>CM017566.1:53122860-53605360 GCA_007844125.1 Sinonovacula constricta
CAACTACTTAGAACTGCACTAACTTCACTAGGACATACCTAGTCAATTATTTTTTGCGATTTTTAAGGCCACCAAATGCCCTGGCTGCCGCACTGAAATCCATCTCTGACCTAGGTGGACCAACAAGACGGATCATCAAAAGTCTGTTGAGACGATCAGGGTTTATTCTGTTTCTGACTTTAGTTTTAAGTGCATTCTGGTGTGAAAATCCACGTTCGCACGGGGCGCTGGAAACAGGGATTACTATGGCAATAGAAGCCAGTTTGGTAAAGTCAGGGTAAACATCTGTGTACTCATTGATTAACATTGTAACATGCAGATCGAAGCTATTCAACTGCCTGTATGATACAGCAAGGTGCTTGAATGGTAAAAACTGTCCTTTCATACGGTCACAATCAACTAAATGTCCAAAGAACTGACAAAGTTTCTCAAGTTGATCGTTCCCATATGCAGCCAACTCACTATGGGCTTCAGGGTATCTTTTCGGGTTAAATATGACATCTAAGCATTCCAGCAGGTCTAAATCATCCTTTGGGAACCTGTTGCCAAGATTTTCAACTAGTTGGTTGATGTAGAGTTCCCTTAGCCTAGTAAATCTGGCTCTGATGGGGTTGTTGTCAGTTAACTGTACACCTTTGTATACAGCGGGCCCTTTACCGACCTCACCAAGCTCCTGCAACACCTGATCCACTGTATGGGAACCTGTTTTCATGTTCTGCAAAGTTTCAACCATCGAGCTGACGTTGTGGCGTATAGAAGCAAGGTTTACTGAGTCCCGTTGAAACGTCAGGCTCAGGATTCCAATCACGGTCAAAACATCGATCATGAGGGCAGTGATCAGCAGGAAAAGCGTAGTGCTAAAGAAATTCCACAGTCCACAGGCTTTGCCTGTTTTATCCTTGTCGTCTTCCAGCGATAATATGATGGCATCGATATACTTGAACACCATTTTCACTGCGCTCTCGACAGAAAGCCATCGTACGGAGGTACCTTCAGGCACCTGCTGAACGGTCCCATGCAAAAGCTCCTGTAACTCTCTTAGCTTATCGTACCGAACGCTTGAATCAGAGTAGAAGCGATAGAGCTGATGAATGTAGCGCTTGTAGTCCTCAAAGTAATCGAGGCCTTTGCTAGCTTGAGATGCTGCTAGATTCAGCCTATGGGCTATGCAATGTACTTGAACCAAACATTTGTTAAGTTCTTTGAGTTTAACACCTAAGCCATTTCGGCACCCAACCATAACAGAGGCCCCGTCTGTCCCCAAGGCAATCATTTTTGAAAAGTCATCATTACTAATGATATTCCTGTCAGTCAGAAAGTCACACAAAGCTACCTTGATGCCCTCTGCAGTACAATCCTGAATGCGTTGATTTCCTAAGTAGGATACAACAGGCTTGGCGTCTTTGATGTACCTAATGTAAACTACAAGCTTCTTCTCAACAGTAATGTCACATGTTTCATCAAGCATGAGCCCAAAAAAGGGACTTCTTTCAATATCTTCTAACAGGGAACTCAGAATTTGCTCGTACAGAACAGTTTCCATTTCTGTGACAACTTCCGGTTTTCTATAATAACTGTCGGCAAACTCACAGCCGTTCTCATTTTGTAATGCCATAAGGTCAACAAAGTTATTCGAAGAAATACCATTTGTAGCCATCATGTACACAGTTCTCAACTGAACAATATGACGTTTAGTTTGCGCGTCCTCGTCAGAACGCTGGCGTTGCACTGTATTGGCATTTTGGACACTTCGTGCAAAATGCAGTTGCCATTGTACCTGTTTTAATGCCTCAGTATGTGACTTCGATTTTTCATGACGCTCTAAAGTTGAAAGCCTAAAATTCGTGCAGCCTTCGGTAAACGGGTTCGATTTTCTAGTTCTTTGACAAGGGTCACAGAACATCTGGCAATCGTGAAACTCTAGCCACGAAAATGTCTTTAGCCATTTAGAACTAAACGATCGACTTCGCTTTTTAGCCGAGACATTTGCCTCAGAAGTGTCAGACCCTTCGCTGTCCGAATTTGCAGTACTTGGACCTTGTTCACTGCGCTTTGAGCTTGCAGACGAAAGAAACTGCGTCAGCTTTTGTTGATACATTTTTAACAGACTGGTTATTACTTTTGACGGGTTTTCCGGTAAAACCCCCCAAGAAAACAGTGATACAGTCTACATGTTCGACTGTGTCTTCCGCTGAGTAGCAAAGACACGAAAATACGATCAATACACCGTAAACCCGTCTTAACTGGTGACTAGTTTGATTATGTAAACTAGCGAATAAAAACCGTCAACATTCGCGAACCAGTCTGGTTAAAAATGAAAGTAGAAGAATAGAAATTCGGAAGCAAACTGAAATGATGAAATATTTTCGTTCCACGCTTACTTGCGTCCACATGGACGCATCGTATTTTATTTTGAGGGTCATTAACAGAAAAAATGCGACAATGACGCAGGATTTGTGCGTCAGGGAAAACCCTGAGGCTGTATGATATATAAAAGTGGAATTCGTGGAATTTCCTCTGAAGGCCGTCTCAGTAATATCAACTTTGGTTTAAGGTGATATGAACTCAGTATATACATGGCACATAAATCTTACTGATCATGATCTTTTTAAACGAAAAATATCTTTATCCATAGCAACCAGCATAACGCATGTTGACAGGCACCATTTTTTCTGATGGAATCATTTTGCATAAAACAACATTTGGCACCAAATTACCAGACGCTCAAATTAAGGTCATGATTTCATTTCCTTAAAATACAGTTGCTGTGGCAGTTTTTGCAATATTATATTGTCTATCTATTGGCTAGTAAGCATATTTTTGACACGAATGCGCGAAGATACCGAAATGCTCGCGCTGATTAAGTTTTGTGTTGGACTTGGTAAATTATAAATGAGTCATCAACATAGAGTTTGTGAAGTATTTTATATGTCTAAAAGTGGCATTGGCGGTTAAGAAACGGAAGAACATCTATGAAAGATGATCCCCGAGACGGACGGCAGGTGATCATTACGGCGCAAAATGCGGACAAATGTGAGGCAAAATGAACAGTGGCCGGCGAATAACTGTACGATCAAAATCAGAAGACTTAAGCGTTTTCTTTCAACGGTATGCTAAATCGGATCCTAACAAATGACCTTGACATATCAAAGGTATGTTCACCGGTAGGCCAACTCGAATTCGAACACATGACTTTTGCATATCAAAGGTTAGTTCACCCATTGGCTAAATTAAATTCAAACACATGACCTGGGCATGTCAAAGGTTTAGTTCACCGGTAGGTTAAATCGAATTCTAACACATGACCTTGGCATGTTGAAGGTTAGTGCGTGCTGGGTGCCCAAGACTCTTGAAGGACAGCTAGAAGGAAGGCGGGTGACCCGTTCAATCGATTTCCTGCGTAGGTATGAACTGGAGGGTAGAATGTTCCCTTGACAAGAGTATTACCACGGACGAAACTTGGGTCCCTTATTTCGACTTCGAGTCTGAAACAAAGTCCGAGTCCAGCATTTGGAAAATCCCATAATCTGGACACAATCCTGTTTGGCTTCCAACTACTAGTGCACCCACGGTACTCTTCTTACCCATCCACACATGGAACTTCGGATTTTTTCCGAAATGGCTTTTCTTTTCGTGGGCGGAAGTTCGACATTCTCATATATATGAAAAATGGTAACGTTTTTGTTAGTTCAAGTGTCGCCGCATGGAAGGACTGCATCAATTGTAAAAGATACACGCCTGCACAGTGGTTATGTATATACAATATCTTACAAAGCACTATTCCGTGCATACTAAAATATAGTTTCATTCAAATATATACATTGTATCCACACATCTTGGGTTTTACTTTCAGTGTTATTTAGAGCCATCAATGACCTTTATAGTTAGTTGTTGCGATAATCGTACCGAACCAAAGCTGATGACCATCTAGAAGGGGAAAAGGGTGGACATGTTTCGATGTTGATGTCGAAAGTGTTAGATCGTCTTGAGTTAATGAATAGGTACATGACAGTGCACCAAGCGGAATAGATGCTGTTGACATTACAGTTCTACTTTGCCTGAGTGAAAAAAATCGTCAGACATCGTTTATTTCCGCCGAGTTAGCGTGCTGACGATAAAAATGGTTCTAAATGATAATTTAATTGGTAACAGAAAACAAAACTTCTGCAAATTATTTCACTAACATAGTCTTTTTGCCTATATGCTTTAAAACATGCGTCTTTCTAATATGTCTTATTTAACATGCTTCTTTTAATAACTTAGGAATACAATAAAATAGAACTGAACATCCGAGTAATGCTTCTTTCACGTGTATGACAAAAAGGGAAAGGCACTATGTTTGTACACTAAATTATTAAATATATCTCTTGTTAACGTGTCTTATTTAACAAGATTCATTTAATAACTTAAAATAGAATTGGATATCCGAATAAAGTTTCTTTCACACGGATGACAAAAAATTTAGGCCCATATGCCTACTAATAGATAAAATATTGTAACAGTCAAGGGGTGCGAAAAGACTGTTCCTCCCTCACACAAACGTCACTGTGTATAAGCAGGCATTCTTCCTAAGAACAATACAATATTAGATCCGACTGCCAACCAAGACCACTGACATACAGGTCATTGCGGTCTTCAAGGCTGCCCCTGACCTCAGCGTAGTTAGCTCGTGTTGAACTAAAGTTTAAATTGTACATAGCCAACACTTTAAATGTACAGCTTCCATGAATTGTGAATGTCTTGCCCCAACCAAATTCCGTGGACAAAAAACAATCAGTCTTCTATTCATGTCCTGTTTATTCCCACCGGGTTAAACCAAAGACTTTCAAGTTGGTAGTAGTGGCTTCCCTCCTAACGCTTGGTGCTAAGGTAACAGCATTACGCCGGACCAATCGTAAAACTTCGGGTATTTCCGTATGGTTCGTAAAATACACCTCGTACATAGCTCTAGAATACACCAAAGTGCGTCGCCTGAGTTATGAAACAGTGTCCGTTCGCGAGAAAGTAACAAATTATATATATATCATTTAGTTGAGTATATCTTGCAATAACAACGATTTTTTTTATCAATACAATCTATATGATTTACGGAAAATTGAAAAGTCAACATTAAATACCCAGTATTAAAACTAAGACACACAAAGTAGATCCAAGATGGCGCCTTATTATGTCAGAGGTCTCTTGCATAGCATAAAGGCCGAGGTGATCAGATTGAGTGGGCAAGGAACTAAAAGCCCCAGCGTCCGATCGATACCGGTTCTATCCAGCGGGATAATATTAATAGCAACACTTTCACTCTGTGCCACACTTAAGATTATAACTAACAAACTGTTTACAGTTATATCAAGACACAGAACTAAAAACATATGCTTTAAATAGTTTTGTGCATATATAGATACTGGCACATGCGGGGTGCATTTGAAATAACATATTCTTGATATGTGAACGAAAATGCAAACTATTCATATTAAATAGAAATGTAAAGATTGCGGCACCGAACTCTTTTTTTTCATCTTCGGTTTAATTCAACATGCAGCAGTCACCTAACACTATTATCTGAGTAAACAAGTTCATGAAAATCCCTTTACAAGTAAAACGAATTAAAAAAATAAAGAAAAAAGAATTTTTTTTGCCTTTAATGGACATTAGCAAATAACCGATGACGAATAAAGGTTGTCTTATAATATATAATGAAAGTGACGGTCATAAATTAATGATATCTTTGTGTTACTGACACGGCCATCAAAGAAACTTCTTTAATCGATATGAGGGGTGTGTGTTCAATTGGGGGGGGGGGGGGGGGGGGTGTTCAATTAGGGGTGTGTGTTAACAGAAGATGGGGCGTTTATGCAACTGTGTGTACATAATAATACCATGCTATCTTACCTAGAACTTTTAAAGTACAATGATTTTCAATTGTTATTTAATAAAGAGCTAATTTTGTAATAATATAATTAATAAATGTTTTATTTCTTGAGTTCAAAAAGCGCCACGTACCGTACTTTCAATGTCGACACTCACGTGGTTCGATCCGAGGTAAATGTTGCAAATTAAGTTGTTGTTGTTGTTTTTTTTAAATAAATACTCTAGTGTGTATGAATCTGAATTATTTAAGTAAATATTACCATCAATTTTTTTAAAAATCATTATAATTATTCAGATTTTTTTTTCTTTGTTTTGGAAAGGCTGTTTAAGATAACCAGCCGTTATCGGGCCGATATACTATACTTTGCAATATTGATCGAAAAATTAACAATAATAAAGCGGTTTCAGAATACGCAATCAATACGATTAGGTCATTCATTGCCATATATTATGGGGAAAAAAAACCGTTTAAGGCATTTAATGTTGTTTATGGTAAAACCAATGATAACGGCTTGATATCGGCTGGATATGGAAAACCGATATCGGATACAAGATATCCGTAGGATATACCCGTGCTTGCTGGGTGTTTGGCTCAGATTGTCCGAAGTTCATATTGAATAAATAAATTTAAGTAAATTAAATAATCAAATTGCTCTATAATATTACTAATTTAGAATTTCCTTAATTAAGATAACCGCGATACCTGTGTCCTATGCCATATGTCTCTAATAATATATAGAAAAAATATTTTTTTTTAAATGTATGCTCAATGTAATGTACTTCATAGTATGGCCATTTTCTAAAGTCTCATATATTCGAAAGATAAAAATTCGTACTTGCAAATATGAGGTATTGTAAAGTCGATTTCGTACAAAAAACATGTCATATAATGTGTAACTTTCGCATCGTATTAATTTGCATACCAAGAAGTCGTATTCGCAAATGAAGAGGGTTGAAGTCGGAAATATAACTCCTATTCGTTACTTAGTCAAACCGGCCCACATCAAGGGTAAAGGTCAATTTACGGCTCCCAGCTTCTTACTTGTGTTGTACTGAAACGCCGGGTAAAAGAACACATTCAGAACGAGGCATCCACTTCCGTGTCTTATAAAAATGGCGCATCAGTAGGCGTAGTTGTTTAATTTAATGATATAATTTCCCTTTAGTGGAACATTTACGTAAATAGATTGAAGCAACATTGAGTGTCTGTTTGAATAATTCATAGTGACGTTCCAGCAGACAGCATTTCCAGCCAGATCGATTACACATTAACCATAGCCCACGTTGATTGGAGCGTTGAATTCTGCTTCAGGGAAAACAGTCTCAAGGTTAGCAACAGTTCCTCATTTTTCGCGACGAGCATGATTATTTCAAATGGCCATCAATTAGAATGCAACCATTTTAGGTCCTCCACTAGATGTGTATTTACAATTTATATGCTGGAAACATGCTGAGGCTGCAAAGCATACACTTTCTGTTTACTGTCATGAATTAGAGTTTAAGTAAATCTCAGAGGAGACAATAATCCTGGCCCTAACGGGGATTCGAACCCGGTCCGCCAGATCAGTAGTCCAGGCACTCAACCACGTCGCCAAAGGGTTAACCCAACAGCAAGGCTGTTGGAAGTGCCTTTATGCACTACACTACAGTCACTAAACTCCTCCCCCTTTACTCTTTTCTGGGCCCAAGCCCATCTCAGGACAGCCACACCAGGCTTCCGTATATTTCTGACACCATTAAAGTAAATCTCAGAGGAGACAATAATCCTGGCCCTAACGGGGATTAGAAACCCGGTCCGCCAGATCAGTAGTCCAGGCACTCAACCACGTCGCTAAAGGGTTAACCCAACAGCAGGGCTGTTGGAAGTGCCTATATGCACGACAGTCACTACAGAGTAAATCATTAGCCAGTTGTAATCTATCAATGAATACTAATTTTCAATAAAACTTTACATTGCCTGGTTGGCAACAGATCAATCAGTCAGATTGCCTGCCAAACTTAAGCTAAATCTATTTGTCATGAGTAATAGAGTATTCTGTCATTGTTACACACTGTATTTGGTTAAATATCACAAACCCACAACCAACTGGAGTCCGCCTTAATGCATACAACTATTAGATATTGTGTTTCCTACTGATAAGCTCGGTGCAACATGATTATTGGCTAGTTAGCAACACATACCTCTTGTTCTTGCAGCACAGACTTCAGTGTACATACCTTTGGAAACCTTGTACCGGACCGTCAACATGGCGACAGCAATCACTGCAGAGAAGTGCTCAGATGAATATAAAGATGCCAAATGTTCCATTTGTGCAAAGGACAACAAAGACGAGATTGCAGATCATTACTGCTATGATTGCAATAAACATATGTGTACATCTTGCTTAGGATATCATAATAAATTTAATGAAAATCACAACGTAGTACAAGGACTTGGAGACGGCAAAGATGTGCTAACCGAGAAATGTGGGAAACATGCTGACGAGTTGATAACATTGTACTGTCGCCAGCATGAGGAACTGCTGTGCAGGAAATGTCGCCACTTGGATCACAGGTCAGTTGTCTGCTTTAAAGGTGATTTCTAATAGTTTGTCCATATCTAATATTTAAAGCATTTTTTACCCCTGTTCTTGCAAATGTGTGCCTAGTGGTGGCATAAACTTATGTTTAAATTTCAATAAAGACTCATAACATTACCCAAATCATGAAATATATGGCTGTCCTTGTCAAGGTAGGGCTGTAAATTCCATCCCCTGTATTTTCCGGTGGTATTTACTGGTATTTACCGCCCTGAAAAATACTCCCTAAATACTGGCAAACGTAACCGTTGGAACAAGGGAAGTAAAGATTACAGCTGTTCTTGGTTGGGTGTAGATTCTTTAAACAAATGGCCTGAAAGTAACAAAACCTAGAAATAACATTTTTCAGATATTGTAACATATAATCCATTAAAATACAACATAATTGAAATAGAAAAAATACCTAATAATTATTCAATACAAATGGCAATCAATTATTTCAGATAAGCATAAATGTTGAACCATACAAGCCCAGATGATCAATCTTGTAAAAGAATCAACAAACATCTATATGGAATTATCAGTAATAATGTTTTCAGTGTGAGATTCAATGACAGAATGAATGGAGGGGGGAAAAGGATAGATAGAGAGGCGGGAAATCTGTAGTTAGTAAAAACAACTCACACACCAGACAAACCTGTTTAAAACCGTCTCACCAACCATGACCCTTTATTCGTACCTATATACAGGACGCCACAGGGTAGAACAATGTACGCGGACAACATGAACAAGAACTATCTTTTTAGCTCACCTGAACACAACGTGCTCAAGGGGAGCTTTTGTGATACCCCGTCGTTCGTCGTCAATCGTCAACATTTACCTTGTGAACACACTAGAGGCCACAATTTTTATCCAATAAATCTTCATCAAACTTGGTCAGAATGTTTGTCTGCATGAAATCTTTGATGAGTTCATTATTGGGTCACCTGGGGTCAAAAAGTAGGTCATGGGGTAAAATTTTAGAAAAAACTTGGGAACACACTAGAGACCACATTTATAGCCCAATCTTCACCAAACTTGGTCAGAATGTTTGAAATCTTGGAGGAGTTTGTAACTGGGTCACGTGGGGTCAAAAAGTAGGCCACTAGGTCAAATATAAGAAAAAGCTTGTACACACACTAGAGACTACATTTATAGCCCAATCTTCACCAAACTTAGTCAGAATGTTTGTCTGCATGAAATCTTTGATGAGTTCGTAACTGGGTCACGTGGGGTCAAAAAGTAGGTCACTAGGTCAAATCCTAGAAAAAGCTTGTGAACACACTAGAGGCCACAGGTATAGCCCAATCTTCACCAATCTTGGTCAGAATGTTTGTCTGCATGAAATCTTGGATGAGTTCGTAACTGGGTCACGCTGGGTCAAAAAGTAGGTCACTAGGTCAAATCATAGAAAAAGCTTGTGAACACACTAGAGGCCACATGTATAGCCCAATTTTCACCAAACTTGGTCAGAATGATTGTCTGCATGACATCTTAGATGACTTCGTAACAGGGTCACATGGGGAAAAAAAGTAGGTCACTAGGTCAAATTTTAGAAAAAACTTGTGAACACACTGGAGGCCACATTTATAGCCCAATCTTCACCAATCTTGGTCAGAATGTTTGTCTGCATGAAATCTTGGATGAGTTCGTAACTGGGTCACATGGTGTCAAAAAGTAGGTCACTAGGTCAAATTTTAGAAAAAACTTGTGAACACACTGGAGACCACATTTACAGCCCAATCTTCTGCAATCTTGGTCAGAATGTTTGTCTGCATGAAATCTTGAATGAGTTCGCAACTGGGTCACGTGGGGTCAAAAAGTAGGTCACTAGGTCAAATCCTAGAAAAAGCTTGTGAACACACTAGAGACCACATTTATAGTCCAATCTTCTGCAATCTTGGTCAGAATGTTTGTCTGCATGAAATCTTGAATGAGTTCGCAACTGGGTCACGTGGGGTCAAAAGTAGGTCACTAGGTCAAATCCTAGAAAAAGCTTGTGAACACACTAGAGACCACATTTATAGTCCAATCTTCAGCAAACTTAGTCAGAATGTTTGTCTGCATGAAATCTTGGATTAGTTCATAACTGGGTCACGTGGGGTCAAAAATAGGTCACTAGGTTAAATCCTAGAAAAAGCTTGTGAACACACTAGAGACCACATTTATTGTCCAATCTTCACCAAACTTGGTCAGAATGTTTGTCTGCATGAAATCTTGGATGAGTTTGTAACTATGTCACGTGTGGTCAAGAAGTAGGTCAGTAGGTCAAATCTTATAAAAAAAGCTTGTAAACACACTTGAGACTACATTTATAGCTCAATCTTCACCAAACTTGGTCAGAATGTTTGTCTGCATAAAATCTTGGATTAGTTTGTAACTGATCACATGGGGTCAAAAAGTAGGCCACTAGGTCAAAATATTAGAAAAAGCTTGTGAACACACTAGAGGCTACATGTATAGCCCAATCTTCACCAATCTTGGTCAGAATGTTTGTCTGCATGAAATCTTGGATGAGTTCGTAACTGGGTCACGCTGGGTCAAAAAGTAGGTCACTAGGTCAAATCATAGAAAAAGCTTGTGAACACACTAGAGTCCACATGTATAGCCCAATTTTCACCAAACTTGGTCAGAATGATTGTCTGCATGACATCTTAGATGAGTTCATAACAGGGTCACATGGGGAAAAAAGTAGGTCACTAGGTCAAATTTTAGATAAAGCTTGTGAACACACTAGAGGCCACATTTATAGCCCAATCTTCACCAAAATTGGTCAGAATGTTTGTCTGCATGAAATCTCGGAGGAGTTCGTAACTGGGTCACGTGGGGTCAAAAAGTAGGTCACTAGGTCAAATTTTAGAAAAAAAATTGTGAACAAACTAGAGACCACATTTATAGCCCAATCTTCACCAAACTTGGTCAGAATGTTTGTCTGCATGAAATCTCGGACGAGTTCGTAACTGGGTCTCGTGGGGTTAAAAAGTAGGTCACAAGGTCAAATCTTATAAAAAGCTTGTAAACACACTAGAGGCCACATTTATAGCCCAATCTTCTGCAATCTTGGTCAGAATGTTTGTCTGCATGAAATCTTGGATGAGTTCGCAACTGGGTCACGTGGGGTCAAAAAGTAGGTCACTAGGTCAAATCCTAGAAGAAGCTTGTGAACACACTAGAGACCACAATTATAGCTTAATCTTCACCAAACTTGGTTAGAATGTTTGTCTGCATGAACTCTTGAATGAGTTCGTAAGTGGGTCACGTGGGGTCAAAAAGTAGGTCACAAGGTCAAATTTTAGAAAAAAAATCGTAAACACACTATAGGCCACATTTATAGCCCAATCTTCGCCAAACTTGGTCAGAATGTTTGCCTGCATGAAATCTTGGATGAGTTCGTAACTGGATCACATGGTGTCAAAAAGTAGGTCACTAGGTCAATTTTTTGTAAATCTTGTGAACAAACTAGAGGCCACATTTATAGCCCAATCTTCAACAAACTTGGTCAGAATAATTGGCTGCATGAAATCTCGGATGAGTTCATAACTGGGTCACGTGGGGTCAAAAAGTAGGTCACTAGGTCAAATCCTAGAAAAAGCTTGTGAACACACTAGAGACCACATTTATAGTCCAATCTTCAGCAAACTTAGTCAGAATGTTTGTCTGCATGAAATCTTGGATTAGTTCATAACTGGGTCACGTGGGGTCAAAAATAGGTCACTAGGTTAAATCCTAGAAAAAGCTTGTGAACACACTAGAGACCACATTTATTGTCCAATCTTCACCAAACTTGGTCAGAATGTTTGTCTGCATGAAATCTTGGATGAGTTTGTAACTATGTCACGTGTGGTCAAGAAGTAGGTCAGTAGGTCAAATCTTATAAAAAAAAGCTTGTAAACACACTTGAGACTACATTTATAGCTCAATCTTCACCAAACTTGGTCAGAATGTTTGTCTGCATAAAATCTTGGATTAGTTTGTAACTGATCACATGGGGTCAAAAAGTAGGCCACTAGGTCAAATATTAGAAAAAGCTTGTGAACACACTAGAGGCTACATGTATAGCCCAATCTTCACCAATCTTGGTCAGAATGTTTGTCTGCATGAAATCTTGGATGAGTTCGTAACTGGGTCACGCTGGGTCAAAAAGTAGGTCACTAGGTCAAATCATAGAAAAAGCTTGTGAACACACTAGAGTCCACATGTATAGCCCAATTTTCACCAAACTTGGTCAGAATGATTGTCTGCATGACATCTTAGATGAGTTCATAACAGGGTCACATGGGGAAAAAAGTAGGTCACTAGGTCAAATTTTAGATAAAGCTTGTGAACACACTAGAGGCCACATTTATAGCCCAATCTTCACCAAAATTGGTCAGAATGTTTGTCTGCATGAAATCTCGGAGGAGTTCGTAACTGGGTCACGTGGGGTCAAAAAGTAGGTCACTAGGTCAAATTTTAGAAAAAAAATTGTGAACAAACTAGAGACCACATTTATAGCCCAATCTTCACCAAACTTGGTCAGAATGTTTGTCTGCATGAAATCTCGGACGAGTTCGTAACTGGGTCTCGTGGGGTTAAAAAGTAGGTCACAAGGTCAAATCTTATAAAAAGCTTGTAAACACACTAGAGGCCACATTTATAGCCCAATCTTCTGCAATCTTGGTCAGAATGTTTGTCTGCATGAAATCTTGGATGAGTTCGCAACTGGGTCACGTGGGGTCAAAAAGTAGGTCACTAGGTCAAATCCTAGAAGAAGCTTGTGAACACACTAGAGACCACAATTATAGCTTAATCTTCACCAAACTTGGTTAGAATGTTTGTCTGCATGAACTCTTGAATGAGTTCGTAAGTGGGTCACGTGGGGTCAAAAAGTAGGTCACAAGGTCAAATTTTAGAAAAAAAATCGTAAACACACTATAGGCCACATTTATAGCCCAATCTTCGCCAAACTTGGTCAGAATGTTTGCCTGCATGAAATCTTGGATGAGTTCGTAACTGGATCACATGGTGTCAAAAAGTAGGTCACTAGGTCAATTTTTTGTAAATCTTGTGAACAAACTAGAGGCCACATTTATAGCCCAATCTTCAACAAACTTGGTCAGAATAATTGGCTGCATGAAATCTCGGATGAGTTCATAACTGGGTCACGTGGGGTCAAAAAGTAGGTCACAAGGTCAAATCTTAGAAAAAGCTTGTGAACAGACTAGAGGCCACATTTATAGCCCAATCTTCACCAAACTTGGTCAGAATGTTTGCAGGGCTTTTTCAGCCTGTCTCAGAGGGCCGATATTCGGCCCCGTTTCCAATACCAAATAGCGACCATTTTTCCCAATTTCAAGAAAAAAATTCCCAATCTCATAAATTAATTCCCAATTGAACCGAAATGCCTTTTACCTTTAAAAAATAAATAACCCAAGAAACCATAAAATCAAGAGACTTTTCCAATTAAGCGAATCGTTTGTTTACATTTGATCGGTGATCTGTGAAAACTACTTTCCCGTGAATTTATGTATGAATGTAACCGGTGAAAACATAGACTATTACCCAGCCGTATACCGTAACGCAAGTTGAAGATGCGTCACGGAGCCATTCCAGATAACATTGTAATCAATTTATGGTTTGAAAATTTACAGGAATCATTTTTTATTTCATAAACAAAAGTATTTTCGCCATATATGTTTGACTGCGTATAAAACTGAAGGGAGTTATGAAGCAAAAACGGTACATGCAGTACCGGCTTTTATACTGACCCGCGAAATATAGTGACGAAAAATGTCGTACAATAGTAAATACTACGCGATCTAGAATCTACCAACTTCTGTAGATGATGGCCATAAATTGGCATAATACCATCCAGCACAGAAGCTGTGGAGAGTGGGTTCAGCACCATGAACCTACTATGCACTTCTTTGAGAAGCTCCCTTGGTCAGGAAAAACTCTCCAATTTAATAAGAATCTGCATTGAAGGCCTTGCAGAGCTTTCTGAACAAACTCTGGAAGAGCTCTGTAACACTTTCAGGGACACAAAAGCAAGGCAGATTAAGATTTAATGCAGAAAAATAAATGTATATTTTTCTGTTGAAATTTCCCAATTGGTTTGATTTGTCGTAATTTTTTTCCCAAATTTGACTATTTACCGCGTCAAAAATTCCCAATTTGGGCTGGGACCATTTTCCCAAAACCCCCTGAAAAAGCCCTGGTTTGTCTGCATGAAATCTTGGATGAGTTCATAACTGGGTCACGTGGGGTCAAAAAGTAGGTAACTAGGTCAAATCCTAGAAAAAGCTTGTGAACACACCAGAGACCACATTTATAGCCCAATCTTCACTAATCTTGGCCAGAATGTTTGTCTGCATTAAATATTGGATGAGTTCGTAACTGGGTCACGTTGGGTCAAAAAGTATGTCACTAGGTCAAATCATAGAAAAAGCTTGTGAACACACTAGAGGCCACATTTATAGCCCAATCTTCACCAAACTTGGTCAGAATGTTTGTCTGCATGAAATCTTGGATGACTTCGTAACTGGGTCACATTGGTTCAAAAAGTAGGTCACTAGGTCAAATCCTAGAAAAAGCTTGTGAACACACTAGAGGCCACATTTATAGCCCAATCTTCTCCAAACTTGGTCAGAATGTTTGTCTGCATGAAATCTCGGATGAGTTCGTAACTGGGTCACGTGGGCTCAAAAAGTAGGTCACAAGGTCAAATCTTAGAAAAAGCTTGTAAACACACTAGATGCCCTTTTTATAGGCCAATCTTCATCAAACTTGGTCAGAATGTTTGTCTACATGAAATCTTGGATGAGTTCGGTAATGGGTCTCGTGGGGTCATAAAGTAGGTCACTAGGTAAAATTTTAGAAAAAGCTTGTGAAAACACTTAAGAGGCTACATTGATGGCCCAGTCTTCACCAAACTTGACCATCATGTTTGCCAGTATGAAATCTTACATATGTTTTGAAGTGAGTCATGTGGATTCAGTAGGTTACTTGGTAAAATTCTAGAAAATGTTATCAACCCAGTGGCCACACTAATGGTCCGATCTTTACCAAAGATTTCTAAAGTAAATCACTCTTAATTACTTGATGCCAGATTTGAGCCTACTTAAACCTGTGTCATCAGGTGAGCGATTAAGGGCCATCATGGCCCTCTTGTTTAACAAAGAGCCTTAAATACTTGTGGGAAATTTATGCAAATCAACCTGTGCACCTGGTCTTTGACACTTAAAAAGCAAAACCATATGGTCTAGACTATTAAAACAACAAAATAATATTTATTAATAAAGTGATAACAGTATGGATATAAAGGCAATTGATGGGTAAACTTGAATTTATCCACATTAATGTTGATAATAGGGAATATTGTATAAATTCCAGGGTGGTCAATACAATTGACAAGTATTTGCCAGTTTATACCGGTAAAAACTGCTGGCATGGAAAATACTCATTTTTGCAGGCATTTTGCCGACTCTGGTCCTTGTCCGTTCTGTCTATATCAATACATAAAAATGATGGCGATTTCAGCCAAAACTAGATATCGATCTCAGAGCTGATTAGCAGGATAATAATAAAATGTGATCTTAAAAGTTAGTTGTCACGGGTTTTTTAGTTTAAAATAGCACACTGTGCATTATGGTTGGGACAAGAAATGCATTTGTGTAATAACAATGGAGCATTGCACATATCTTTTAACATGGCTGTAAAGCACCAATAAGTAGCATTGTGCTTAATCTTTTCAGGTTTCTAGAATTTATTTCAATAAATTATTTGGTACTTGAGAGAAAAGAAATGGTGCAAACTGTTGAATACCACCTTAAACAAAATGTAATTATTTTAAGAATAAGCTCAAGGTTCAGTCACAGATCATAGTTCACTTTTAAACGCTGAAGTAAAATACTTAATTGTAAAATCTTATTTACACCACATTAGCAGTGGCAGCCAAGAATTGTTTTTGTTTTTGGGGGTGGGAGGACTTGGGGTGGGAAGCTAATTGAACGAGTATCAGGGGTGCTAGCCGTGCTAGACGGGTATGGGCAAATGTTCCCCCCAGAAAACTAGATTGCAGCAGAAACCATTTCTTGCATTACATAATCTAGTAGAAACGTTTTCTATGTAATTATATGTTTGTATTTTCAACAAAAGGCATTATCAATAATCATATTATTTCATGGGAAGACTGAGGGGAGAGGTCAAATTAAGTGAGAACCATAAGTACGAGTAGTGTAAGGGGATCAAGGGGCATGCTCCCACAGGACTAGTGTTGACATCTAGAAACCAAAAAAGTATAAATTTCCTGCATTTCGGATGCTTGACAGACTTTTGTAGAAAGATTTTTACCCAAATAATTTAATTTCAATGCATTTTTTCAAGACATTTTAGACATAAATTCATGCTTACTTGTACTGTACACATATGCGACAATAATAACACATACACACCATTTGCCCCTCTTGTTAACCCCGCCCCCCCCCCCCATTAGATCCGCCCATGCATTAGTGCTGTTGATAAAATTTGGATATAGCAAGCTTGCATGAAGACCTAGCTTGGGTTTGGATTTGGCGCCAGTTGGATCAAGGTTAAGGTCACTGTTAACTAAATAAAAAAACAGTTTCCGGTCAATAATTTCAGTATGAATAAACCAATCTTGCTGAAACTTTTGATAGCTTGCATGAACACCTACATTGAGCTTGAATTTGGGGCCAGTCAAGTCAAGGCCATGGGCAATGTTACTAAAAATAGAAAAACGCTTAATAATTTGTGTTAAAATGGAGATATTTTGTTTGAAGGTAGTTTATATGCAAACTTAGCATGAGATTGGATTAGGGGCCAGTCGGGTCAAGGTCAACGTCACTGTTTCTAAAAATAGAAAAACAGTTTCCTGTTAATAGCATAAGTTTGGATAAACCAATCTTGCTGAAACTTTGGATATAGGTTAGCTGGTAGCTTGAATGAAGACCTTAGCTTGGGATTGGATTTGGTAAATCGTTGAAAACATTGTTTCATGGCATGGCAACGTTTCTTGTTGATATTTTGTATCATTTGGTTAATGTCACCATTTTGTGGTCAAATATGATCGTATTGATGAAAAGCTATCACTGACAAAAAAATGCAGACTGATGTCAAAACCTTTCACTGCAGTTCATTCTGAACAGCCCAGGAAATCCGTCTACATTGATTTGCATTTTTGCCGATACTGTGCAGCGACATTTCTATCATCATAGCACAGGGGCAGTTATGAGGTGCCCAGGGACTTAACCCGGCCGGTCCATTATACTGACACCAACAAGCCAGTCGTAATGTTGTCCCCTTAGCCTCGAGCGTTAGGAGGGAAGCCACTGATACCAACTTAAAAGTCTTTGGTTTGACCCGCCCTGGGTTTGAACACGCGACCTCCCGATCGGCAAGCATTTTCAATTGGTTAATGGCGATCGATTGTCATTAATACGTGCGTCTTTCACTTAGGATGCACAAAATGGTGGCAGCAAACAAAGTTTACAAAATATCATAAAAACCGGTATGTTCATTGTGTATCGCGGTACTGTATCGCAATATACTGGTATTCAGTTATGAATCTTGTTTAATTAGGTATCTGGTTAGGATAGATATGATTTGCTGGTAAAAATAACATATCACACAGACATGTGATTTCTTTAATTTAAAATGAAATACAAGAAGTTATTGTTTGTAAAAACTGGTAACCAATTGAATGGACAAGAAAGAGACTTGCACAGCCTTGCAAACAATTTTACTAACATAGACAGGAAGACAAGTTTGCAGCAATAAGAATAAAATTAATCATGTTATATTGATTTTAAAAATAAAGTTTAAAATGGATTTTAACTTAATATATGCTGCCTTGTGGTCCAGGTTAAATGTTGGACTTTGGATTTCTTGTAAAATATAAACCATATTGACATACACCACAAGAAAATTGTTATTATGATTTGGTATACATATTCCTTGGGAGGTCCTGTATCAAACTTGTGCAAGAATTTTGATCTGTCAAAAAATATGGCTGCCACGTAGTGGTCATTTTCCATATATGGTTATATAGGACAATTTTGAAAATCTAATTGTAAGAAACTATGGCCGCAAGGGCGTTGCCGTTTTCATATATGGCTTTATCTTAAAGCTTAGAAAATCTTCTTGTAAGAAGCTAGAGCCCGACTATATAAATGTTGCTTTTAATTTTATATAGTAGTAAATCCGATTGGGCTAGTTGAAGCAATCTGAAAAAACAGTTGTCCAATTCACAAATTTTGCGTAGATTTTAATGTAAACAATGCCATTTGGCCATTGTTTGTCTAAGCAAGTTACAGCGAGAGCCCATTGTTAAGGAGGGTGTGGCTACAACCCATCTGAGGAAGGGTCATTTATACATTGCATTAATTACCCATGTACTAATGACAAACTAAAGAATAAAGTATGATGTCATCACCCTGTGCAGATGGTATCACCATTGAAATTTGATGTTATCACACAATAGCAGAAAACACGTACTTAACTGTACGGGGCACTTAAAGGTACGGGGCACTAAAAGAAAAAAAAATAGCATCGAGGTTAGGAATGCAATCGGATATTCAATGGATTGTATAGAACACTTGACTAATGCACATAGATTTGGGAAAATGTTGATTTGGTTAGATCAGAAGTTATTTGACATTTTGTATCAAAACCTTGTTATTCGTCCTCTGTTTACGGTTGATATTGCAAATTATTTATATACAGAAATACACATTCCATGTCAAAATATACTTATTGTTACTGTTATCATCCGGCATATGCATCCTTGTGACACTGTAGATAGTCATGGCCGCGACTATTGGCCGATACGGCCACATAAAAAAATTGACCGAATTTACCTGGCAAATTATAGAAAATGGCCAAGTCAAACAAGCACGTTACTTCAACTGTTAAATATGAATATCATAATTTAACAAAACTGCCTAAGAAAATCCTGAGTATCTTTTTCTTTGTCATTGTTAGGTGACGATTCTGAAATTAGATCCAAAGTCTATAAATTATGTTTTTTTCTGTTTCAAAGGCAACTTCAAATTTACAAAAAACAACAACAAACAAAACAAGCAAAATAACAAGAACAACAAAAAAAACAACAACAATAAGGTATAAAGTGTTGTAAGGGATAATATATGGTGGAGCTGGGTTGAGGATTGATAATTGGCCCTTCGGGCCTAAAAGCCCTCTGTTGTTTTTTTTAACAGCAGGCCATTTATCTGCACTAAGTTGTGTTTCTACTTATATAATTTTTGAAGAATTGCAGAAAGCTGTTTCAGGCAAAGATAAGGTTAAACGGAAATGGTAATATAGACAGAGACTTATGCTGTTCATTTGAAACAATGTGCATCGATTGATATGTAAAAAAATAATGTGAAGACAATTTTTAGCTGAGAATGGAGTGGCAAAAGTATATTAATTTTCAATTCAAAAACAATATCGATTATTTGAAGTGTTTTTGTGTGGCAGGCCCATTTTTGAAAAGTAGAGTCGCAGAGTTGTTACATACTGTGCTATTCACCAGATGGGTTTAAGTCATACACAAGGTCATACATGGGGGGTGTTCCAGCTTACCTGTGGTGTAAAGGCTGTTGTGTTCATGTGTCTTCCTCAACCTTACTCAAGTTACTGTAATGACCACATTGGGGTCACTGCGATGTACTTCAGTGCCATTTTTTCTATTTCTTTTCAGGAAATGTCAGGACCTCCAAAATATAATGGAATCCTCTGATGAACTTAATGCTGACCCTGGGTTACAAGCTGTCCCTGCACAATTAAAATCGGCTCTGGACAATATTAACAAAGCTATTGAAGCACTTGACAAGCACATGACCAATATTCAGAGGAGTGGAGATGGTTTTCTTAAAGATCTGGAAGACTATGTGAAGAAATTGTTGGCACGAATTGAAGAGCTAAAAGTGAAGGGTAAGAAGGACATCAAAAGTAAACAAGAAGAGTTTCTTGCAGTCGCAAAAAGTCATCGACAGGCGTGTGCTTTCACTAAAGATGAAATAAACCAGTGTTTAGATAAAATTAGAAAGTCAAAAGAGTGGAAATCCACTACGTTTGTCCTTAAAAAGAAGGGCCAGACAATTGCATCCAAAGCTGATGCTCTTTATAACGAGTCGGACAGTCTAATAAAGGGACATCAATTCATCTTTATGACTGAAATGAAGATATTTGACTCCCTCAACTGTTTCCATTTCCTTGTTAAAGATGTCAGCACAAAGGTATCAGAAAAGAAACAAATCAACGTCAGGATGGATAGGGATAAGAGGAAGTGTGATAACATGGGTTGCTGTCATCTCAGTGATGGGAGTCTGGTAGTAGCCGATTACGGAAACAGAAGACTGAAGCGTGTAGACCCATCAAGTAGCATGGTAACCAAGTTCTGCGATACAGATAGACAGCCAACAGATGTATGCTGTATTGGTCCACAAGAGGTAGCAGTAAGTATACTTTTCGTGTCCCTTTGCTGATTTAATTGAGATGTATCCTATAATGTATCATTCTGACACGTGACATATTCAAAGTAAAAGAATTAAAATAATTTTAAGTCCAGTTGCATGTGCAAGATGGGTCTGGTCAATTATATAACGTCATTCTCCAAAACAAGCTTAAGTCCTCCAGCAAGACTTTTCTGCACATTGCTACATGTACTTAGTACCTGACTACTGGTTCTACCCAGAAAGTGGGCAGTTGGAAAAACACTTTCCCAAATGACTGTAAATAAACAGTTTTAAACTAAACAAAAACTATAACAAAAACTATATCATTGACATAGTGCTTTAAATTTACTTAGGCTAAAGTAATAGATGATATATGTTTCGACAATATCAGTGTTTATGCCAACTGATAATTTCCAAGGCGGATTTGTGACTTACATCCCGTAAATTTGGTAACCATCCAGGAAATCTAAAGGTCATGTTTTTAATAAATGTATAGATCAAAATAATATTTTGGAAATATTTTTAAAATTTGTTTTGATATTTCAAGAAGTTATTATTTTAACTCCTCATTTGTCCCAAACAGTTTAAATTGACAAAGTCATTACCAGGTAACATTTTTACCCTAAATGATAAATGATGCAATGCAAATTTCAAGTTTAGTTTACATGGTTAATACAAATACATGGTCTCATTTACAATGATAATTTAGTTGTTTTGTTTTCACAGAGACCAATTATGATCACTATGGCAACCTTCATCTATTTTGGCGGAGGAATACCCCAAACGAATGTCTGGGTAGAACCACTGGCGAACCGCACGTCAGCTGAAAGACCTCACATTCAGTCCTTCACCCTAAATGGAACTCGCACCCACCTAGTGGGAGGCGAAGCAGTTGGAGGCAATACATGCGCTGAATACATGCTCCGACTTAACCACTACACCACACCACTACACCACGGTGCCCCTCCTGATTGTGCATAGCAAAGCGTCACTGAAGGCTATAAAATCTGTAGTTCTGACATGAAACTACATGAATAATTTTAAATGTTATTTATAAGAAGGTAACTGTCATTTAACGCTTTGGTATGCCGCAGCCTGGGATCGAACCCATGTTCTTCTGGACACTCGATTGATTATGTTAGTAGGTCCAGTAGGCCCATTTGAGGCAAGCTATAGGAACTGATGAAATTGTGTCGAAACTCAAAACTTTAAATGGATTAATTTGGTCAACAGTATAATAACAAATACAGAGAAAAGTGTCGTCTTCATCAAATATTGGATTGGTAATGTTTCTTACAGTGATAAGTAATCAGGTACAGATGCGTTTTAAATAAAGTAAGGTGAAAATAAAATTACCCAATTAATAAAAGTGATTGAATAATTAAACAAAGAAACATGGGACATTAGGAAATGTCCTTTTCACAAGAAATTGTTTACTGATTATTAGTGGGTGATTCATACTGAGAAATGAAACGCGATGCCATGTGCTTTTAGCTCACCTTAGCTTATGTTTAGGGTAAGCTATTGTGATTCACCCCATTGTCTAGTGTTTGGCGTCCCGTGTAATATGTCACGCGTCCGTCAACATTTTTTAAACGACATCTTCTCTGAAACTGTTTAGCAAACCTCAATCTCAAACTTTATCACAAGCTTCAGCGGGCAGGGCCAGCAAACAATCGTTCATAGAATTTTTGATCTGTTAAAAGTATGACCACCAATATCCAATTTCCATTTATGGCTATATAAAAAATTAGACGATCTTGTCAGATCTAGCCAGGGCCATATTTGGCAAACATTCTTGTCAGAAAATGCAAGAGCTAGAGCCTTGATAGTTGGTATACATGTTTCTTGGCTGGCCCTTTATCAAGATTGCTAAAAGAATTTCGATCCGTCAGAAAACATGGCCGCCACGGGCGTGGCCATTTTTTAGCTAAATGGCTATATAGGGAAATTTTAAAATATTTTCAGAATCTTTTGCTATAGGTGGCGTTGTATCAAGACTGTTAAGATAATTTTAAGCCATAAAAAACATGGCCGCAGGGGCGTTTCCATTTTCTATAACTGGCCATGCAGGAACATTTTCAAAATCGTCTTACCAGGGAAGTAAAAGAGCTAAAGCTTTGTTTTCTGGTTCACATGTTCATTGAGTGTGCTTGTATTAAGATAGTTCCAAGACTTTTGATCCGTCAAAAAACATGGTCGCCTAGGGCGTGGCCATTTTTCACACATGGCTTTATACGAATATTTAAAAAGTCTTTAAAAACAACAACAAACAAGCAACATTTTCTACGCCTTGCTAGACAGATATAATTTTGAAGATTTCAGTGTATGATTATTTTTTTCACTCGTGATCATATATCACGTAAGTGCCGTAGATTCAATAAGCAAGGTACATAAGTAATACACGACAGGTGTGATGAAAGACAGGTAAAGACGTAACTCATTCGACTTGACAGTGAGTCGAGGTGGCCCATTTGCGCCTGTGATAAATCACATGGCCGCATGCACTCCTAAAAAGAATAACGTGCCCGAGGATAAGATGTAACAAAAAGCTTAATGTTGCCTACATCTACTTAGATTGGGAAAATAAATTATATGCTAATTGTTTGCGGGTATCACAAAGCACCAAATATTGGAAAAATTCATTTCAAACTTTGCAAAAAAATCTTTATATGTGAAAGAGAGATAAATATTAATAATAAGATATACGTAGAGAGACGAAATTTTCCGAAATTACGTCACATAAGAGATGTACATTTGAATCACTGTTAGCATACATGTACGCGGAATTGCATAGCTTTGTAATGGTACCAAAAACTATATCAGGTACCGGAACTGTGTCTGACATTGTGGAGATTTATAGTCATCATTGTGGTATATTCAGCACAAAATAGGACAACTCATTCGAGTTTATTATGTTTTAAGAAAACATCAAAAACGTTTTTGTTTATAGTATATGAATAATTAATAGTTAATTATTTATCATTATGTAAACAAAGCAAGCATGTTCTGGCTGAACTTTCGAACTATGATAGTCATACCTTACGCGACAAATTTGAACCAACGTTTACACTTAGGTTGCCACGAACGTCATTTGGCGTGTGTTCGGAAAGGCAGGAGAGAAGCATCGTCGGAGCCCATGGCTCCTGAATACGTTTCACTTCATTCATACACCGTGGGATTTTATCTACGATATCGCGTATTGAGAATTGACTTTGAATAGATATCAACCAATCAAAACAACGATTACATTTCCGCTACTCGTACGTGTGGAGGTAGCTGAGTATATGGAAACTTGAATTCTCTTTGCATTGATGACGTCATTTGGGAAAGAGCCAAAACAATGCAAATAACTAGCTTTATCTTTGAACTAAAATCTTCATCGGATTATGAAGCGACAAATGAAATACCATTAGCAGGAACGGCGAAAGTGAACTAAATATCCCACGGGTGATGAATGGAGAGTAACGGAATGGATCGGTCGTGTGTGTCCGACGATGGGAGAGAGGCTGGTGTATGTTTATTATCTGGATTGAAATACTTTATTATACATAAGTTCCTTACGGGGAGAGTATGTTTGTGGTTGCTTTGTGTGTCAATCTCGTCAAAGTCACTTTTGCTAAGAATATATTTCACAACATTTGAATGTTAGTGCTCTCTTTGGTTGAGTAAACATGGCCCTGTTCAGAGGAGAGACCGTGAGATAATAAACGGCGGTTTCTTTATATGACATTATTGATTGTTAGCCTATTACTGTGTGCATGAAACTTTATAAAACGTATAGAATAGTATATCTACTGCAATGTACTGTTTTAATAGATATTTAATACTGCAACTTGACTGAGTTTACATGTCAACGTATGATTAATTAAATCGGAAGTGTCTCGCTAAATCAAAGAAAATATTGCTCCTTTATTAGTAGTCTGGTCACTTCCACTAGAAAGCATACTGTTACATTATTACCGTCAAATGTATACTGAGTGTAAGGTAATCTTCGTCAAATTGTAGTGCCACAAATCGCCGAAAAGAGTATGATATATTCCCGGAGTAAGATTCCGAAAGGTGCGAGTTTTTAACTATTCTTTTACAAAAAACAACAAGGAGTGTGTTATTTAATTTTAAACATAGTTTAAACAATGTTGGTATCAACAAAAACCGAAATTACAGCAATTTTGCCTACATGTAGTCAAGTAAATTTGGTCGAATTGGTCTAGGCACAATTTAACTCGTTCATTAATAATGCTTTTGCTACCCGTTTCAATAACATATATGCTGAAAATATATTGGCCATGACATTTATTTTGCTCCAACTGCCCGATAGATTATAACTAGGAATCGAACATGATTGGGAGATCGAGGCAGTTAATTGTAATATTGATGACAAGAGGGTGGGTGGAGAGCAGTGGATTAACGGTCACGCATACATAGCGTGAACGCAATTGATGATTGACACATGCTAATCTACCGCTAATTAGGAAACAATTAAAGAAGGCCCAATCAAGCTGAATGCTGATTACACGACAATTAAAGAACAAATTGCTTGAGAGGATCTAAACTGACCGCTTACAGCATGGTGTCCGCTCGTAACACTTGTGTATATTTAACAAGTGGTAATGATTCCCTAATTTCGTTATTGAAGGGACCTTATTCTGACTACCACATTTACTTAATGTTACCTCCTAACTCGGTACGTAATTAAATTTACGCATCAAGGAATGAAATTGCTCGTTACTCTGTATGAAAGGTCCAAATTTTAGAAGCTTTCTTAACAATGCTCCGTTGAAACACACATACATGCGCGTGTACAAAAGCGCGCGCCACAGAATGCAAGTATATGCACTTTTAAATAGTAAAAATGGCAATTCAGAAGATGAAAAAGAAACGAACTGATAAATAGTAAAAGTCGTTCGACAATTTTACACAGTGTTAGCAGTTCCGCTCAATCTACGCCAGCATGTTACTAAACATCTAAATGCATTTACTGCTTACTCGTTTTTACCATTAACCAAACACGGTAGCAATATTTGTAATTTAATGATCGTTTTTTTGTTGTTGAACACATGAGACTTTCAAGAGAATGATGTTTTCGGGGTCTCGTAATTAATTGAATGTTACAACAACACGAGGACAATAGCAATATATCAATAAATAATTGTCGACACGTCGTTAACTGATTTCGATTTTTATTCTTGTTTTGAGACCTTTTTTCCATTGACAGGCGATACCAATTTGATACCAGTCTGTATTGCCCTATCTCTGAAGAAAGTACATAAACATGAGGTTTACAATGCTAATTGTTAGAATTTTCCATAAATAACTACACTTTAAATACATTTAATTATTGTCCCATGGACTTTAGATATAGTCCCTCAAGATGTGTGCGATACAAGTTATACAAATCAAAATAAGATTGATTTATACTCCTAAATTGCACACATTGATCATAAAAATTGTATGCCTAGCACAGGTTCTCGCGTACATGTATACAAACAGTTGTACACATTCCATTCGTCACGCGACAAAATATGACGTCATAAATACGTATTTGAGAAAACAACAAGTTCAGCGTTCATGAATTTTGATAAAAGGGATGGCTTCTGTGAGGTCTTGAAGGAAATATTTAAAGATGTCTTGTTAATTGTAAGTTTCAATATTATAATAATACTTTTAAATATATGACTTTTTAACTTGCTTTATGCTTCAATTTGGTTAAAATAAATTTCGAAAACCATGAATGCATGACTGTTTTAGATCTCTGTTTCTTGTAGATGGCAAGATCTAGACACAATGCATTTTGCACATAATTATGCTTTGAGTCTACAGTAGACTTTCATTTGTTATTGATTCAAAGAGCAAGACGTAACTAGATTTAACTAGATCTTAAATGTTGATTGTCTGTAATTTAAGTTATTACACGTTTTCACATGTTCAGATATATGACCATATGTTTTCTTTTCATTTCCACACTTTCAGACACAAATGGCGACTTTTCCTTGTACTCAAGCCTAACCGAGCTAGGAGGACAGCGAGTGTAGCAAGTGTACAGATCTGTATTTTCGGGTGGTTTTTGAGTCATATTTTTCCTATATTTAGACCAGACACTAGCAAGCTGATCGACATGAACGACTGAAGATTAACATTTCATTTTAATGTTTACCTGCTTTACATGTCTATATTTTCAGGTTGTTGTATGGATGATTATTCTGCCGGCCATGTTTTCTTCACCGCAAACAAACTGATCGAACTTGTGCCATGACACAAAGGCCTGTATACACCAAGCATTTCTAACTTA
The DNA here is from genome assembly GCA_007844125.1 of Sinonovacula constricta. Lineage (NCBI taxonomy): Eukaryota > Metazoa > Mollusca > Bivalvia > Cardiida > Solecurtidae > Sinonovacula > Sinonovacula constricta. The sequence goes on from CM017566.1 coordinate 53,150,034, forward strand.
AGCCCAAGTCACGACTTGAGCCCAAGCCACCATTTTGAAAGCTAAGCTTTTGTATGTAGAAGAAATGTGATTTTAATTTCAAAATAGCAAATTTAAATTGTCATGCTACATTTTATACTTACAGCTGAATATACAGTAAAGAATTGTGAATTAAAATCTAAGACTTTACCTAATCTTACTAAAGAATGGCTGGTGTATACAGGCCAAAGACTTTATTTATGTTCTGTTAAACCTTCCTTCTATTTTCAGGTTTCAATTATTTACGACTATGGACGCGGACGTGTATTTTGTCACCAACACAATCTGTACATTTACAATGTTTTACTCTGGTCTACATTTCTGTATTTCCAGGTTGCCTTCCTTGGTTCTACCCAAGTCCACGTGTACAACACGGTCAGTCTGACCAGGACACGAACCGTCGAGTTGGGACATAAGACCGACTATATCGCTTGTCATGGCGGACTGCTGTACTGTGCTGGGTGGGGTGGTACCATCGTGTACATACACGACATGAAAAGTGGCAGGAAGCTGAGGGAGATCTCCAAGGACACCGACGGCCAGGAACTGTTCTCTGACATCCGACACATCGCCGTGAACAGTTCCGGCGACCGACTCTATGTGGCTGACGTGAGGAGAGGTCTTGTATGTGTCGGCGTGGACGGGAGACCGATATTTCATCTCTCCCTGGACGATCTCGGACTGACTACAGCCTATGGTGTGACCACTGACCATCGCGGTCACGTGTTAGTATGTGGATATTACTCATACAATGTAGTCAAGGTGACCGAGGATGGTCACGTGGTCGGTCAGATATTGTCCAAGGAAGATGGAATCACGTGGCGTCCAGAATGTCTCAGTTATGATGTGAGAAGGAGTCTGTTGTGTGTTGGAGGGGACAGTGATCAGCTTCTGATGGTGGAATTGTAGAGTTAATATTAAATATTGGCGGACATTTTGTTTATTATTTATGTTTATACTTTTGTTGCTGATTGCGACATTTTGTGAATTAGTGACTCGTTATAAATGTGGGATTAACTTAACGTGGAATTAACGTTTTAGCCAAACATTGTTCCATCGACATTTTGTTTAGGAATAAAATGAAATTAAAACTTGTATTTGAAACTCTGTACTTCTGTAAATGTTACAGATAAGTATGTAGAGTGTGTATTGTTGTATTTCCATTAAATATTTTGTACAAACGTTCCTATAATTAAAGTTAATTTCAATTCAGTTTGATGTTTTCATCTCAGTTCGCCATGTTTGTATATTTTACATCAACATCAAAATAATGACGTCATTAATCATAACAATATGACGTCATCACACGCGGATAATATATTTCCCCGCAAAATTAACAAAAAGATGCGACGTCATCAATACATTACTGCATTACTGAATTATTCGGCATTCGTATCAGATTTCTACAGAATTTAGTAAATTTTAATTAAAACAGTTCATACTACTATTAGCATTTGGTTTAATGCGTGTGTTATCATTCCTGTAACATGTAGCGGTATATGCATAAATGCAATAATGTCCAAGAGTTGATATATTAACAACCGTCAATCGATTATCAATGATATTTTCTTTAAACAATTGTAGCCGTTTCCAGCAAAGCGTCAGCAGTTTTTAGTATATGGTTGTATATACGAGATGTGTGGTTCAGTTAAAATTGTGCAAATGCGTTGTTTAGTTGAAATTGTGCATAACTGTTTTATCTGCAGCAAATCAAATATCAGCGATGATGTTATAAAATAAAGAAACATATTAGGTAGATCTGTGACAAGTTGATTAAGAAAATAAATTCTAAAGAGATGTCACGAGTTTATATTCAAATCGAAATTGATCATGGATTAAGTTATATAAATTGTACAATGACGATTTGATATTGCATAAACAGTATCGGCTAGGACAATTTATGTACGCGTAATTATGTATAAAACTATAATTCTTTTAGTTTTGCAAATAGAAATATTGTTTTTGTACGACTTAATGAACACTTTTTGCTGTAGGGATGCCCCCCCGTTGGACAATTAGAGTTTTCGTAGGTGCGTTTTCCACAACTATCTCCGGCAAAAAAGTAAATAATATTGCATTTAAAGATTTAGTAACATTTCATGTCAATATATTTTGCAAGAAACCTTGTTTCTATAGTCTGTGGTAAATGTTGATCTCATAATCGATGTTTATGCAGGAATCTATGCAAATATGTAACAATACCGTTTTACCTATCGTTCCATATCCAAAATTGTGCATAATTCCAAGAGCGGATCTAGGATTTGATATTGAGCGGGAGTGCACTTTCTTCAAATGTTTAAACGACCATACTTTATCATTTGTGGATTTCTTTACACGCTAATACCATACCATTTATTACATATAGAGGGTATTAAATTACCCTAAAATATACTAAATGATGCATTCGAAGGTTGTTTTGAACACATTTGCTATTCGGCTGGTCCGGGACAGGTTACCATGAAAAAAACAAATAGATTTCTGGAATGTGCTCTGACGTAAATCGGGATCACATCCAATAAATCTCACCAGTCTTTAAAAGTAAATTGATGCCATGTATTCATTTGTTTTATTCGTGTTCCTTGCCCCTCCACCCCACACACAATCCGATCCTGGATTAAAAATATTGATAAATGAAATAATAAAGAAATATTGAATCTTTTTAATCCAGTTTTTTTTTCAATTATCTTTTCTATGAATAAATGTGTCGGTGAAGATGTACATATAATCGGTAATTGTTATAGTGTGTTTATTTTTTAAGAACAGAACCGGCTTAAAGCGGCCAGGACATAAATTAACATACAGTGTATGTGTACATGATTCGCACTACATTTTTGTTTGTTGTTGTTGTTTAAATATTTCGTCATTGTCAAGTCAAATATTGTCCTTTTTATTATTTCCACTACTTGTTAATGTAAAATAATGCATAATTTTCAAGTCAATGATTGTTTAGTTTATGCAAGAAGTATACCCTGATATGTATTCGGGAAAACGCTGCTTAAATGTATACTAGTTTCCTGTAGGTAATTCAGCTTAAATAACCCTATTAAGTGTTTGCTTTACTTAACATATTTTAACAGCTTTTATGCTGATAAACAATTTAAAATGTGATACCAATGATTGTTATTGGAATTTTTAATTCTTGTTAAACATAGCTTAAACTAGTAGATGTTTGAACTGATTGGTACATCGAATAGACTTTAATAATCTGTACTTATGTACATGTATTTGAATGTAGAATGTAAAACCTGTGTTTGATAGAAATGTCAATATATACATGTATTTTGAGTTTGCTTCGGTTGTTTTTTAGCTCACCTGAGCACAACGTGAGCTGTTTGATACCACTTCGACCGTCGTCCGTCGTTAACATTCTAGCTTGTGAACACAGTGTTTATCCAATCTTCATCAAACTTGGTCAGAATGTTTGTCTGCATGAAATCTTGGATGAGTTCATTTTGTGGTCACGTGAGATAAAAAACTAGGACAAAAGTTTAAATTTTATGAAAAAGATTGTGAACACACTTGATACCACATTTATAGTCCAATCTTCATCAAACTTGGTCAGAATGTTTGTCGGCAGGAGATCTTTAAGGATTTCGTTATTGGGTCATGTGGGGTAAAAAAAGTAGGTCACTAGGTGAAAACTTGGAAATAGCTTGTGAACCCACTAGAGGCCACATTTATAGACCAATCTTCACCAAATTTGAGCAGAATGTTTGTCTGCATGAAATCTTAAAGAATTTAATTATTTGCTCATGTGGGGTAAAAAGTAGGTCACAAGGTCAAATCTCAGAAAACGCCCGTGAACACAATAGAGACCACATTTCTAGACCAATCTTCACTAAACATGGCCAGAATGTGTGTCTGCAAGAAATCTTGGGTGAGTTTGTAACAAGGTCACTAGGGGTCAATAACTAGGTCACTAGGTTAAATTTTAGAAAAAACGTGAAAACACTCAGAGGCCACATTGATGTCCCAATCTTCGCCAAACTTGGCCAGAATGTTTGCCAGCATGAAATCTTACATATGTTTTAAAGTGGGTCATGCGGATTCAGTCGGTCACTAGATAAAATTCTAGAATACGTTATCAGCCCAGTGACCACACTAATGGTCCAATCTTCACGAACGATTTCTAAATTAAATAACTCTTAATTACTTGACGCCTGATATGAGCCAACTAAAAGCCTGTGTCCTCAGGTGAGCGCTTAAGAACCATCATGGCTCTCTTGTTCTTCTTTAAGTAGCTTAACTAATATATAAATATATATGTACAGATAATAAACTATTTAATGTATGCATGTGTTCATTCTGTCAGTAAAATCCCCATATCCTCCAAACTAGAAAAATTATCAGTTTGCTTTTACTAACCATAGCGATATTTTTCAAACACTAAATGCTGCTAGGGGTAAAGACAGTATTGTAAATATTAATTTAAATAATATAAAGTCATTTAACATATGGAGAAATGTTTTAAATGGCTTAATATTTAAAGATTTCAAAATGTTTATATGAGTTTGCTTACTATATTTTACATTAATTTAAGCGTTAACTAGGGGAACCGGTGATACCAACCATACCATACCACACCACACCCCAACACACCACACCCCAACACCCCAACACACCACACCCCAACACACCACACCCCAACACAACACACCACAACACCAAACCATACCGTACCGTACCATACATATAACGCCTTGATGGATACAGATATACACAGAGGAAATAAATGTAGTTATGAGCATCACTTCAGGAAAAACTAGACGTAAGATCAACGCTTCGTTTGATATATTTTTAAACACATATATCGTTACTTTTTATCCATTACGACTCTTTAATCAATTTTCAATGTGTTTTTTTTCTTAGTAACTGGTTTTGTTTTCCTTAACTTAATGCACCGATCAATTCTGGTCATTATAGCGACGTCCAGCTATTTTGGGTGAAGGAGAACCCCAGACAAATGTCTGAGTTGAACCACCGGCGCACCGAGTTGAGCTAGAAAACCTACCTAAATTAGGTACTTCGCCCGAACTAGACTCGAAGCAACACGATGGGAGGCTAAGCAGTCGATAAGTCAAAATCAAAATATTGAAGAAGTGGCATGTATTTACGAAAGTATAACTGATAGAAAACAATACGAAAATTCCAATCAACAAATGATGTAAACGTGTATCGAGTATTATTATAAAAGTCTGATACTGTTTAATTTTTTAAAAGTACTTACAAACAATTTACCTCCGACTTTTGCATAACGACAGTCTACTTTATAGGTTCTTTGTTTTTTCTTAATTTTCAGTCACGTCGCGAACGTGTGACGCTCGTACGATGCACGAACATTTTATGTTATACTTGCAGATCAACATGAGAAATGCTGATCAATTAATATTCCATATATACACTTATTATTGCCGAATAAAATACAGACATCTAGTTACAAGGTCTTATACATCAAATTCAACCACATCCTACAGTCTATATGTATAATAATAAGTCGGTAATAAGACAACATGTATAATCTTTATTTCCCTCCAAAGACAAAGATTCACAAAGATGTTCAAAATCAGCAATTTCAGAAAGAAAGTATAAAAAGAGCGATAAACATATAGACATACAAGACATTATAATATCATATCAAAAGTTTTACATAGATTGATAGATTATACACAAATATATAAATTATCACTTTGAAGTGTATTTATATTTTAAATACAAACGCACAAATAGTGATGAGTTTTATCTAGAAGAAATAATATCATGAGGAAACATGACAAAAAAGCTCTTAATCCATTCATTTCCAGATACACTCTTACAAAACGTTCAAATGCCCACACAGCCATTCTAAAAAGGAACTGTTACAAGGAGAGAAATAGTGACTCATATTTAATCAGATGGAAATCAAGTTAACAAATACACAAGTGCACATGCGACAAAGAGAATATTAATGATGAGTATTAATTAGACATACTAAAATATATGTAGTTGTGAATAGAATTTTTTCCATGTTGGTACTTGAAGGTTTTAAATGTCGGTAATTCATACAGTTAAATAACATAATTGCGATTACTTAAACACCCTAGTAATCTACGACAACAAAGTGAACGGCATAATAATTCCATATGTATAGCCCGTCCTTAAAACCTCAATACGGTTAAGTTGTATGACCTTATAAGTCGATCGCAGAAGAGTTTGTGGCCGACAAACGTCTTGGCAGCAATGTATAAGGCATAAAAACGTCATGGCAGCAATGTATATGACATATTAGCGTATTGGCAGCAATGTATATGACATCATATGGTCATGGCAGCAATGTATAGAACATAATAACGTCACGGCAGCAATTTATAGGGCATAATAACGTATTGGCAGCAATGTATAGGGCATAATAACGTATTGAAAGCAATGTATATGGCATGATAACGTATTGGCAGCAATGTATAGGGCATAATCACGTATTGGCAGCAATGTATATGACATAATAAGGTCATGGTAGCATTGTATAGAGCATAATAACGTCACGGAAGCAATGTATAGAGCATAATAACGTGATGGCAGCAATGCAAAGGGCATAATAAGGTCATGGCTGCAATGTATAGGGCATAATAACGTATTGGCAACAATGTATAGGGCATAATAACGTCGTGGCAGCATTGTATTGAGCATAATAATGTCATGGCGTCAATGAATTACGCAGCAATGTATAGGGCATAATAAGGTCATGGCAGCAATATATAGGGCATAATAACGTATTGAAAGCAATGTATATGACATCATAACGTATTGGAGGCAATGTATATGGCATAATCACGTATTGGCAGCAATGTATATGACATAATAAGGTCATGGCAGCAATGTATAGAGCTTAATAACGTCATGGCAGCAATGTATAGGGCATAATAACGTATTGGCAGCAATATACAGGGTATAATAACGTCACGGAAGCAATGTATAGAGCATAATAACGTGATGGCAGCAATGTAAAGCGCATAATAAGGTCATGGCAGCAATGTATAGGGCATAATAACGTATTGGCAACAATGTATAGGGCATAATAACGTCATGGCAGCATTGTATTGAGCATAATAATGTCATTACGTCAATGAATTAGGCATAACAAGGTCATGGCGTCAATGAATTATGCATAATAAGGTCATGGCAGCAATATATAGGGCATAATAAGGTCATGGCAGCATTGTATAGAGCATAATAACGTCATGGTTACAATGTAAAGGGCATAATAACGCCATGGTAGCAATGTATATGAGATAATAACGTCATGGCAGCAATGTATTTTACATAATAACATCGAGGCAGCAATGTATAGGACATAATAACGTATTGGCAACAGTGTATAGGGCGTCATAACGTCATAACATCATTGTATACAGCATAATAACGTCACAGCAGCAATGTATAGGTCATAATAACGTCACGGCAGCAATGTATAGGACATAATAACGTCATAACATCATGGTATAGGCATAATAACGTCATGACAGAATTGTATAGGACATATTAACGTCATGGCAGGATTGTATAGGGCATAATAACGTTATGACAGCAATGTATAGGACATAATAACGTCATGGCAGCACTGTATAGGACATAATAACGTCACGGCAGCAATGAATAGGGCAAAATGACGTTATGGCAGCAATGTATAGGACATAATAACGTATTGGCAACATTGTATAGGGCGTCATAACGTCATAACATCATTGTATACGACATAATAACGTCACGGCAGCAATGTATAGGGCGTAATAACGTTATGACAGCAATGTATAGGACATAATAACGTCATGGCAGCAATGTATAGGACATAATAACGTCACGGCAGCAATGTATAGGACATAATAACGTCATGGCAGCAAAATATAGGACATAATAACGTATTGGCAACATTGTATAGGGCGTCATAACGTCATAACATCATTGCATACGGCATAATAACGGCATGGCAGTAATGTTTGACACAATAACGTCATGGCAACAATGTATAGGACATAATAACGTATTGGCAACAGTGTATAGGGCGTCATAACGTCATAACATAATTGTATACGGCATAATACCGTCATGGCAGCAATGTATAGGACATAATAAGGTAATGGTAGCATTGTATATAACATAATAACGTGATGGCAGCAATGTATATATACATTATATTAGTAAATACTATATGTGGTATTATTGTATTTCTACTATGTGATATTACTGGTCACATATAAACAATAATAGTGTTAGTTGTGGCATAGGGCGAGAATGTTGGTATATTTATATTACCCCGTTGGGCAGCACCGGTATCGTTTGGACGCATGGCAGGAGCTTTTAAGTGCCTTGCCCACAGTGTCTAAGTCACACACCCCGGGGATCATGCTCAACAGTCCCTTATAAATGTAGTTGCTTATTGGAATGCGGTAATAATAAATCAACCACCTCCAATTATTTTCAAGTTACTATGTGCAATGTACAAGTTTATGCCCAATGTATTCGTACATGTTTAGATTTTGGAGTCTATACTCGTTATGGTTTGGTAATGATGATTAATCAACGAAATTTAGAGATAGTATGTTTAATTTATCAAGCGCCAAGTTGTCAGCGCTTCTGATATAGTTATATATATAGGCGTATTTTCTATCAATATGGGTTTATGGAGGGAGATGCCCAAATAATAGTTGTGTGAGATGTAAGGGAGGTCACTCTCCATACCCGGAAGTAGCGAGTCTACAAATTGACTCCTAGTGTATTTTGATTATATTTCCATAAAATAAATTGGATTGAAGGATATTTTAAAGGTATTATGTATGAGTTGTTTCTATAGTTTGATTTAATAATACATGATCCCCAGTTGTGTGTTTATTAGCTGACATTTCTTTGTGTGTTTGTGTTGAGTTGGTGTGATAAATGTTTGAACCCTTGACCAATAAATGAATAGCTAATATTGTTTTTATAACATTATCGGCTATGCCTAGAAGAAATACACTATCGGTGTTAGTTTTTTCTTTAAAATATGGGTTGAAGTTATGAGGTTCAGCTATTGTTTGACACTGTGGACCATCCCAAGCCACCACTGGGAGGGGTCTATTGGGAGTTGGGCCCGGGACCCGAGTCTGTTGCAAGATTTGGCGAATTGGAAGGATTAGCGCCCACGAAAGTATGTTTGGGTCTCCCAGGCGATGTGAGAGACTTCCCTATGCCTACCCCCACCTTTCATACCGATGAGGTGGCGATTGGCTGAACTGTTTAGCTCGGCATGAGTCGTTATAAGTGTTTAATTTAACACTGCTAAAATATAAAACGAATAGGTATAGTATATGAATACTGGGTGAATCCATCACTCAAATAATATAATTAATATATGTGTGTCCACAAGATATACCACTAGGTTCAGCGGAGACAAGTCCTCCCGACATCCCCCGACCCAAGCTCGAGCCTCTCGTGCCACGGCCAGGGCACTGCTTCGGACGGGTCGAGCTAGAACCCGCTGGATGACAGTATACGGGAAGATTGGTCCCTATTAACTACGTTATCATAACCATGTGTTTTTAATTTTAAAAGGAGCCTGCAGAATCAATGCCTCCCAACTTCCCCCGTCCCAAGTCCAAGATTCTTGGGCCATGGCCATGGGCTGATCCGGACAGGCCGTGCTAGGCTCTCTGATGATGACCCAGGAGACCCCTATGTGATGTATATACTGATGTTAATATTTACATTATTTTTAATACTATTAGAGTCTTACTATTACTTATGGGGAGTAGATGGCTCCTATTTATTATGGATATACTTAAATGTGGTCCTAGATGTAATACAAGTTTATTCATACACAAGAAGTTTAAAGGTGAATATATCCTTCGTAGTAACATTTCATTCTTAATAATAATATATAAATGTATATGGGGGTATGCTTATTCTATTAACTTAAGTTACACAAATTGGATAGTCCGTTCATGTTTCAATTTTGTTGACTAATTTATATAATTACAAATATGTAAAATGTAGCGGACTGGTATAGTAGGCGTTGGCCCATGCAAGTGCAATTCTTAGTTGAATTATCAGTTTAATTATGATGTGGAACCGTCTAGATGCAAACCTGTCGACTACAGTTGTTATATTTTATTATATTTTAATTTGTTTTAAATCACTAGGTCTTACTTCTCGGGCATCCATCCCTTCCAATATAATTAAATGTTGTTTTTTTATTAGATCTTCCCAAGCATATCACATTTTTTAATATATTCACCAATAGCTTGGATATTTTTGGTGTTGTAGTTTTTTTAGTAGGAACAATAGGTTTGGTAGGGTTAATGGTATGCTCTTATTCCTGAATACTTCTTCTAAAATTTACCAGCCGCAATAGCTCAGGTGATAGAGCGTCGGCTTGGGGATCGGGAGGTCGTGGGTTCAAACCCGGCCGGGTCAAACCGAAGTTGGTAGTAGTGGCTTCCCTCCTATCGCTCGGGGCTAAGGGGACAGCATTACGCCTGACTCGTCTGTGTCAGTATAATGGACCGGCCGGGTTCAGTCCCTGGGCACCTCATATTTGCCCCTGTGCTATAATGATAGAAATGTTTCTGCACATTATCAGCAGTAAATGCCGTCGAATCCCAAATCTTCTTTCATCAGGTAGACACTGCACTGCAACAGAAAGTGTGACTGATCATTATTAGTGTTGCAGGTAGAACAGGTAGGGTCTAAATTTAATATATATTGCCCTGTGCTAACGGATAGTAGAATTTTGGAGGTTTAAAGTCTACTAATACATTTATCTATTAGTATATTATGTGCATATATTGGGGGTAGATCTGGCCTATGTCATCGTGCTTGCTGGGTATATGTGTGATACCAAACTGTGATGCTCTAATCATCCTGGAATTTTATAGGATAGCAACATATCTGTGATGCCATTAGAGGTTTTTTGATATATATTCTTATATCTTTGAATTTTTAAAAAGATTTTTTTTCTTTTTAACGTCCCAGAATTTTAAATATAATAGAGATAATGATTATTCTCTTGTATAAGAATCATACATGTAGAAATAAATAGCAAAGCCATATAAATGCAATGATCCACCTCCTCCACCCCCAGACATCAAATCAATAAAGTATCAGACTATCTCCATAATCTTTACGAGATAGAGGGCTTTTCATATGCCTATGGGTAAAAAGGCGATGGTAAACAACATTTATGGCCCAACCTTCACTAAACATGGCTAGAATGTTTACCTGTATGAAATCTTATATATGTTTTGAACTGGGTCACATGGATTCGGTAGGTCACTAGGTAAAATTCTAGAAAATGTTACCAGCCCAGCACTAATGGTCCAAGCTACACCAAATACTTCTTAAGTAAATAATGCTTTAATAAGATATGATCCTACTAAAACCCCGTGTCCACAGGTGAGCGATTAAGGGTCATCATGGCCCTCTTGTCTTCTTCTTCTTCTTCTTCTTCTTATTACATGGGATAGTCATTGAAAACCTGGTATAGAAGCTAACAAAGGCTTTATGTACATTTGTTATTAATGTTTTAATTTTCATTTGAAATAACATATTCTTGATTTGTGAACGAAAATGCAAACTATTTATATTGAATAGAAATGTAAAGATGGCGGCACCGAATTCTTTTTTTCATCGTCGGTTTAATTCAACAAGCAGCAGTCACCCAACACTATTATCTGAGTAAACAAGTTCACGAAAATCCCCTTACAAGTAAAACGAATTAAAAAAATATAAATAATTGTTTTGCCTTCAATGGACATTAGCAATTAACCGATGATGAATAAAGGTTGTCTTATAATAAATAATAAAAGTGACGGTCATAAATTAATGGTATCTTTGCATTAGTAACACGTTCGATCGATCCCAGGCCGCAACATACCAAAGTCGTTAAAAATGGTAGTGGTATAGCTCCCTTGCTAACGCTTAAGCAAATATAAGGGTAGTTCCACGACTGGTTGGCCCGGTGTCAGGATAATGTGACTGGGTGTGGTATCATGCCAGGTGTTCACGGCATGCTATACATAGTGAAGGCAGCACTATATCTGCTTCAAGTGGACCCCGTCTCCAGATAACTGAAATACTGTTGGTGGGACGATAAACCCAATAAACAAACAAACAAACTAATACGGCCATCAAAGCAATGTCTTTAATCGATATGAGGGGTGTGTGTTCAGTTGTTTGGCTCAGATTGTCCGAAGTTTATATTGAATAACTAAATTACAGGCGCGTTTCTAACTACCATTACGTACTTGCATAACCTCCATTTGAAAAAGCGAAAATATGAAAGTCGATGCATAACCCGAGTTAGGTATGATATATTTTTTTCGTAGTTTCTATGTTTTAAAATCTTATTAGCATCAATGGAGTTGAAATGATTTAAAATGGTTTAACATATACAAAGGAGTGTTTTAGTCGTTCATATTTTGCGTTAAGTTAAGTCTGCATTTTACATTCTATTCATTGGAAAAGAACCGAATACATCCAAATGTATTACCACAAAGACGACAATGTTAGAATGAGTCAGCTTACACAAATAGGATACTATTCACCAGTTTACTTTCCCCAACAGGTATTTATTATTATTTAACATGGTGTTACGGTATACTGCTGGTAAACATAATCATCAGAACTGACTTAGTTTTCTAATAGTATCGGTTGATTACTTGTCTATTTTATACATGTTTTATTGTATCTCATTTAAAGGTTTATCCATTTTTGTTCTATCAGATATTTTTAATAAAAGGCTTAAATATAAAGAAATGCTGGCTATTCCTATATTTAAACGGAGGTAACTCGGTAAAGGTGCTAATCGAGCCTGCGTCATTATGTTTTATGACGATATTGTTCTTGTTATGATTATCAAAATATTAAGCAATGTTTTATGCCATGTTATATTGTGTCTTAAAGTTGAATTATTAGTCAATGCCAGACAAAACAGTTTGTTTTCTTCTCACTTTTTTGTCCGAAAAAAGGCACTTAAACGACCCTGAGCCAATGTAGCAGACACATTTTATTCCCAGGGAAGTTGGTAGGGGCATGCCCCCGGACCCCTCTATATTAATTGTGCGTAACTTCAAAAACGGCCCAGATAAGCGCCTGCTAAATTAAATAATCAAATTGCTCTATAATATTACTAATTTAGAATTTCCTTAATTAAGATAACCGCGATACCTGTGTCGTATGCCATATGTGTCTAATAATGTATAGACTAAAAATATATTTTTAGAAGTATGCTCAATGTAATGTACTTCACAGTATGGCCATTTTCTAAAGTCTCATATATTCGAAAGATAAAAATTCCTACTTGCAAATATGAGGTATTGTAAAGTCAATTTCGTACAAAAACATGTCAAATAATGTGTCACTATCGCATCGTATTAATTTGCATACCAGGAAGTCATATCCGCAAATGAAGAGGGTTGAAGTCGGAAATATAACTCCTATTCGTTACTTAGTCAAACCGGCACACCAAAGTCAAGGGTAAAGGTCAATTTTTGGTTCCCAGCCTCTTGCATGTGTTGAATTAAAACGCCGGGTCAAAGAACACATTCAGAACGAGGCATCCACCCACTTCCGTGTCTTACATAAAAATGGCGCAGCAGTCAGATTTTAATTTAGTGATATAATTTCCCTTTAATGGAACATTTGCGTAAATACATTGAAGCATCATTGAGTGTCTGTTAGAATAGTTCATAGAAGCCTTACAGCAGACAGCTTTTTCAGCCAGATCGACTGTTACGCTAAGAGGTAATTTCGAATGCATATTCTTCCGGGTTGTGAAAACGTGTGAAGTTGTTTGTAGGACCGCGGGCCAACTAGTGGCTGCAGTCAAGTTAGCATGTTCTTTATTGGCTGATAATATACCATAAGCTTTTCATATCTTTGGACCTATATGCTTAATGAATAACAAGTCGTGGATAAAATCAACTTAATTTCTTTCATATGCATTACATTAGTAAAAGATTGGGGACACAGGCAAAACGTACCTCTCGCCAAAATGTACCCCCGATGAGAAGACAAAAGGTACTCCTGTTAAGAGTCAAAACGTACTACCAACGAAGTCAAAACGTACTATCGACGAAGTAAAAACGTACCCCCTATTGTTAACCAATCAAGGACAGCTGATAGATAAATGGTTTGTTATTGACAGTTACTGCTAGGTGTTTTATCGCCTATTGTATACTAATTATGCGCTAATCATAGTCAATCTGCAAGTTTTATGCACATAAAGTTAGACGCAAATAAACCCTCGATATCTTGTTGACGGCGTTTTATTTTTTTAATTTTACCATTTTTTACTTTGACATACAATACGTCTGCGGATAAAACATCAATTTTAAAGGATTCAAGTCATTTATTCAAATAAAATATCAAATATATACATTTTAAAAACTCATCTACTAACAATAACATTTTAACATTTTCATACAATCGTGACGTTATTAACAATTATATTAACTTTCACATCCACTTGTCGAAACGAAAAAACAATTCGATGCTTAAGTGTTATAATAGTGTTAGTTTTATTATAATTATAATTGAAAGTAGAATATAAAGTACAATGTAAAATATATACGTAATCATCAATGGTACATCACAGATACAACTAACTTGTCGAAACGAAATACAAGTTAGTTAAAAGAATCAATAAAAGATATACAATTATTTAAGAAAAGAACACAAAAACAAACATGACACATATAATAATGATATATGACACGAAATGAAAAATAATAATTAAAACCAATACAATGTTAACTATATACGTAATCATCAATGGTACATCACAGATGTAACTAACTTGTCGAAACGAAATACAAGTTAGTTAAAAGAGACAATATAAGATATACAATTATTTAAGAAAAGAACACAAACATGACACATATAATAATGATATATGACACGAAATGAAATGAATCAATGTAAAAAAACACAATTCATACAGTAAAATTGATATTTTCACTCACTGTCCGTGTGTGGTGCGTACACATGTGTAAGCTTCCGAAGTAGTAATGATGTTGATGTCTCGTTGGCTTCATATTTGTCCTATTCTTCGTAGATCCTCTTCTTCATTTCTTCAGTTCACTTCCGCTGTATTTTCTTGAGCTTCTTCTCTCTGATGAGGTGTGTCTGGATGGTGAAGATTCCTGCTTCTCTGTGTAGTTCTTTGACGAGTTGATAGAATGGCGGTGCTGTATTCACGTTGAAGTTGAGTCGTCGGTGCCATCCTTCTAGGTCGTTGTTTGTTCGGACGGCATGCCCGTACACAGACCAGTCTTCTGGTGTCCACATTCCCTCCACCTATGTAGATTGGATGTAGTCCATCAAGGGAAGGATCGGGGCCGTCGCTTTCGCTTGTAGATCGTCGTATGCTAGCTGTATGTGGGCGGCGGGCAGCAGGGGGAGGGCGAAGACCTTTCGTAGGAACTTGTGTGTCCCCTCACGTTGGTAGTAGCTGGCGGCCAGTCCCAGACTCTGTATCTTTCTCCACACGGCCTGGCTCCAGTGGAAGGAGCACCCGATGACCTTCGCATCTGGAAATACTTTCCGGAGTGCTGACCACATTGCTGCCTCGTACTCCACCATGAACTCCGAGACTCTTGGTGAATCTACGAGGGACTTGATCTTTTTGAAGACCTTCTTGTAGTCTCTTTTACGGCACCTACTCATGAAGACGAACAAAAGTGGTAGCTGTTTTGTGTCGCCGTCTGTATTGCGTATGAACGCGTTTACTGAGAAGAGTTGCTCAAAGGGGTCCTTCTTACGTAGGACTTTGAATGTCCCGTCAAGTCACCACCTTTTTTCCGATTGGAGGATACGTAGCTGTTGCTGTGTTGCCATGAAGATGTGACGAGCGTCATCCATTCGGACATCACACCGCAGGAATCTGTCTGGGATGGCGTCTTCTTCCAATCATAACAACAATTATAACTCATTAAAGTGTTTATATTATATAATCAATAAACATTTCTTATGAATTATAAATGATGTTTTATTAATTCTGTCTAATAAAATGTTAATTAATTATATGGAAACATGGAGGTACGTTTTGACTTATAACAGGAGTACGTTTTGACTTTCCGTAAGGGTACGTTTTCGTGAGATGTACGTTTTGACAGTAAACCAAAGATTGGTTTTATCATAAAGCAACATATGTAAACAGACCTATGTTTTCATGTCATTACAGGTTGATTACACATTAAGTATAGCACACGTTGATTGGAGGGTTGAATTCTGCTTCTGGGCAAACAGTCTCAAGGTTAGTATCATTTGTGATTTTGTTTAAGAGTTCCTCATCTTTGGCAACAAGCATGTTTATTTCAAATGTCCATCAATTAGAATGTATCCATTTAGGTTCTCCACTAGATGTGTATTTACACCTTATATGCTGTTAACCTTCTTAGATACAAAGCTTACACTTTCTGTCTACTGTCATGAATTAAAGTAATCATAAGCCAGTTGGAATCTATTAACAAATACACATTTTCAATAGAATTTACATTTCCTGATTGGCAAGAGATTTCCGGCTAAACTTAAGCTGAATCTAATTGTGATAAGTAATAGAGTACAAATGTTCTGTCATTGTTGCACACTGAAGGTGGTTAAATACCACAAGCCCTCAACCAACTAAAGTCGGACTTAAAACATACAAACTGTACACTATACAAAGCCATTTAATTAAAACCATTTGAATCATTTGTTTAACCATTATTGTGATAAGATTAAGTTATTGTGGTTTTTTTTCTACTGATAAGCTTGGTGCATTGTGATTATTGGCTAGCCGGCAACACATACCTCTTGTTCTTGCAGCACAGACTTCAGTGTACAAACCTTTAGAAATCTTGAGCCCGACAGTCAATATGGCAACAGCAATCGATGCAGAGAAGTGGTCCGATGAATATAAAGATGCCAAATGTTCCATTTGTGCAAAGGACAACAAAGACGAGATTGCAGATCATTACTGCTATGACTGCAGTAAACATATGTGTACATCTTGCTTAGGAACCCATAATACATTTAACGAAAACCACAACGTAGTGCAAGGACTTGGAGATGGCAAAGATGTGCGTACCGAGAAGTGTGGGAAACATGCTGATGAGTTGATAACATTGTCCTGTCGCCAGCACAAGGAACTGCTGTGCAGGTAATGTCGGTTCTTGGATCACAGGTCAGTTGTCTGCTTTAAAGATGATATCAAGTAGTTTGCCCATATCTAATATCATAGAATTTGCCCATATCTAATATATGAAGCAACATCACATTCTTGTTCTGGAAAATGTGTGCCTAGTTGTGGTATAAACTTATACTTAAGTTTAAGTAAAAGCTGTTATAACAATAACATTACCCAAACTGTTAGACAGTACAAATCATGAAATATATTGCTGTCCTTGTCCATTCTGTCCATATCTATGAATAAGAATGATAGGAAGTACAGCTAAAGTAAGTTTTCACAAGTTTTTTTAGTTTAAAATAGCTAACATTGTTGCTGCGGCGTGGCTTGGACAGGAAATACATTTGTGTAATGATAGTGGGGCATTGTATGCATCTTTCCACGTGGCTGTCAAGCACCAATAAGTTGTTATTACTTAAAAATAAGCTCAAGGTTCAGTCGCAGATCATAGTTCTATTTAAAAGCTGAATATTCATTTGGTAATTGTGAGCCCATCTTATTAACACCACATTAGCAGTGACAGCCAATGATTGTTTTCAGGGAGGTGAAGGCCGGGGGGGGGGGGGGGGTGTTGTGGCGCAGAATCCTAATTGAATGAGTACCTTAGGTTCTAGCAATGTTAGCTGGGTATGGGGGAATGCTCCCCTGTAGCACTGTACACATATGCGACAGTAATCCCCCCTTGAACCCCCCACTAGATCCGCCCATGCATTAGTGCTGTTGCGGCATGCATGTTTATTGCGATACTTACCAAAGTTAATACTGTACCGTGATACACAATGAACATATCTTTTTTGATGTATTTTGTATCATTTGCTTATTGTCACCATTCTGTATATTGCATGAAATTGCTCCTTTTAATAGTTTAAATGTGGGAATATGACATGAAAAAGCAAATCAATGAAGAATCTCCATTAATTAAATATCTGGTTATGATAAATATGATTTGCTGGTGAACATATCATATAGAAATGTACTTTCTGCAGTTTAAAATGCAACACAATTGATCATTTATTGTTGGTAAATAAATGGCAGCAAAATGAATAAAATTCAATATTGTAAAATATTTAAGAAAATTATTTTGATTAGGATATATATTTTGGTCCATGGACGAAAAAAGAGACTTGCACAACCTTGCAAACAATTTTACTTACATAGACAGGAAAGACAAGATTGCAGCAATAAGAATAAAACTGATCATGTTTTAATTTATATTGAGTTTTATAATAAAGTTTAAAGTGCATTATACTATATGTATGCTGCCTCGTGGTCCAGGTTAAATGTTGGTCTTTGGATTTCTTGAAAAATTAAAAAATCTTATTACCAGAAACCACAAGAGCTAGAGCATTGATATTATAATTTGGTTTACATATTCCTTGGGTGGCACTGAATCACAAATGTGCAAAGAATTTTGATCTGTCAAAAAATTTGCCTGCCACGTTTTGATCATTTTCCATATGCTATAAGACAATTTTAAAAAATCTTATTGTAAGAAACTATGGCCACGAGGGGCATTGCCATTTTTATATATGGCTTTATCCTAAAGCTGGGAAAATCTTCCTGTAACAAAGTACAAAAGCTAGAGCACGATTGTATAAATGTTGCTTTTAATTTAATACATAACTAAATCCGATTGGGCAAATTGAAGCAATCTTAAAAACAATTGCAAAAATCACTAATATTGTATAGATTTAATGTAAACAATGCCATCAGGCCATTGTTAGTCTGACCTAGTTACAGTGACAGCCCACTGTTAAGGGTGTGGCTACAACCTATCTGAGGATGGGTCAGTAATGCAGGGCCTTATTTCCCTATGTACTGATGATAAACGAAAGTATATTATAATGTCTTCATCCTGGTCAGAGGGTGTCATCATTAAATTTAGATGTTATCACGCAATAGAAGAAAACACGATTCGTTAACGTGTACTTGGCCCTAAAAATAGCAGCGAGGTTAGAAATGTATTTGGATATTCAATAAATTGTATATAACACTTGATTAATGCACATAGATTTGGGAAGATGTAGATTTGATTAGATCAGAAGTTATTTGATATTTTGTATCAAAACTTTGTATTTATACCCCCACCACAAAATGTGGAAGGAGGGGGGGGGGGGGGGGGGGGGGGCTATAATGGATTCACTTTTTCGCGTCCGTACGTACGTCGGTCCCTCCGTCCGTCTCCATTATCGTGTCTGCTTTATATATCATATACCAATTGAAGTATTTTCTTCAATCTTGGCTGAAATGTTCACCTCAACAAGCGGATGTGCAGAACCTATGTTGCACATGTGTCAGCTCAAGGTCAAGGTCACAATTGAAGGTCAAATATCAAACAATCAAATATTAGACATTATGTCGTGTCCGCTCTGTAAGTTCAACACTAATTGAAAGATTTTCTTTAATCTTGGCTCAAATGTTCACCTCAACAAGGGGATGTGCAAAACCCATGTTACTCTTTTGCCGGTCTAAGGTCAAGGTCATACTTGAAAGTCAAAAATTGACTTAGAAAATATTCTGAAAATTTAACATGTACTTGAATATTTCTGAAACTAGAAAAGGTATTTGCTTGAAACTTAAAATATATATGAAGTGTCACAATAAGGCTATGCAGGTCAAGTTTCATAACTCTGTATTGCATTTTGACAAAGTTATGCCCCTTTTAAGTCTTCAAATTTACATACAATCAAGTATTAAACAATATGTTGTGTCCGCTATATGAATCCTATACTAATGGAAGAATTTTCTTCAAACTTTACTCAAATGTTTAACTCAACAAAGTTATGCGCAGAACCCATGTTATCTTTGTGCCGGCTGAAGGTCAAGGTCACTTTTGAAGGTCAAAATTGACTTAGAAAATGTTCTTTAATTTTAACATGTACTTGAATTTGTCTGAAATTAGCACAGGTATTTGCCTGAAACTTAAAAGATATATGAAGTATCATAAGTAAGATATGCAGGTCAAGTTTCATACTCTGTATTGCATTTTGACAAAGTTATGCCCCTTTTTAGTTCTTTTAATTTATTTACAATCAATACTAGACAATAGGTCGTGTCTGCCCTATAAATTCTATACTAATGGAAGGATTTTCTTCAAACTTGACTCAAATGTTCACCCCAACTGGGCAATGTGCAGAACCCATCTTACCCTTGTACCAGCTTTGTCAAGGACATTGGTGGGGGTATGAATCGCATTAGGCGATAGTTCCAGTTCATCCACTTTTTAAGCAGGTTCTTTAGGAAAATCCTGGTTATTATATTGGGGAATGTCGTTGGGTGGGCTGGCGTCAACATTTCATTAAGTTTTTAGCTTTTCCTTTATCCCAATTGTCTGTCGTCCATCCGCCGACATCAACATTTTAGCTTGTGAACACGCTAGAGGCCATAGTTCTCCTCCAATCTTTATCAAACTTGGTCAAAATGTTTGCCTGGATGAAATCTTGGACTATTTCATTATTGGGTCACCTAGGGTCAAAAACTAGGACAAAAGGTCAAATTTAAGGAAAAAGTTGTTAACACATTAGAGGCCACATCTATAGCCCAATCTTCACCAAACTTGTTCAGAGTGTTTATTTGCATGAACTCTTGAATGACTTCGTTACTGGGCCACGTGGGGTCAAAAAGTAGGTCACTAGGTCAAATTTTAGAAAAGCTTGTAAACACACTAGAGGTCCTATTTATGGCCCAATCTTCACCAAAATTGATCAGAGTGTTTGCTTACATAAAATCTTGGATGAGTTCATACCTGGATCACGTGGGGTCAAAAAGTATGTCACTAAGTCAAACCTTAGAAAAAGCTCGTGAACACATTAGAGGCCACATCTACAGCCCAATCTTCACCAAACTTGTTCAGGCTGTTTGTTCGCTTGGAAATTTGGATGAGTTCGTTATTGGGTCAAGAGCGGTAAAAAATGAGGTCACTAGGTCAAATTTTAGAAAAGGTTTGTGAACATAGTAGAGGTTCCATTTATGGCCCAATCTTTACCAAACTTTATAAGAATGTTTGTCCGCATGACATCTTAGATCTGTTCTTAGCTGGAACACATGAGGTCAAAAAGTAGTTCACTATGTAAAATCTTAAAAAAGCTTGTGAACACACTAAAGACCACATTTAGCGTTTAATCTTCACCAAACTTGGCCAGAATGGTTGCCAGTATGAATTCTTAGATATATTTTGAAGTGGGTCATGTGGATTTAGTAGGTAACTAGGTAAAATTCTAGAAAAGGTAATCAGCCCAGTGGCCACACTAATGGTTCAGTCTTCACCAAAGATTTCTAAAGTAAATAACTCTTAATTACTTGATGCCAGATTTGTGGCAACTAAAAGCCTGTATCGTCAGGTGAGCGATTAAGGGCCACCATGGCCCTCTTGTTTGTGATAATTGTCTTTTTCTCAGTATCCATTCAATGTAGAGCTTTGATACTTAACACAGCTGTCTGACATTACATAAGCAATTATCAGGACATTTTATCAACTCTTGACTATATTTGGTCATAGTTATGCCCCTTTTTTCACTATGAAATTTCATCAAGTTCTTTGTTTCAGTTGTCTATTTCTCAGTAACCATTCATAAAAGAGCTTTGCAATTTAACATATATTCACAAAAAAGTTTATTTAATATGATTGAGTGTCTTATCTAAGAACCATGCTCTACCTCAAAGGTCAAGGTCACACCTAGGATATTAAGTGTAAAAAAAAAAAAATGTAGCTTAGTTTACTTCAGTACTTAAAAAAGGTAGTTCAGTTTAGATTATGAAAGAATGTTCCCCTCATTGAAACAGTTTTGCTTCTTAGAACCATGACCCTTCCTCAACTGTCAAGGTCACACTAAAGAGTTCAATGGTCAAAATTTGTTTTAATGTTTAGATTCTGGAGCATAACTTTGCAACTAAGCAAGTAATTTCATACATATTCCACAGAATTGTTAATCTAAACGTAATTTACATTGCAAATTATAGAAAATGGCCGAGTAAAACAAGCATGTTACCGCAACAGCTAAGTTTGAATATCATAATTCAAAAAGATGGCCTTGTTGTTTAAATCCTTAGCATCTTTTTCAGTCATTGTTTGGTTAAGATTTTGAAATTAGAACCAGTGTATGTAAAATATTGTTTTCTTTTCCAAAGGCAACTTCTAATAAAAAACAACAGCAAACAAACAAAAATCAACAACATAAACCATGTATTTTAAGAGATAATATATGGCGGAGCTGGGCTGAGGATTGAGAATTAGCCCTAAGCACAAATAACGGCCTTCAGGCCTAAAAAAACCCGGGATTTTTTTTTACCAGCAGGCCAAATATCTTCACAAAGTTGTGCTTCCCCTTATATTTTTTGTTGAAGTATTGCAGAAAACTAAATTGTTTCAAGTAAAGATAAGGTTAAACAGACATGGTAATATAGACAGAGAGTAATGCTAGTCATTTGAAACACTGTTTGTGCATCAATTGACATGTAATTTAAACCATGTGAAGACAAATTTCAGCTGATAATGGAGTGGCAAAAGTATGTTTATTCTAAATTCAAAACAATATCACTTATTTGAAGTGTTTATGTGTGGCAGGCCCGTATATGACAGGTACAGTCACCGAGTCGTTACTCCTCTTAGATATTGTGCCATTTACCACTTGGAATTAAGTCATACTCAAGGTCAGACATGTGATTTCTTCCAGATAACAAGTGGTGTAAAGGCTGTTCTGTTCAGACATGTGTCTGGGGTCTTCCTGAATCTTACTATAATGACCACAGTGGGGTCGCTGCGATGTACTTCAATGCCTTTTTCCCCTTTCGTTTCAGGAAATGCCAGGACCCACAAAATATAAGGGAATACTCTGATGAACTCAATGCTGACCCTGATTTACAAACTGTCCCTGCAAAATTAAAATCGGCTCTGGACAATATTAACAAATCTATTGAAGCATTAGACAAGCACATGACCAATATTCAGCAGAGTGGAAATGGTTTTCTTAAAGATCTGGAAGACTGTGCGAAGAAATTGTTGGCACGAATTGAGGAGCTAAAAGTGAAGGGTAAGAAGGATATCAAAAGGAAACAAGAAGAGCTTCTTGCCGCCACCAAACATCATCGACAGTCATGTGCTCTAACTAAAGATGAAATAAACCAGTGTTTAGAGAAAATTACAAAATCAAAAGAGTGGAAAGCCACTACGTTTGTTCTTAAAAAGAAGGGTCAGACAATTGCTCAAAAAGTTGATGCTCTTTTGAACGAGTCAGACAGTCTGATAAAGGGACATCAATTCATCTTCATGACTGAAATGAAGATATTTGACGGCCTCAACTGTTTCCATTCTCTTGTTAAAGAGGTCAGCACAAAGGTATCAGAAAAGAAACAAATCAACGCCAGGATAAAAAGGGATAAGGGCAGTTGTAATAACATGGGTTGCTGTCATCTCAGTGATGGAAATCTGGTAGTAGCCGATTACGGAAACAGCAGACTGAAGCTTGTAGACCCATCAAGTAGCATGGTAACCAAGTTCTGCGATACAGATGGGTGTCCAACAGTTGTATGCTGTATTGGTCCACAAGAGGTAGCAGTAAGTATACTTTTCGTGTCCCTTTGCTGATTTAATTGAGATGTATCCTATAATGTATCATTTTGACACGTGACATATTCAAAGTAAAAGAATTAAAATAATTTTAAGTCATTGCATGTGCATGATGGATCTGGTTAATTATATAACGTTATTCTCCAAAACAAGCTTAAGTCCTCCAGCAAGACTTTTCTGCACATTGCTACATGTACTTAGTACCTGACTACTGGTTCTACCCAGAAAGTGGGCAGCTGGAAAAAAACTTTCCCAAATGAATGTAAAATAAACAGTTTTAAACTAAACAAAAACTATAACGAAAACTATACCATTGACATATTGCTTTTAATTTACTTAGGCTAAAGTAATAAATGATATATGTTAATAATATATGAAAAACTTGTGAAAACACTAGAGACCACATTTATAGAGCAATATTCACCAAATTTGGTCAGAATGTTTGTCTACATGAAATATTGGATGAGTTGGTAACTGGGTCACGTGGGGTCAAAAAGTAGGTCACAGGACATAGCTTGCCCTCACTGTGCGGACATCCACACTTCCAAAGAATGTAAAAACAAAAATGACAAGCGCTGTGCTAACTGTAGCAAGGCCCGTTCACCAGCATATAAGGGATGCCCAGCCTACTTAAGGTACTCAGAAAAATTAAAAATTGCAAACTCAATTAAACAAAAAGAATTCAACGCAAAATGTCAAGACAATGGTATCAAACCACCCTCAGTATCTACGAAACCCACAAACAAGCTTTCTCCAAAAGAGGTTACTGAACTAGCTGCCAGATTGGTAGGGAAAGACCAATCTGAAATTGATAAATATTAGCTGACGCTCTTACTGTAAAACTAAAAACAACACCTACACAACAAACACCACAAACTACCACACCGGCACCGGACACTAAACACCAAAAAAAAAAAAAAAAAAAAAAACACCCCTCCAAACCCTTCACAGCAACACCAACAAAGAAAACGCAATAACAACAACAACAGGCCTAAGTACGGGAGGCCCCGGGTTCGATCCCGGGCCGCGACATACCAAAGTCGTTAAAAATGGTAGTGGTATAGCTCCCTTGCTAACGCTCAATCAAATATAAGGGTAGGTCCACGACTGGCTGGCCATGTGTCAGGATAATGTGACTGGGTGTTGTATCATGCCAGGTATTCACGACATGCTATACACAGTGAAGGCAGCACTATATCTGCTTCAAGTGGACACCGTCTCCAGATAACTGAAATACTGTTGGTGGTATGATAAACCAAATAAACAAACAAACAACAGGCCTAACAATCACAACAACAGGCAACGGCACAATAAACGGCACAATAAACGACACCGCCACAACACACAAAACAGACAAAACAACAATCACCAACAAATACAAATTATCACCTCAGCCACAATATTTCCCGAGGGACCATCAAGGACAATGGTACCGGCCCAATCAATGGTTAGCACCTAGTCACTGGGGGCCCCGAGGTGATTGGTATGGCCCCCCTTTGGGCTACTACCACTACTAAATTAATATAATCACTAATCAATTAACACACGGCATACAGCCAAAGATAACTAGATAATTAGTACCTTCAATACGATGACCGCCAAAACAAACACAAATACCAACACAAGTAAAAATGGCCTCGTCGTCGTAATCTGGAATGCAAGAAGCATAGTAGGAAAAGACTCCACAAAAATAGGTGAACTCATGTCATTTTTTGGCCCAAACCAAAAATGAGGTAGATATACTTTGCATCCAGGAAACTTGGGAATCAGACAAGTCAAAACTTCCCAAAATTAGAGGATTTCAGAATCCTATCTCAAACAAAAGCAAAAACAATGTCATAGGGGGTGGCACTTGCATATATGTAAAGTTAGGTCTACAAGTTATAACAAACAACATCATTAACACCACCCACATGGATATTACCTCAGTTACAGTTTATAGCGATAAGGAAATGCTAACTATATACAATACCTACGCGCAGAAAACAGAAAATACACTACAAAACTATAGGCAAGTTTTTTAAGAACAAAGATAACCCTACCCTAATAGTAGGAGACTTTAATATTAAACACCCATGTTGGAACCCAGAGAATGACATTAGGTACGACGGCGAGGCCGATGATCTCCTCACATTCCTTAATGATGAAAATCTCTGCATATTAAACGATGGACAAGAAACTAGGATCTCGAACGAGATAGACAAAGCGGACAGTGCAATTGACCTTGTTATGGCCTCTGCCAATATGTTCGATTCTTGTGAATTATATGTCCTAGATAACACATGCGGAAGTGACCACTTTCCCATTTTAACCAACACTAAATTTAGCATTAACAGAAACCCACGAATAAACAAAAAGAAATGGAATGTGAGCAGAGCATCCAATGAAAACTGGACATCATTTAAACACGAATGCTCAAACAGCTTAATTAATATCACAGAATCAGATGTCAACAAAAATGTCAACGAAATCTGCACACGACTCACAATAATACTAAATAAAACAATGCCAAAATACTCTCACAGTAACACAAGAAATGCCAAAACAGTACTCTGGTGGACAGAACGGCCGCTGCCAAAAAAAAAAAGAGAAAACTGCAGGAAAAACTATAAGAAAGATAAGAAATCTACCATCAAACTAAAATTATGGCACGACGCAAGAAGAGAAGCAAAACAAAATATTCAAAAAGGCCCGTAAGGACAGCTGGGAAACATTCTGTAGCAAAATTACTAATAAAACGACTAGCAAAGATTTATGGAATTTTATTCAAAGAATTAAAGGACACACCCCTCCTCAAACCTGTCCCTTCATTTTAAATGGCCACCCTATTATTGACCCTTAAGACAAAGCAGAAATACTAGTAGACAACTACGCCCATATCAGTAGCAATGAGGGATACACACAACAGTTCATTACCAAAAACAACATGATTTTTCACTGACAATCAATAATATCATTGCAAACGAGCAGCCACACACGAATTTAAAATAATATAATCAGCCCTTCACAATAACAGAACTTAATATAGCCTTATCTTCATGTGGAAAAGGGGCGCCAGGAGAAGACAGTATCAATTATGACATTATAAAACAACTCCCCCATGACTCAAAATTGGCCCTTTTAAATATGTTCAATAACTCCTGGGAACAAGGTTCAATCCCTGAACCAGCGTTCTATCGGCCCATATCTTTAACATCCTGTTTTACTAAGGTAATGTAAAACATGATTAAAACAAGATTATGCTCGCTATTAGAAACAAACAATCTATATTCAGAAAACCAATCAGGATGCCGAGCTAATCACTCATGCGACGACAACTTAGTTAGATTAGAATCATAAGACTAGCTCAAGATAGAAAAAAGTTTATAACAGCAGCATTTTTGGACCTATCTGCTGCCTTTGATAAAATGTGGTCAGAAGGGGCTATCTCTATACTACTAAAATATTGCATCCGGGGTAGGATGATTAAATGGATTTCTACTTTCTTATCCAAGCGGATTATTAAAGTAAAATACCAAAACAATACCTCAACGCCAAGAACCACAATAAATGGCTGTCCGCAAGGTAGCGTTCTCTCACCGATATTATTCTCAATTTTCATGAACACATTCAATGTTGCGATACAAAAACACAACACCACAACAAAATAAATACCCTGCCACCAGTAATCAAATATCCCAATTCGTAGACAATAGCGCCATATGGGTAGGCAGCAAAACTCCAAAAGAAGGAATCGAAAAACTACAGAAAATGCTTAGAGATATAGAGAAGTGGCCAGAAAATGTTATCAACCCATTGGCCACACTAATTGTACAATCTTCACCAAAGATTAAGTAAATAACTCTTAATTAATTTATGCCAGATTTGAGCCTACTTAAAGCCTGTGTCATCAGGTGAGCGATTAAGGGCCATCATGGCCCTATTGTTTAATTATATCACAGAGACCAATTATGATCACTATGGCATCGTTCAGCTATTTTGAAGGAAGGAATACACCAAACGAATGTCTGGGTAGAACCACTTGCGAACTGCACGTCAGCTGAAAGACCTTCTCACATTCAGTCCTTCACCACAAATGGGACTCGCACCCACCCAGTGGTAGGCGAAGCAGTTGGAGGCGATACATGCGCTGAATACATGCGCCAACTCCACCACTACACCACACCACTACACCACCGCGCCCTTCCTGATTGTGCATAGCAAAGCGTTACTGAAGGCTATACAATTTGTAGTTCTGACATGAAACTACATGAATAATTTTAAAAGTTGTTTATAAAAAAGTTACTGTAATTTAACGTCTTTGGTATGTCGCAACCCGGGATCGAACACGTGTTCTCCTAGACACTCGATTGATTGTGTTATTAGGTCCAGAAGGCCCATTTGAGGCAATCTATAGGAACTGATGAAATTGTGTCAAAACGCAGAACTTTAAATGGATTAATTTGGTCTCTTTTACCATAAAAGTCTTATAACAAATACAGAGAAAAGTGTCGTCTTCATCAAATATTAGATCGGTAATGTTTCTTTCAGTGATGAGTAATCAGGTACAGATGCGTTTCAAATAAAGTAAGATGAAAATAGAATTGCCCATTTAATAAAAGTGATTGAATAGTTAAAAAAGAAACATGGGACATTGGGAAATGTCCTTTTTACAAGAAATTGTTTACTGATTATTAGTGGCTGATTTATACTAAGAAATGAAATGCGATGCCATGTGCTTTTAGCTCACCTTAGCTTATCTTTAGGGTGATCTATTGTGATTCACCCCATTGTCTGGTGTTTGGCGTCCCGTGTAATATGTCACACGTCACGGGTCCGTCAACATTTTTTAAACGACATCTTCTCTGAAACTGTTTAGCAAACCTCAATCTCAAACTTTATCACAAGCTTCAGAGGGCAGGACCAGCAAACAATCGTTCATAGAATTTTTGATCTGTTAAAAGTATGACCACCAATATCTATTTTCCATTTATGGCTATATAAAAAAAAGAGACGATCTTGTCAGAAAATGCAAGAGCTAGTACCTTGATGTTTAGTATACATGTTCCTTATGTTAAAAACGTGGCCGCCAGGGCCATATTTGGTAAATATTCTCGTCAGAAAATGCAAAAGCTAGAGCCTTGATAGTTGGTATACATGTTTCTTGGCTGGCCCTTTATCAAGATTGCTAAAAGATTTTCGATCCGTCAGAAAACATGGCCTCAACGGGCGTGGCCATTTTTTAGCTAAATGGCTTTATAGGGAAATTTTGAAATCTTTTCAGAATCTATTTTTGCCATAGGTGGCGTTGTATCAAGACTGTTAAAATATGTTTAAGCCATCAAAAACATGGCCGCAGGGGCGTTTCCATTTTCCATAACTGCATATACAGGAACATTTTCAAAATCGTCTTACCAGGGAAGTAAAAGAGCTAAAGCTTTGTTTTCTGGTACACATGTTCCTTGAGTGTGCTTGTATTAAGATGGTTCAAGACTTTTGATTCGTCAAAAAACATGGTCGCCTGGGGCGTGGCCATTTTTCACACATGGCTTTATGCGAATATTTAAAAGTCTTATTTAAAAACAACAACAAACAAACAACATTTTCTACGCCTTACTAGACAGATATAATTGTGAAAATTTCAGTGTATGATTATTTTTTTCACTCGTGATCATATATTACGTAAGTGCCGTAGATTCAATTAGCAAGAAATATAAGTAATACACGACAGGTGTGATGAAAGACAGGTAAAGACGTAACTCATTTGACTTGATAGTCGAGGTGGCCCATTTGCGCCTTTGATATATCAAATCATATGGCCGCGTGCACTCCTAAAAGGAATAACGTGCCCGAGGATAAGATGTAACAAAATGCTTAACGTTGCCTACATCTACTAAGATTGGGAAAATAAATTATATGCTAATTGTTTGCGGGAACATGTATCACAAAGCACCAAATATAGGAAAAATACATTTCAAACTTTGCAGAAAATCTTTATATGTGAAAGAGAGATAAATAGTAATAAAAAGGTATACGTAGAGAAACGAAATTTTCGAAATTACGTCACATAAGAAATGTACATTTGAATCACTGTTAGCATACATGTACGCGGAATTGCATGACTTTGTAATGGTACCAAAGAACTATCTCAGGTACCGGAACTATGACTGACATTGTGGAGATTTATAGTCATCGTTGTGGTATATTCAGCACAAAATAGAACAACTCATTCGAGTTTATTATGTTTCAAGAAAACAACAAAAACGTTTTTGTTTGTAGTATATAAATAATTAATAGTTTATTATTTATCATTAGGTAAACAAAGCAAGCATGTAAACCGAATGTTCTGGCTGAACATTCGAAGTATGATAAAGAGTC
The DNA here is from genome assembly GCA_007844125.1 of Sinonovacula constricta. Classification (NCBI taxonomy): domain Eukaryota; kingdom Metazoa; phylum Mollusca; class Bivalvia; order Cardiida; family Solecurtidae; genus Sinonovacula; species Sinonovacula constricta. Next base: position 53,180,147 of record CM017566.1, read on the forward strand.
ATACCTTACGCGACGAATTTGAACCAACATTTACACTTTACACGAACGTCATTTGGCGTGTGTTCTGGAAGACAGGATAGAAGCATCATCGGAGCCCACGGGTACTGAATTTGTTTCACTTCAGTCCTACACCGAGGGATTTTTATCTACGATATCGCCGTATTTAGAATTGACTTACCAATTTGATACAAGTCTGTACTGCCATATCTATGAAGAAAGTACATAAACATGAGGTTTACAATGCTAAATTTTTAGAATTTTCCATAAATAACTACACTTTATGAACATTTAATTTTTGTCCCATGGACTTAAGATATAGTCCCTCAGATGGAACTTCTACTTAGATTCCAACCTTAATATCGATACTGTGATCGACAACGAAGCAATTATGGGTGGAATATTATTGAAGTTTGTCCCCTACCCTACCCCACCTCCAACCCACCCCAACCTACCCGGCACATCAAAAACCCAGCTACGCTCCAGCATTGTACGTAAAATGACAAATATAAAACACACCATCTCAAGTGGTGTGCGATACAAGTTATATAAATCAAAATAAGCTTGATTTATTCTGCTAAATTGCATACATTGAATATAAAATTGTATGCCTAGCACAGGTTATCGCGTACATATATACAACCAGTTGTACACATTCCATTCGTCACACGACAAAATATGACGTCATAAATACGTATTTGAAAAAAAAAAAAACAAGTTCAGCGTTCATCAATTTTGATAAAACGGGATGGCTTCTGTGAGGTCTTGAGGGAAATATTTAAAGATGTCTTGTTAATTGTAAGTTAAAATATTATAATAATACTTTTAAATATGTGACTTTTTAAATTGCTTTATGCTTAAATTTGGTTCAAATACATTTCGAAAACCACGAATGCATGACTGTTTCTTGTAGATGGCTAGATCTAGACACAATGCATTTTGCACATATGCTGTGAGTCTACAGTAGACTTTCATTTGTTATTGATTCAAAGAGCAAGACGTAACTAGATTTAACTAGATTTTAAATGTTGATTGTCTGTTATTTAAGTTATTACACGTTTTCACTTGTTCAGATATATAACCATATGTTTTCTTATGATTTCCACACTTTCAGACACAAATGGCGACTTTTCCGTAGAACTCAAGCTTAACCGAGCCAGGAGGACAACGAGTGTAGCAAGTGTACAGATCTGTATTTTCAGGTGGTTTTTGAGTTATATTTTTCCAATATTTAGACCAGACACTAGCAAGCTGATCGACATGAACGACTGAAGATTAACATTTTATTTTAATGTTTACCTGCTTTACATGTCTACATTTTCAGGTTGTTGTATGGATGATTATCTAGCCGGCCATGTTTTCTTCACCGCAAACAAATTGATCAAACTTGCCATGACACAAAGGCCTGTATTCAACAAGCATTGCTAACTTAATCCTTAGTCACGATTTGAGCCCAAGCCACCATTTTGAAAGCTAAGCTTTTGTATGTAGAAGAAATGTGATTTTAATTTAAAAATAGCAAATTTAAATTGTCATGCTACATTTCATACTTACAGCTGAATATACACTAAAGATTTTGTGAATTAAAATCCATAACTTTACCAAAATGTTACTGCAGAATGGTTGGTGTATACGTGTCAAAGACTTTATTTATGATCTGTTTTCCCCTTCCCTCTATTTTCAGGTTTTATCATTTACGACTGTGATCGCTGACGTGTATTTTGTCACCAACATAATATGTACATTTACAATGTTTTATTCTGGTCTACATTTCTGTATTTCCAGGTTGCCTTTGGTTCTACCCTAGTCCACGTGTACAACACGGTCAGTCTGACCAGAACACGAACCGTCTGGTTGAGACATGGGACCGGCTGGATCGCTTGTCATGGCGGACTGCTGTACTGTGCTGAGTGGCGTGGTACCATCGTGTACGTACGCGACGTTAGTAGTGGCAGGAAGCTGAGGGAGATCTCCATGGACACCGACGGCCGGCAACTGTTCTCTGACACCCGACACATTGCCGTGAACAGTTCCGGCGACCGACTCTATGTGGCTGACGGGAAGAGAGGTCTTGTATGTGTCGGCGTGGACGGGAGGCCGATATTTCATCTCTCCCAGGACGATCTCGGACTGTCTAGTGCCTTTGGTGTGACCACTGACCATCGCGGTCACGTGTATGTATGTGGCTATAACTCATACAACGTAGTCATGGTGACCGAGGATGGTCACGTGGTCGGTCAGTTATTGTCCAAGGAAGATGGAATCACCTGGCATCCAGCCTGTCTCAGTTATGACGAGAGCAGGAGTCAGTTGTGTGTTGGAGGGGACAGTGATCAGCTTCTGATGGTGGAATTGAAAAGTTAATATTAAATATTGCCGGACATTTTGTTTATTATTTATGTTTATACTTTTGTTGCTGATTGCGACATTTTGTGAATTAGTGACTCGTAATAAATGTGGGATTAACTTAACGTGGAATTAACGTTTTAGCAAAACAATCTTCCATCGACATTTTGTTTAGGAATAAAATGAAATTAAAACGTGGCTTTGAAACTCTGTTCTTCTGTAAATGTTACAGATAAGTATGTAGTTTATGTATTGTTGTATTTCCATTAAATATTTTGTACAAACGTTCCTACAATTAAAGTTTATTTAAATTCAGTTTGATGTTTTCATCTCAGTTCGCCATGTTTGTATATTTTACATCAACATCAAAACAATGAAGTCATTAATCAAAATAATATGACGTCATCACACGCGGATAATACATTTTCCCGCAAAATCAACAAAAAGAGGCGACGTCATCAATACATTACTGCATTATTCGGCATTCGTATCAAATTTCTACAGAATTTAGTAAATTTTAATTAAAACACTTCATACTACTAGTCGCATTTGTTTTAATGCGTGTTATATCATTCGTGTAACATGTAACGGTATATGCATAAATGCAATAATGTCTGAGAGTTGTTATATAGACAACCGTCAATCGATTTTCAAGATGTGTGGTTTAGTTAAAATTGTGCAGTTGCGTTGTTCAGTTGAAATTGTGCATAACTGTTTTATCTGCAGCAAATCAAATATCCGCGATGATGTTATAAAATAAAGAAGCATATTAGGTAGATCTGTGACAAGTTGATTAAGAAAATAAATTCTAAAGAGATGTCACGAGTTTATATTCAAATCGAAATTGATCATGGATTAACTTATATAAATCGTACAATGACGATTTGATATTGCATAAACAGTATCGGCTAGGACAATTTATGTACGCGTAATTATGTATAAAACTATAATTCTTTTAGTTTTTCCAAATAAAAATATTGTCTTTGTACGACTTAATGAACACTTTTCTGCTGTAGGGATGCACACCACACCTTCTCCCCCGTTAGACAATTAGAGTTTTCGTAGGTGCGTTTTCCACAGCTATCTCGGGCAAAAAAGTAAATAATATTGCATTTAAAGATTTAGTAACATTTCATGTCAATATATTTTGCAAGAAATACCTGTTTCTATAGTCTGTGGTAACTGTGGATCCCATACCCGACGTGTATGCAGGAATCTGCGTATATGTAACAACACCGTTTTACCTATCGTTCCATATCCAAAATTGTGCATAATTCCAAGAGCGGATCTAGGATGTTACTCTGAGCGGGGGTGCACTTTCTTCATATGTTAAGACATTACTTCATTTGTGGATTTCTTTACACGCTAATACCATACCATTACATATCGAAGGTATTAAATTACCCTTTAAAGATACCATTAATGATGTATTCGAGGGTTGTTTTGAACACATTTGCTATTCGGGTGGTCCGGGACAGGTTACTATGAAAAAATAGATTTCTGGAATGTGCTCTGACGTAAATCGGGATCACATCCAATAAATCTCACCAGTCTTTTAAAGTAAATTGATGCCATATATTCATTTGTTTTATTCGTCTTCCTTGCCCCTTTCCCCCTCCACCCCACACACAAACCGATCCTGGATTAAAAAAAATATTGATATATGAAATAACAAAGAAATATTGCAAATTTTTATCCAGTTTGTCAATTATGTTTTCTATGAATAAATGTGTCGGTGAAGATGTATATATAATCGGTAATTGTTATAGTGTGTTTATTTTTTAAAAACAGAACCGGCTTAAAGCGGCCAGGACATAAATTAACATATAGTGTATGTGTACATGATTCGCACTACATTTCTGTTTGTTGTTGTTGTTTCAATATTTCGTCATTGTCAAGCCAAATATTGTCCTTTTTATTATTTACACTACTTGTTAATGTAAAATAATGCATAATTTTCAAGTCAATGATTGTTTAGTTTATGCAAGAAGTATATCCTGATATGTTTTCGAGAAAACGCTGCTTAAATATGTATACTAGTTTCATGTAGGTAATTCATCTTGAATAGCCCTATTAAGTGTTTGCTTTACTTAACATATTTTAACAGCTTTTATGCTGATAAACAATTTAAAATGTGATACCAATGATTGTTATTGGAATTTTTAATTGTTGTTAAACCTAGCTTAAACTAGTAGATGTTTGATCTGATTGGTACATCGAATAGACTATAATAATCTATACTTATGTACATGTATTTGAATGTAGAATGTAAAACCTTGTTTGATAGAGATGTCAATATATATTTTGAGTTTGCTTCGATTGTTTTTTAGCTCACCTGAGCACAACGTGAGCTTTTTGATACCACTTCGCCCGTCGTCCGTCGTCAACATTTCAGCTTTTGAACACAGTGTTTATCCAATCTACATCAAACTTGTTCAGAATGTTTGTCTGCATGAAATCTTGGATGAGTTCATTTTGTGGTCACGTGAGATCAAAAACTAGGACAAAAGGTCAAATTTTATGAAAAAGATTGTGAACACACTTGATACCACATTTATAGTACAATCTTCATCAAACCTGGTCAGAATGTTTGTCGGCAGGAGATCTTTAAGGATTTCGTTATTGGGTCATGTGGGGTAAAAAAGTAGGTCACTAGGTGAAAACTTGGAAATAGCTTGTGGACACACTAGAGGCTACATTTATGGCCCAATCTTCACCAAACTTGAGCAGAATGTTTGTCTGCATGAAATCTTGGGTGAGTTTGTAACAAGGTCACTAGGGGTCAATAACTAGGTCACTAGGTTAAATTTTAGAAAAAAAAGTGAAAACACTCAGAGGCCACATTGATGGCCCATTCTTCGCCAAACTTGGCCAGAATGTTTGCCAGCATGAACCTTACATATGTTTTAAAGTGGGTCTAGATAAAATTCTAGAAAACGTTAGCCCAGTGGCCACACTAATGGTCCAATCTTCATGAACGATTTCTAAAGTAAATAACTCTTAATTACTTGACGCCTGATATGAGCCTACTAAAAGCCTGTGCCCTCAGGTGAGCGCTTAAGGACCATCATGGCTCTCTTGTTCTTCTTAACTAATATATAAATATATATGTACAGATAACAAACTATTTAATTCATGATTTTGTTCATTCTGTCAGTGAAATCCCCATAATCTCCAAACTAGAAAAAGTATCAGTTTGCTTTAACTAACCATAGCGATATTTTTCAAACACTAAATGCTGCTAGGGGTAAAGACAGTATTGTAAATATTAATTTAAATAATATAAAGTCATTTAACATATGGAGTAATGTTTTAAATGGCTTAATATTTAAAGATTTCAAAATGTTTATATGAGTTTGCTTACTATATTTTACATTAATTTTAGCGTTAACTAGGCTAAATGGTGATACCAACCCTACCACACCTCACCACACCACAACACACCACAACATACATACACACATACATATATATACCGACTTGATGGATACAGATATACACAGAGGAAATAAATTTAGTTATGAGAAACTTCAGGAAAACCAGACGTAAGATAAACGCTTCGTTAAATATTTCTTAAACACATATATCGTTACTTTTTATCCATTACGACTAATCAATTTTCAATGTTTTTTTTCTTAGGAACTCGTTTTTTTTTCTTAACTTAATGCACCAATTAATCATGGTCATTATAGCGACGTGCAGCTATTTTGGGTGGAGGAGACCCCAGACAAATGTCTGAGTTGAACCACCGGCGCACCGAGTTGAGCTAGAAAACCTTCCCAAATTAAGTACTTTGCCCGAACTAGACTCGAAGCAACACGATGGAAAGCTAAGCAGTCGATAAGTCAAAATCAAAATATTGAAGAAGTGACATTTATTTACGAAAGTATAACTGATAGAAAACAATACGAAAATTCCAATCAACAAATGATGTAAACGTGTGGCGAGTATTATTATAAAAGTCTGATACTGTTTATTTTTTTAGAATTACTAACAAACATTTTACCTCCGACTTTTGCATAACAACTGTCTTCTATAAGGATTCTTTTTACTTAATTTTCAGCCACGTCGCGAACGTGTGACGCTCGTACGATGCACGAACATTTTATGTTATACTTGCAGATCAACATGAGAAATGCTGATCAATTAATATTCCATATATACACTTATTATTGCCGAATAAAATACAGACATCTAGTTACAAGGTTGTACATCAAATTCAACCACATCCTACAGTCTATAGGTATAATAATAAGTCGGTAATAAGACAACATGTGTAATCTTTATTTCCCTCCAATGATGAAGATTCACAAAGATGTTCAAAATCATTAATTTCAAAAAGAAAGTATAAAAATAGCGATAAACATATATACATACAAGGCATTATAATATCATATCAAAAGTTTTACATGAATTGATAGATTAAACACAAATATATAAATCATCACTTTGAAGTGTATTCATATTTTAAGTACAAATGCACAAATAGTGATGAGTTTTATCTAGAAGAAATAATATCATGAGGAAACATGACAAAAAAGCTCTTAATCCATTCATTTCCAGATACACTCTTACAAAACGTTCAAATGCCCACACAGCCATTCTCAAAAAGAACTGTTACAAGGAGAGAAATAGTGACTCATATTTAATCAGATGGAAATCAAGTTAACAAGTGCACATGCGACAAAGAGAATATTAATGATGAGTATTAATTAGACATACTAAAATATATGTAGTTGTGAATAGTATTTTTTTCCATATTGGTACTTGAAGGTTTTAAATGTCGGTAATTCATACAGTTTAATAACATAATTGCGATTACTTAAACACCCTAGTAATCTACGACAACAAAGTGAACGACATAATAATTCCATATCTATAGCCCGTTGTATGACCTTATACGTCGATCGCAGAAGAGTTTGTGGCCGACAAACGTCTTGGCAGCAATGTATAAGGCATAATAACGTCATGGCAGCAATGTATATGACATAATAACGTATTGGCAGCAATGTATATGACATAATATGGTCATGGCAGCAATGTATAGAACATAATAACGTCATGGCAGCAATTTAAAGGGCATAATAACGTATTGGCAGCAGTGTATAGGGCATAATAACGTATTGAAAGCAATGGATATGGCATGATAACGTATTGGCAGCAATGTATAGGGCATAATCACGTATTGGCAGCAATGTATATAACATAATAAGGTCATGGCAGCATTGTATAGAGCATAATAACATCATGGCAGCAAAGTATAGGGCATAATAACGTATTGGCAGCAATGTATAGGGTATAATAACGTCACGGAAGCAATGTATAGAGCATAATAACGTGATGGCAGCAATGTAAAGGGCAAAATAGGGTCATGACAGCAATGTATAGGACATAATAACGTATTGGCAACAATGTACAGGGCATAATAACGTCATGGCAGCATTGTATTGAGCATAATAATGTCATGGCGTCAATGAATTAGGCATAATAAGGTCATGGCAGCAATGTATAGGGAACAATAAGGTCATGGCAGCAATATATAGGGCATAATAACGTATTGGTGGCAATGTATAGGGCATAATAAGGTCGTGGCAGCATTGTACAGAGCATAATACCGTCATGGTTACAATGTAAAGGGCATAATAACGCCATGGTAGCAATGTATATGAGATAATAACGTCATGGCAGCAATGTATTTTACATAATAACATCGAGGCAGCAATGTATAGGACATAATAACATATTGGCAACATTGTATAGGGCGTCATAACGTCATAACATCATTGTATACAGCGTAATAACGTCACGGCAGCAATGTATAGGGCATAATAACGTCATGGCTGCAATGTACAGGGCATAATAACGTCATGGCTGCAATGTACAGGACATAATAACGTCACGGCAGCAATGTATAGGACATAATAACGTCATAACATCATTGTATACGGCATAATAACGTCATGGCACCAATGTATAGGACATAATAACGTCACGGCAGCAATGTATAGGGCATAATAACGTCATGGCTGCAATGTACAGGGCATAATAACGTCATGGCTGCAATGTACAGGACATAATAACGTCACGGCAGCAATGTATAGGACATAATAACGTCATAACATCATTGTATACGGCATAATAACGTCATGGCAGCAATGTACAGGACATAAATACGTCATGGCAGCAATGTATAGGACATAATAACGTCATAAGATCATTGTATACGGCATAATAACGTCACGGCAGCAATGTATAGGGCATAATAACGTTATGGCAGCAATGTATAGGACATAATAACGTCATGGCAGCAATGTATAGGACATAATTACGTCACGGCAGCAATGTATAGGACATAATCACGTATTGGTAACATTGTATAGGGCGTCATAACGTCATAACATCATTGTATACGGCATAATAACGTCACGGCAGCAATGTATATTGCATAATAACGTTATGGCAGCAATGTATAGGACATAATAACGTCATGGCAGCAATGTATAGGACATAATTACGTCACGGCAGCAATGTATAGGACATAATAACGTATTGGTAACATTGTATAGGGCGTCATAACGTCATAACATCATTGTTTACGGCATAATAACGTCACGGCAGCAATGTATAGGGCATAATACCGTTATTGCAGCAATGTATAGGACATAATAACGTCATGGCAGCAATGTATAGGACATAATTACGTCACGGCAGCAATTTATAGGACATAATAACGCTAGGCAGCAATGTATAGGACATAATAACGTATTGGCAACATTGTATAGGGCGTCATAACGTCATAACATCATTGTATACGGCATAATACCGTCATGGCAGCAATGTTTGACATAATAACGTCATGGCAGCAATGTATAGGACATAATAAGGTAATGGTAGCATTGTATATATACATTATATTAGTAGATACTATTTGTGGTATTATTGTATTTCTACTATGTGATATTACTGGTCACATATAAACAATAATAGTGTTAGTTGAGGCTTAGTCAATCAATATTTGGTTTTGTTTACCCTCGCCCTAACTATTGTTATAGGGCGAGCATTAAAGTAAGGGGGTTTAAAACGAAATATCACAATGTTATAATAATGGCGTGAGGGTTGCCTAGTGTCTGGTAGGTTAAAAAGGTTAAGAATTTAATAATATAAGGGTGATTATGACATTGAGGCTTAGGGCGAGAATGTTGGTATATATATTACCCCGTTGGGCAGCACCGGTATCGTTTGGACGCATGGCAGGAGCTTTTAAGTGCCTTGCCCACAGTGTCTAAGTCACACACCCCGGGGATCATGCTCAACAGTCCCTTATAAATGTAGTTGCTTATTGGAATGCGGTAATAATAAATCAACCACGTCCAATATTTTCATATTTTCAAGTTACTACGTGCAATGTACAAGTTTTATGCCCAATGTATTCGTACATGTTTAGATTTTGGAGTCTATACTCGTTATGGTTTGGTAATGATGATTAATATATATATATATATATATATATATATATATATATATATATATATATATATATATAGGCGTATTTTCTATCAATATGGATTTATGGAGGGAGATCCCCAAATAATAGTTGTGTGAGATGTAAGGGAGGTCACTCTACATACCCGGAAGTAGCGAGTCTACAAATTGACTCCTAGTGTATTTTGATTATATTTCCATAAAATAAACTGGATTGAAGGATATTTTAAAGGTATTATGTATGAGTTGTTTCTATTGTTTTATTTAATAATACATGATCCCCAGTTGTGTGTTTATTAGCTGACATTTCTTTGTGTATTTGTGTTGAGTTGGTGTGATAAATGTTTGAAGCCTTGGCCAATAAATGAATAGCTAATATTGTTTTTATAACATTATCGGCTATGCCTAGAAGAAATACACTATCGGTGTTAGTTTTTTTTTTAAATATGGGTTGAAGTTATGAGGTTCAGCTATTGTTCGACACTGGACCATCCAAAGCCACCACTGGGAGGGGTCTATTGGGAGTTGGGCCCGGGATCCGAGTCTGTTGCAAGATTTGGCGAATTGGAAGGATTAGCGCCCACGAAAGTATGTTTGGGTCTCCCAGGCGATGTGAGAGAAACTCTCCTAACCTTTCTCTGCCTACCCCCACCTTCCATACCGATGAGGTGGCGATTGGCTGAACTGTTAAGCTCGGCATGAGTCGTTATAAGTGTTTAATTTAACACTGCTAAAATATAAAACGAATAGGTATAGTACATGAATACTGGGTGGATCCATCACTCATAATATAATTAACATATGTGTGTCCACAAGATATACCACTAGGTTCAGCGGAGACAAGTCCTCCCGACATTCCTCGACCCAAGCCTGAGCCTCTTGAGCCACGGCCAGGGGAATGCTCCGGACGGGTCGCGCTAGAACCCACTGGATGACAGTATACGGGAAGATTGGTCCCTATTAACTACGTTATCATATGCATGTTTTTATTTTTTAAAGGAGCCTGCAGAATCAAGGCCTTCCAACTTCCCCCGTCCCAAGTCCAAGATTCTTGGGTCATGGCCATGGGCTTATCCAGACAGGCCGTGCTAGGCTCTCTGATGATGACCAAGGAGACCCCTATGTGATGTATATATATATATATATATATATATATATATATATATATATATATATATACTGATGTTAATATTTACATTATTTTTAATACTATTAGAGTCTTACTATTACTTATAGGGGAGTAGATGGCTCCTATTTATTATGGATATACTTAAATGTGGTCCTAGATGTAATACAAGTTTATTAATACACATGAAGTTTAAAGGTGAATATATCCTTCATAGAAACATTTCATTCTTAATAATAATATATAAATGTATATGGGTATATGCTAATTCTATTAATGTTAGATATACAAATCGGATAGTCCATTCATGTTTCAATTTTGATAAAAGGACTAATTTATAAGATTACAAATGTGAAAAATGTAGCCGACTGGTAAAACAGGCATTGGTCCATGCAAGTGCAATTCTTAGTTGGATTATCAGTTCAATTCTGATGTGGACCAGTCTAGATGCATGCCTGTCGACTACAGTTGTTATATTTTATTATATTTTAATTTATTTTAAATCATTAAGTCTTACTTCTCGGGCACCCTTCCTTTCCAATATAATTAAATGTTATTATTATTAGATCTTCCCAAGCATATCACATTTTTTTATATATTCATCAAGAGCTGGGATAATTTTGGTGTTGTAGTTTTTTAAGTGGGAACAATAGGTTAGGTAGGGTTAATGGTATGTTGATATTCCTGAATACTTCTTCTACAATTTACCGGCCGCAATATCTCAGGTGGTAGAGCGTCGGCGTTTGCATCTGGAGGTTGTGGGTTCAAACCCCGGCCGGGTCAAACCAAAGACTTAAAAGTTGGTTGAAGTGGCTTCCCTCCTAACGCTCGGCTAAGGGGAGGGGACAGCATTACGCTTGACTCGTCTGTGTCAGTATAATGGACCGGTTGGGTTCAGTCCCTGGGCACCTCATAAGTGTCCCTGTGCTATAATGATAGTAATGTCGCTGCATAGTATTGGCAAAAATGCCAGCAAATCCCAAGTGTTCTAGAATTTTTCTTTCATCCCGGTAGACACTGCACTGCAGCAGAAAGTGTGAGTGATCTTTAATAGTGTTGCAGGTAGAACAGGTAGGGTTTTAATTTAATATATATGTTAGCCCTGTGCTAACAGATAGTAGAATTTTGGAGGTTCAAAGTCTACTAATACATTTATCTATTAGTATATTATGAGCATATATTGGGGGTAGATCCGGCCGATGTCATTGTGCTTGCTGGGTATATGTGTGATACCAAACTGTGATGCTATAATCATCCTGGAATTTTATAGGATAGCAACATATCTGTGATGCCATAATAGGGTTTTTGTAATACATTCCTTATATCTTTGAATTTTGAAAAAGCTTTTTTTTCCTTTTAACCTCTCAGAATTTTAAATATAATAGAGATAATGATTATTCGCTTGTATAAGAATCATACATGTAGAAATAAATAGCGAAGCCATATAACTGCAATGATCCACCCCCAGTCACCAAATTAATAAAGTATCAGACTATCTCCATAATCTTTATGAAATAGAGGGCTCGTCATATGCCTATGGGTAAAAGGCGATGGTAAACAAAACCATTTGACGACATTTATGGTCCAATCTTCACCAAACATGACCATGTTTACCTGTATGAAATCTTATATTTGTTTTGAACTGGGTCACATGGATTCAGTAGGTCACTAAGTAAAGTTCTAGAAAAATGTTACCAGCCCAGCACTAATGGTCCAATCTTCACCAAAGATTTCTAAAGTCAATAACTCCTAATTTTTTGACGCCATATATGAGCCTACTAAAAGCCTGTATCCTCATGTGAGCGAGTAAGGGCCATCATGGCCCTGTTGTTTTATTATTAATGTTATTATTATTATTATTGTTATTTTCATTATTATTATTATTACATGAATTATTATTATTATTATTATTATTATTATTATTATTATTATTATTATTATTATTATTATCATCATCATAATTGAAATCCTAACAAAGGCTTTATGTACATTTATTATCGATGTTTTAATTTTCATTTGAAATAAATTATTCTTAATTTGTGATCGAAAATGCAAAATATTAACATATTGGATAGAAATATAAAGATGCTGGCACCGAACTATTTTTATCGTCAGTTGAATTCAACATAAAACAGTCACCAAACACTATTATCTGAGAAACAAGTTCACGAAAATCCACTTACAAGTAAAACGAATTAAAAAAAATGCCTTTAATGGACATTAGCAAAAAACCGATGATGAACAAAGGTTGTCTTATAATAAATAATAAAAGTGACGGTCATAAATTAATGATATCTTTGCGTTACTGACACGGCCATCAAAGCAACTTCTGTAATCGATATGAGGGGTGTGTGTTCAGTTGTTTGGCTCAGATTGTCCGAAGTTCATATTGAATAACTAAATTACAGGCGCGTATCTACCATTACGCTCTTAACGCACGTGCATCACCCAGGGGCGGATCCAGAGGGGGCCGAAGGGGCCGCGCCCCCCCCCCCCTATTTTTCGACGACAAACAAAAAAAAGTATTTTGCCCTTTAAAGTGAGCAAATAGATAAGGAAATTATGCCCCACAGATGCTAGGAAACCGCATTTCAGCGCATCTAGAATTCAAAAATTTTCTGGGGGAGCCCCCTCCAGACCCCCAGCCGCGGATTTCGCGCCTGCGGTGCGATCAGCTCCGGCCTGCGGCCGAATGTTACTCCCTCGGCCCCTCCTATTCTGAAATCCTGGATCCGCCCCTGTCACCTCCATTTGAAAAATCGAAAATATGAAAGTCGATGTCTAACCCGAGTTATGTATGATATATTCTTTTCGTAGTTTCTATGTTATAAAATGTTATTAACACCAATCGAGTTGAAAGGTTTTAAAATGGTTAAATTATACAAGTGAGTGTTTTAGTCGCTCATATGTTGCGTTAAGTTCCTCGCATGTAGGCATTTATATATGTGGTACGAAGTCTCCAGGAAAGTGGCACAAAGTCTCCTGGCACGAGATCGTAGTGGTACGAAGTCACCCTAATTCGACATTTTACATACTATTCATTGGAAAAGAACCGAATACATCCAAATGTATTACCCCAAAGACGACATGTTAGAATGAGTCAGCTTACACAGAAATGGGATACTATTCACCAGTTTACTTCCCCCAGAGAGTATTTATTATTGTTTAACACGGTGTTACTGTATACTACTGGTAAACATAATCAACAGAATTGACAAAGTTTTCTAATAGTAATTCAAATAGTTGATTTCTTGTCTATGTTATACATGTTTTATTCTATCTCATTTATAGTTTTATCCATTTTTATTCTATCAGATATTTTTAATAAAAGGCTTAAATATAAAAAAAATGCTGGCCATTCCTATAATTAAACAGAGGTAACTCGGTAAAGGTGCTAATCGAGCCTGCATCATTATGTTTTATGAAGATATTGTTCTTGTTATGATTTTCTTAATATTAATCAATGTTTTACGCCGTGTTATATTGTGTCTTAAAGTTAAATTATTGGTCAATGCCAGACAAAACAGTTTTTTTTTCTTCTCACTTTTTTGTACGAAAAGGGCACTTAAACGACCCTGAGCCAATGTAGCAGACAACTTTTATTCCCAGGGAAGGTGGTAGGGGCATGCCGCCGGACCCCTCTAGTGATTGTGCGTAACTCCAAAAACGGCCCAGATACGCGCCTGCTAAGTTAAATAATCAAATTGCTCTTTAATATTACTAATTTAGAAATTCCTTACTTAAGATAACAGCGATACCTGTGTCGTTTGCCATATGTCTCTTATAATATATAGACTAAAAATATTTTTAAAAGTATGCTCAATGTAATGTACTTCACTGTATGGCCATTTTGTAAAGTCTCATATATTCGAAAGATAAAAATTCCTACTTGCAAATATGAGGTATTGTAAAGTCAATTTCGTACAAAAACATGTCAAATAATGTGTCACTATCGCATCGTATTAATTTGCATGCCAAGAAGTCATAAGTGACATGGGCTAGGATGGTGTTCAAACCAAAGAAGTCACGGTGTCTGGTTGTGAAGAAGGGAAAAGTCACCAGACAGTTCAAGATGTTCATCCAAGGGGAAGAAATCCCATCATTGATTGACAACCCCATCAAGTGCTTGGGCAAGTGGTTCGATTCTTCCCTCACAGACAAGAGCAGCAAAGGAAGACTTAGGCAACAACTGGAAGAAGGCCTACGTAGAATCGACAAATCCGAACTCCCAGGGAAGTTCAAAACCTGGATTTACCAGCATGGCCTACTACCAAGGCTTGTTTGGCCACTTATGGTCAATGAAATACCAGTCAGCCTGGTTGAGCAGCTAGAACAGGCGGTAAGCAAGCACATAAGAAGATGGCTAGGCCTACCCCCATCATTCAGCTCCATAGGGCTGTACGGCAAGTCCACCAAGCTGCAGATCCCACTTACCTCGCTTGTCGAAGAGTACAAAGTAGCTAAGACCAGACTGTACTTGACGCTACGAGACTCAGAAGATGAGAAGGTCAGCAAGGCTGGAATAGAAGTAAGAACAGGGAGGAAGTGGTCAGTAACCAAGGCAGTTGAACAAGCTGAGAGTAGTCTACAACACCAGGTCATAGTAGGAGCCACCAACAAAGGTCGAGAAGGACTAGGACATGGGCAACAACCGCGATGGAATAAGGCAGATAGCCAGGAGAGATGCAGTATGGTACAGCAGGAGATCAGAAAATCAGAAGAAGCGCACCGATCAGCAAAATCCATCCAGATGGGCCAGCAAGGAAGTTGGAACCGGTGGAACTTGCCAGAGAGAAAGCTAACATGGCAGGAGCTCTGGCAGTATGAACCCCTCCAGCTCTCCTTCCTGCTTAGATCGGTGTATGATCTGCTACCAACACCAGCAAACCTAGAGAGATGGAAGCTGAGCGAAGACCCCAGCTGTCCACTGTGCAAGCAGAGGGGAACATTACAACATGTCCTAACAGCCTGCCCTATAGCTCTCTCTCAGGGTCGATACAGATGGCGGCATGATCAAGTCCTCCGTGTACTAGCAGACATCCTGGAGAAAGAGAGAAGACAAGAAAGACAGATAAAGACCAAGGGACCAGGATTCATCAACTTTGTAAAACCAGGACAAAAGGCAAAGGGTGTCCAGAAAACAGGCCTGCTACAAGAGGCAAGACATTGGGAGATGAAGGTGGACCTACGACAGAAGTTGGTCTTCCCAGATGTCGTACAGACAAGTCTGCGCCCAGACATAGTCATCTGGTCTACAATTCCAAAGATGATGATACTCATGGAACTGACAGTCCCTTGGGAAGAAAGAACGGATGAGGCAAATGAAAGGAAACGGTCGAAGTACCAAGAACTGGCAGACTTATGCAGGGAGAAAGGATTCTCTACCTGGGTCTTCCCTGTGGAAGTAGGATGTAGGGGCTTTCCTGCCCAATCAGTTTGGAAAGCCTTGGGAGCTCTAGGCATGAAGGGCAAAACAAGGAAAAGCTCAGTACGAGCTCTCAGTATAGCAGCTGAAAGAGCGTCCAGTTGGCTCTGGCTCCGACGCAATGAAGCCACGTGGAAGCCAGCACAGACAAGCAGTGCTTGATCACCACTGCTGCCCCGCCATCACGAGGGTGTACCGAGATAAGGGGCGAAACACCTGTTGACTGATGGGCACTCGGCTGACGATGTCTGTGTTAAGCAGCAGAAGCTGTATCTAACAACATATTCGCAAATGAAGAGGGCTGAAGTCGGAAATATGAGTCCCATTCGTTACTTAGTCAAACCGGCCCAACCAAGTCAAGGGTAAAGGTCAATTTACGGTTCCCAGCTTCTTGCATGTGTTGCACTGAAACGCCGGGTAAAAGAACACATTTAGAACGAGGCATCAACTTCCGTGTCTTAAAATGGCGCATCAGTGACGTAGTTGTTTAATTTAATAATATAATTTCCCTTTAGTGAAACATTTACGTAAAAAGATTGAAGCAACATTGAGTGTCTGTTAGAATAATTCATAGTGACGTTCAAGCAGACAGCATTTCCAGCCAGATCGATTACACATTAATCATAGCCCACGTTGATTGGAGGGTTGAATTCTGCTTCTGGGCAAACAGTCTCAAGGTTAGCAACAGTTGTTATTTTGTTAATAGTTTGAGTAAATCATAAGCCAGTTGGAATCTATCAATGAATACTAATTTTCAATAAAACTTTACATTGCCTGGATGGCAACAGATCAATCAGTCAGATTGCCTGCCAAACTTAAGCTAAATCTATTTGTCATGAGTATCACAGAGTATTCTGTCATTGTTACACACTGTATTTGGTTAAATATCACAAACCCACAACCAACTGGAGTCCGCCTTAATGCATACAACTATTAGATATTGTGTTTCCTACTGATAAGCTCGGTGCAACATGATTATTGGCTAGTTAGCAACACATACCTCTTGTTCTTGCAGCACAGACTTCAGTGTACATACCTTTGGAAACCTTGTACCGGACCGTCAACATGGCGACAGCAATCACTGCAGAGAAGTGCTCAGATGAATATAAAGATGCCAAATGTTCCATTTGTGCAAAGGACAACAAAGACGAGATTGCAGATCATTACTGTTATGATTGCAATAAACATATGTGTACATCTTGCTTAGGATATCATAATAAATTTAATGAAAATCACAACGTAGTACAAGGACTTGGAGACGGCAAAGATGTGCTAACCGAGAAATGTGGGAAACATGCTGACCAGTTGATAACATTGTACTGTCGCCAGCACGAGGAACTGCTGTGCAGGAAATGTCGCCACTTGGATCACAGGTCAGTTGTCCGCTTTAAAGGTGATTTCTAATAGTTTGTCCATATCTAATATTTAAAGCATTTTTTTACCCCTGTTCTTGCAAATGTGTGCCTAGTTGTGGCATAAACTTATGTTTAAATTTCAATAAAGACTGTCATAACATTACCCAAATCATGAAATATATGGCTGTCCTTGTCAAGGTAGGGCTGTAAATTCCATCCCCTGTATTTTCTGGTGGTATTTACTGGTATTTACCGCCCTGAAAAATACTCCCTAAATACTGGCAAACAAAACCGTTGGAACAAGGGAAGTAAAGATTACAGCTGTTCTTGGTTGGGTGTAGATTCTTTAAACAAATGGCCTGAAAGTAACAAAACCTAGAAATAACATTTTTCAGATATTGTAACATATAATCCATTAAAATACAACATAATTGAAATAGAAAAAATACCTAATAATTATTCAATACAAATGGCAATCAGTTATTTCAGATAAGCATAAATGTTGAACCATACAAGCCCAGATGATCAATCTTGTAAAAGAATCAACAAACATCTATATGGAATTATTAGTAATAATGTTTTCGGTGTGGGATTCAATGACAGAATGAATGGAGGGGGGAAAAGGATAGAAAGAGAGGTGGGAAATCTGTAAGTAGTAAAAACAACACACACCAGACAAACCTGTTTAAAACCGTCTCACTCACCAACCATGACCCTTTAATCGTACCTATATACAGGACGCCACAGGGTAGAACGATGTACGAGGACAACATGAACAAGAACTATCTTTTTAGCTCACCTGAGCACAACGTGCTCAAGGGGAGCTTTTGTGATACCGCTTCGTCCGGCGTTCAGCGTTCGTCGTCCGTCGTCAACATTTACATTGAGAACACACTAGAGGCCAAAATTTTTATCCAATCTTCATCAAACTTGGTCAGAATGTTTGTCTGCTTGAAATCTTGGATGAGTTCATTATTGGGTCACCTGGGGTCAAAAAGTAGGTCACGAGGTCAAATTTTAGGAAAAACTTGTTAAAACACTAGAGACCACATTTATGGCCCAATCTTCACCAAACTTGGTAAGAATGTTTGTCTGCATGAAATCTTGGATGAGTTCGTAACTGGGTCACGTTGGGTCAAAAAGTAGGTCACTAGGTCAAATCATAGAAAAAGCTTGTGAACACACTAGAGGCCACATTTATAGCCCAATCTTCACCAAACTTGGTCAGAATGTTTGTCTGCATGAAATCTTGGATAAGTTCGTTACTGGGTCACATGGGGTCAAAAAGTAGGTCACTAGGTCAAATTTTAGAAAAGCTTGTGAACACACTAGAGGCCACATTTATAGCCCAATCTTCACCAAACTTGGTCAGAATGTTTGTCTGCATGAAATCTCGGGTGAGTTCGTAACTGGGTCTCGTGGGGTCAAAAAGTAGGTCACAAGTTCAAATCTTAGAAAAAGCTTGTAAACACACTAGAGGCCCTATTTATAGGCCAATCTTCATCAAACTTTGTCAGAATGTTTGTCTACATGAAATCTTGGATGAGTTCGTTATTGGGTCTTGTGGGGTCATAAAGTAGGTCACTAGGTAAAATTTTAGAAAAAAGTTGTGAAAACACTTTAGATGCTACATTGATGGCCCGGTCTTCACCAAACTTGACCATCATGTTTGCCAGTATGAAATCTTACATATGTTTTTAAGTGAGTCATGTGGATTCAGTAGGTTACTTGGTAAAATTCTAGAAAATGTTATCAACCCAGTGGCCACACTAATGGTCCGATTTTCACCAAAGATTTCTAAAGTAAATAACTCTTAATTACTTGATGCCAGATTTGAGCCTACTTAAAGCCTGTTTCATAAGGTGAGCGATTAAGGGCCATCAACGGTGGATATTGGCATTATTCTGAGGGCATTACGGCAAGTAAGGAGGGCAACCACGGCACGTGCCGTGATTGCCGTGGTGTAATTCGAACCCTGCATCATGGCCCTCTTGTTTTAACAAAGAGCCTAAAATACTGGTGGGAAATTAATGCTAATCAACCTGTGCACCTGGTCTTTGACACTTAACAAGCAAAACCATATGGTCTAGACTATTAAAACAACAATTTTCAGACAAGGGGCTATAATAGCCAGGGGCAACAAAGGCAACAATGATATGTCCTACATAACCTAGACAGCTTGTCCTGATGCAAGTAAATGGTTGCTTATTGGGTATGGCATAAATTCAATCTACCACCGTTTGCCAGTTCATATTTTTTTTAAATAATATTAATGAATAAAGTGATAACAGTGTTAAACTTCAGTATAAATATAAAGGCAATTGATGGATAAACTTGAATTTATCCACATTAATGTTGATAATAGGGAATATTGTATAAATTCCAGGGTGGTCAATACAATTGACAAGTATTTGGCAGTATTTACCAGTAAAAACCGCTGGCATGTAAACTACTCATATTTGCCGGCATTTTGCAGACTCTGGTCCTTATCCATTCTGACCATATCAATAAATAAAAATGATGGGGATTTCAGCTAAAACTAGATATCGATTTCAGAGTTGATTAGCAGGATAATCATTAAATGTGATCTTACAGGTTTTTTAATTTAAAATAGCTCACTGTGCAGCATGACTGGGACAGGAAATATATTTGTGTAATGACAGTGGGGCATTGTACATATCTTTTAACATGGCTATAAAGCACCAATAAGTAGCATTGCGCTTGATCTTTCAGGTTGCTATAATTTTTTTTTCAATAATTTATCTGGTAGCTTGAGAGAAAAACAATGGTGCAAACTGCTAAATACCACCTTTAACAAAATGTAATTATTTAAGAATAAGCTCAAGGTTCAGTCGCAAATCATAGTTCACCTTAAATGCTAACTACTCAATTGTAAAATATTATTTACACCACATTAGCAGTGTCAGCCAAGAATTGTTTTTTGTTTTGGGGGTGGGGGGACTTGGGGTGGGGATCCAAATTGAATGAGTACCAGAGGTGCAAGACGTGCTAGAGGGGTATGGGCAAATGTTTCCCCCAGAAAACTTTTGAAATGTTGCAGCAAAAAACATTTCTTGCATTACAAAAGCTAGTAGAAAGGTTTTCCATGTAATTATATGTTTGTATTCTCAACCAAAGGCATAATCTATAATAATTTGTTCATGGGAAGACTGAGGGGAGAGGTCAAATTGAGTGAGAACCATAAGTACTAGTAGTGTAAGGGGATCAAGGGGCATGCTGCCACAGGACTAGTGTTGACATCTAGAAACCAAAAAAAGTGTAATTTCCTGCATTTCAGATGCTTGAAAGACCATTGTAGAAAGATTTTCACCCAAATAGTTTAATTTCAAAGCATTTTTCCAAGACATTTTAGACATAAATACATGCTTACTTGTCTTATCTGTACCACTGTACACATATGCGCCAATAATACCACATACACACCCTTGGCCCCTCCTCTTAACCCCCGCCCATCCCCCCCCCCATTAGATCTGCCCATGCATTAGTGCTGTTGTGGCATGCTTTATATAAAGCAAACCTGCATAAAGACATAGCTTGGGATTGGATTTGGGGCCAGTCGGATCAAGGTCACTGTTACTAAAAATAAACAAAAAGTTTCTGGTCAATAACATTAGTTTCGATGAACCAATCCTGCTGAAACTTTGGATATGGCAGGCCTGCATGAAGACCTAGCTTGGGATTGGATTTGGCGCCAGTCAGATCAAGGTCAAGATCACGGTTACTAAAAATAGAATCATTTTCCGGTCAATAACTTCAATACGAATAAACCAATCTTGCTGAAAATTTTGATTCGGCAAGCTTGCATGAATACCTACATTTAGCTTAGATTTGGGTTAGTCAGGTCAACGTCAGGGTCACTGTCACTAAAAATAGAAAAACAGTTTCCGCTTAATAATTTGTGTTAAAAATGGAGATATTTTGTTTTTAGGTAGTTTATATGCAAACTTAGCATGAGATTGGATTAATGGCCAGTCGGGTCAAGGTTAACGTCACTGTTTCTAAAAATAGAAAAACAGTTTCTTGTCAATAACTTAAGTTTTGACTTTTGATAAACCCATCTTGCTGAAACTTTGGATATAGCTAGCTTGCATGAAGACCTAGCTTAGGATTGGATTCGGTAAATCGTTGAAAACCTGGTTTCGTGGCATAGCCACGTTTCTTGTTGATAATATTTTGTATCATTTTGTTTAATGTCACCATTTTGTACATCAGAGGTAAAATATGATCATATGGATGAAAAGTGATCACTGACAGAAAATGTAGACTGATGTGCATTTTTGCCGATACTGTGCAGCAAAATTTCTATCATTATTGCACAGGGGCACTTATGAGGTGCCTAGGGACTGAACCCGCGGGTCCATTATACTGACACCGACGAGTCAGGCGTAATATTGTCCCCTTAGCCCCGAGCCTAAGGAGGGAAGCCACTACTACCAACTTTAAAGTCTTTGGTTTGACCTGCCCTGGGTTTGAACCGCGACCTCCCGATCCGCAAGCATTTTCAGTTGGTTAATGGTGATCGGTTGTCATTAATACGAGCATCTTTCACTTTGGATGCATAAAATGGTGGCAGCAAACAAAGTTTACAAAATATAGTAAAAACCAGTATGTTCATTGTGTATTTAAGAAACTCGTCAGGAAGTGCAAGGTTAGAGCTCTGTAAAACTGGTTTAAGCACCCCAGTCGGTCCATATTGCCGACTGACTGTTTCAAGGCGGTAACTGTCGGGTTTGCTCTTTTTCGTTTCATGACTCACCACAAATTTGTTCTTACTTTTCGCTTGGCTTGCATGTGAAATACCTTTGTTCTGTGCCTTTTCGGAGTTTGATATATGTTGCAATGCTCATAGGACTTTGTCATATATTCTTATTCGAAATATACTGGTATACCGCGACAGCCCTACACTTTAGATGTATGCTTACTTGTTGTATCTAGCACTATACACATATTCTCCAATACACCCTCTTGCCCCCCTCCCCCCACCTTAATCTGCCCATGCATTAATGCTGTTGCGGCATGCCGGTTTATTGCAATACTGAACGAAGTTAAAATTGTACCGTGATACACAATGAACATATTGTGTGTGTTTTTTATCAGTTACGAATCTTCAATCATTAGCTATCTGGTTAGGATAGATATGATTTGCTGGTTAAATTAACATATCATACAGACATGTGATTTCTTTAAATTTAAAATGAAATACAAGAAGTTATTGTTTGTAAAAACTGGTAACCAATTGAATGGACAAGAAAGAAACTTGCACATCCTTGTAAACAATTTTACTAACAAAGACAGGAAGACAAGTTTGCAGCATTAAGAATAAAATTAATCACGTTATATTGATTTTAATAATAAAGTTTAAAATGGATTTTAACTAAATATATGCTACCTCGTGGTCCAGGTTAAATGTTGGACGTTGGATTTCTTAAAAATAAAAATCATATTAACGGAAACCAAAAGAACACTGATATTATGATTTGTTATACATATTCCTTGGGAGGTCCTGTATCAAACCTGTGCAAGAAATTTGATCTGTCAAAAAATATGGCTGCCACATAGTGGTCATTTTCTATGTATGGTTATATAGGACAATTTTGAAAATCTTATTGTAAGAAACTATGGCCGCGAGGGGCGTTGCCATTTTCTTATATGGCTTTATCTTAAAGCTTAGAAAATCTTCTTGTACGAAGCTAAAGCCCGACTATATAAATGTTGCTTTTAATTTTATATATAAGTAAATCCGATTGGGCTAGTTGAAGCAATCTGAAAAACAAATGCACAATTTACAAATTTTGCGTAGATTTTAATGTAAACAATGCCATTTGGCCATTGTTTGTCTAAGCAAGTTACAGCTAGAGCCCATTGTTAAGGTGGGTGTGGCTACAACCCATCTGAGGAAGGGTCATTTATACATTGCCTTAATTACCCATGTACTAATGACAAACTAAAGTATAAAGTATGATGTCATCACCCTGTGCAGATGGTATCACCATTGAAATTTGATGTTATCACACAATAGCAGAAAACACGGTACTTAACTGTACGGGGCACTAAAAGAAAAAAAATAGCAGCGAGGTTAGAAATGCATTTGGATATTCAATGGATTGTATATAACACTTGACAAATGCACATAGATTTGGGAAAATGTTGATTTGGTTAGATCAGAAGTTATTTGACATTTTGTATCAAAACCTTGTTATTCATCCTCTGTTTACGGTTGATATTGCAAATTATTTATATACAGAAATACACATTCCATGTCAAAATATACTTATTGTTACTGTTATCATCCGGCATATGCATCCTTGTGACACTGTAGATAGTCATGGCCGCGACTATAGGCTGATACGGCCACATAAAAAATTTGACCAAATTTACCTGGCAAATTATAGAAAATGGCCAAGTCAAACAAGCACGTTACTTCAACTGTTAAATATGAATATCATAATTTAACAAAACTGCCTAAGAAAGTCCTGAGTATCTTTTTCTTGTCATTGTTAGGTGACGATTCTGAAATTAGATCCAAAGTCTATAAATTATGTTTTTTTTCTGTTTCAAAGGCAACTTCAAATTTACAAAAAACAACAACAAACAAAACAAGCAAAATAACAACAACAAAAAAAACACAATAAGGTATAAAGTGTTGTAAGGGATAATATATGGTGGAGCTGGGTTGAGGATTGATAATTGGCCCTTGGGGCCTAAAAGCCCTCTGGGTTTTTTTTTACCAGCAGGCCATTTATCTGCACTAAGTTCTGTTTCTACTTATATAATTTTTGAAGAATTGCAGAAATCTGTATCAGGCAAAAATATGGTTAAACGGAAATGGTAATATAGACAGAGTCTAATGCTGTTCATTTGAAACAATGTGCATCGATTGATATGTAAAGAAAATAATGTGAAGACAATTTTTAGCTGGGAGTGGAGTGGCAAAATTATATTTTCAATTCAAAAACAATATCGCTTATTTGAAGTGTTTTTGTGTGGCAGGCCCATATTTGAAAAGTAGAGTCGCAGAGTTGTTACATACTGTGCTATTCACCAGATGGGTTTAAGCCATACTCAAGGTCATACATGTGGGGTGTTCCAGCTTACCTGTGGTGTAAAGGCTGTTGTGTTCATGTGTCTTCCTCAACCTTACTCAAGTTACTGTAATGACCACATTGGGGTCACTGCGATGTACTTCAGTGCCATTTTTTTCCATTCCTTTTCAGGAAATGTCAGGACCTCCAAAATATAATGGAATCCTCTGATGAACTTAATGCTGACCCTGGGTTACAAGCTGCCCCGGCACAATTAAAATCTGCTTTGGACAATATTAACAAAGCTATTGAAGCACTAGACAAGCACATGACCAATATTCAGCGGAGTGGAGATGGTTTTCTTAAAGATCTGGAAGATTATGCTAAGAAATTGCTGGCACGAATTGAGGAGCTAAAAGTGAAGGGTAAGAAGGATATCAAAAGTAAACAAGAAGAGCTTCTTGCAGTCGCCAAAAGTCATCGACAGGCGTGTGCTTTCACTAAAGATGAAATAAACCAGTGTTTAGATAAAATTAGAAAGTCAAAAGAGTGGAAAGCCACTACGTTTGTCCTTAAAAAGAAGGGCCAGACAATTGCATCCAAAGCTGAAGCTCTTTATAACGAGTCGGACAGTCTAATAAAGGGACATCAGTTCATCTTCATGACTGAAATGAAGATATTTGACTCCCTCAAATGTTTCCATTCCCTTGTTAAAGAAGTCAGCACAAAGGTATCAGAAAAAAAAAACAAATCAACGTCAGGATAAAAAGGGATAAGAGCAAGTGTGATAACATGGGTTGCTGTCATCTCAGTGATGGTACTCTGGTAGTGGCCGATTGCAGAAACAGCAGACTGAAGCTTGTAGACCCATCAAGTAGCATGGTAACCAAGTTCTGCGATACAGATAGACAGCCAACAGATGTATGCTGTATTGGTCCACAAGAGGTAGCAGTAAGTATACTTTTCGTGTCCCTTTGCTGATTTAATTGAGATGTATCCTTTAATTTATCATTTTGGCACGTGACATATTCAAAGTAAAAGAATTAAAATAATTTTAAGTCAAGTTGCATGTGCATGATGAGTCTGGTCAATTATATAACGTCATGATCCAAAACAAGCTTAAGTCCTCCGGCAAGACTTTTCTGCACAT
Organism: Sinonovacula constricta; assembly: GCA_007844125.1. Taxonomy (NCBI): domain Eukaryota; kingdom Metazoa; phylum Mollusca; class Bivalvia; order Cardiida; family Solecurtidae; genus Sinonovacula; species Sinonovacula constricta. The sequence goes on from CM017566.1 coordinate 53,206,071, forward strand.
TGTTACATGTACTTAGTACATGAGTACTGTTTCTACCCAGAAAGTGGGCAGTTGGAAAAAAACGTCCCCAAGTGACTGTAAAAAACATTTTTTAACTGAACAAAAACTATAACAAAAACTATATCATTGACATAGTGCTTTAAATTTACTTAGGCTAAAGTAATAGATGATATATGTTTCGACAATGGCAGTGTTTATGCCAACTCATAATGTCCACGGCGGATTTGTGACTTACATCCTGGAAATTTGGTAATAATCCAGCAAATCGAAAGGTCATGTTTTAAATAAATGTATAGATCAAAATAATATTTTAGAAATATTTTTTAATATTAGTTTTAATATTTCAAGAAGTTATTAGTATAACTCATTTGTCCCAAACAGTGTAGATTGACAAAGTCATTACCAGGTAACATTTTTTACCCAAAATGATAAATGATGCAATACAAATTTCATGTTTAGTTTACATGGGTAATACAAATCACTGGTCTCATTTGCAATGATAATTTAGTTGTTTTGTTTTTTAATTATATTACAGAGACCAATTATGATCACTATGGCAACTGTCAGCTATTTTGGTGGAGGAATACCCCAAACGAATGTCTGGTTAGAACCACTGGCGAACCGTACGTCAGCTGAAAGACCTTCTCATATTCAGTCCTTCACCCTAAATGGGACTCGCACCCACCTAGTGGGCACCCACCTAGTGGGAGGCGAATCAGTTGGAGGCAATACATGCGCTGAATACATGCACCAACTCCACCACTACACCACCGCGCCCCTCCTGATTGTGCTTAGCAAAGCGTCACTGAAGGCTATAAAATCTGTAGTTCTGACATCAAACTACATACATAATTTTAAATGTTATTTATAAAAAGTTAACTGTAATTTAACGACTTTAGTATGTCGCAGCCTGGGATCGAACCCATGTTCTCCTGGACACTCGATTGATTATGTTATTATGTCCAGTAGGCCCATTTGAGGCAAGCTATAGGAACTGATGAAATTGTGTCGAAACGCAGAATTTTAAATAGATAAATTCGGTCTCAACAGTCTTATAACAAATACAGAGAAAAGTATCGTCTTCATCAGATATTGGATTGGTAATGTTTCTTACAGTGATGAGTAATCAGGTACAGATGCGTTTCAAATAAAGTAAGATGAAAATAAAATTACCCATTTAATAAAAGTGATTGAATAGTTAAAAAAAGAAACATGGGACATTAGGAAATGTCCTTTTCACAAGAAATTGTTTACTGATTATTAGTGGGTGATTTATACTGAGAAATGAAATGCGATGCCATGTGCTTTTAGCTCACCTTAGCTTATCTTTAGGGTGAGCTATTGTGATTCACCCCATTGTCTGGTGTTTGGCGTCCCATGTTATATGTCACACGTCACGCGTCCGTCAACATTTTTTTAAACGACATCTTCTCTGAAACTGTTTAGCGAACCTCAATCTCAAACTTTATCACAAGCTCCAGCGGGCAGGGCCAGCAAACAATCGTTCATAGACTTTTTGATCTATTAAAAGTATGACCACCAATATCTAATTTCCATTTATGGCTATATAAATAATGAGACGATCTTGTCAGGAAATGCAAGAGCTAGAACCTTGATGTTTAGTATACATGTTCCTTAAGGCTTATGTTAAAAACGTGGACGCCAGGGCCATATTGAGCAAATATTCTTGTCAGAAAATGCAAGAGCTAGAGCCTTGTTAGTTGATATACATGTTTCTTGGCTGGCCCTTTATCAAGATTGTAGCGTTGTATCAAGACTTAAACTAATTTTAAGCCATCAAAAACATGGCCGCATGGGCGTTTCCATTTTCCATAACTGCATATACAGGAACATTTTCAAAAACGTCTTACCAGGGAAGTAAAAGAGCTAAAGGTTTGTTTTCTGGTACACATGTTCCTTGAGTGTGCTTGTATTAAGATGGTTCCAAGACTTTTGATCCGTCAAAAAACATGGTCGCCTGGGGCGTGGCCATTTTTCACACATTGCTTTATACGAATATTTAAAAAGTCTTATTTAAAAAACAACAACAACAAGCAGCATTTTCTACGCCTTACTAGACAGATATCATTGTGAAGATTTCAGTGTATGATTAATTTTTTCACTCGTGATCATATATCACATAAGTGCCGTAGATTCAATTAGCAAGGAATATAACTAATACACTAGAGGTGTGATGAAAGACAAGTAAAGACGAAACTCATTCGACTTGACAGTGAGTCGAGGTGGCCCATTTGCGCCTCTGACAAATCACATGGCCGCGTACACTCCTAACAGGAATAATGTGCCCGAGGATAAGATGTAACAAAAAGTTTAACGTTGCCTACATCTGCTTAGATTGGGAAAATAAATTATATGCTAATTGTTTGCGGGTATCACAAAGCACCAAATATAGGAAAAATGCATTTCAAACTTTGCAGAAAATCTTTATATGTGAAAGAGAGATAAATAGTAATAATAAGATATACGTAGAGAGACGAAATTTTCCGAAATTACGTCACATAAGAGATGTACATTTGAATCACTGTTAGCATACATGTACGCGGAATTGCATGACTTTGTAATGGTACCAAAAACTATCTCAGGTACCGGAACTGTGACTGACATTATGGAGATTTATAGTCATCATTGTGGTATATTCAGCACAAAATAGGACAACTAATTCGAGTTTATTATGTTTTAAATATCTGTGAAAATTTTGATAGGACCTTTTCGTATTTACCTATTAAGAAAACAACAAAAACGTTTTTGTTTATAGTATATGAATAATTAATAGTTAATTATTTTTCATAAGGTAAACAAAGCAAGCATGTAAACCGAATGTTCTGGCTGAACATTCGAACTATGATAGTCATACCTTACGCGACGAATTCGAACCAAAGTTTACACTTTGCCACGAACGTTATTTGGCGTGTGTTCGAGAAGACAGGAGAGAAGCAATGTTGGAGCCCACGGCTACTGAATACGTTTCACTTCATACACCGTGAGATTTTTATCTACGATATCGCCGTATTTAGAATTGACTCACTAATTTGATACCAGTCTGTTCTGTCCTATCTATGAAGAAAGTACATGAACATGAGGTTTACAATGCTAATTGTTAGAATTTTCCATTTAATAACTACACTTTAAATACATTAATTATTGTCCCATGGACTTTAGATATAGTCCCTCAGATTTAACGTCTACTTAGATTCCAACCTTAATATCGATTCTGTCATCGACAACGAAGCAATTATGGGTGGGACATTGTTGAAGTTTGTCCCCTACTTCACCCCAACCCACCCCGGCACATCAAAAACCCAGCTACGCTCCAGCATTGTACGTAAAATGACAAAATTAAAACACACTATCTCAAGTGGTGTGCGATACAAGTTATACAAATAAAAAAAAGCTTGATTTATACTCCTAAATTGCACACATTGATCATAAAAATTGTATGCCTAGCACAGGTTCTCGCGTACATGTATACAAACAGTTGTACAATGTCATTTCATTCGTCACGCGACAAAATATGACGTCATAAATACGTATTTGAAAAAACAACAAGTTCAGCGTTCATGAATTCTGTTAAAAAGGGATGGCTTCTGTGAGGTCTTGAAGGAAATATTTAAAGATGTCTTGTTAATTGTAAGTTTGAATATTATAAAAATACTTTTAAATATATGACTTTTTAAATTGCTTTATGCTTCAATTTGGTTAAAATACATTTCGAAAACCATGAGTGCATGATTGTTTTAGATCTCTGTTTCTTGTAGATGGCTAGATCTAGACACAATGCATTTTGCACATATGCTGTTAGTCTACAGTAGATTTTCATTTGTTATTGATTCAAAGAGCAAGACGTAACTAGATTTAACTAGATCTTAAATGTTGATTGTCTATTATTTAAGTTATTACACGTTTTCACATGTTCAGATATATGACCATATGTTTTCTTTTCACACTTTCAGACACAAATGGCGACTTTTCCTTGTACTCAAGCTTAACCGAGCCTCGAGGACAGCGAGTGTAGCAAGTGTACAGATCTGTATTTTCGGGTGTTTTTTTAGTCATATTTTCCCAATATTTAGACCAGACACTAGCAAGCTGATCGACATGAACGACTGAAGATTAACATTTCATTTAATGTTTACCTGCTTTACATGTCTATATTTTCAGGTTGTTGTATGGATGATTATTCTGCCTGCCATGTTTTCTTCACCGCAAACTGATCGAACTTGCCATGACACAAAGGCCTGTATACACCAAGCATTTCTAACTTCACGACTTGAGCCCAAGCCACCATTTTGAAAACTAAGCTTTTGTATGTAGAAGAAATGTTATTTTAATTTCAAAATAGCAAATTTAAATTGTCATGCTACATTTCATACTTACAGCTGAATATACGCTGAAGATATTGTGAATTAATATCTAAGACTTAACCTAATCTTACTAAAGAATGGTTGGTGTATACGGGCCAAAGACTTTATTTATGTTCTGTTTTCCCCTTCATTTTCAGGTTTCATCATTTACGACTGTGAACGCTGACGTGTATTTTGTCACCAACACAATCTGTACATTTACAATGTTTTACTCTGGTCTACATTTCTGTATTTCCAGGTTGCCTTTGGTTCCACCCAAGTCCACGTGTACAACACAGTCAGTCTGACCAGGACACGAACCGTCGAGTTGGGACATAAGACCGCCTGGATCGCTTGTCATGGCGGACTGCTGTACTGTGCTGGGTATGTTGGTAAGATCGTGTACGTACACGACGTGAGGAGTGGCAGGAAGCTGAGGGAGATCTCCAAGGACACCGACGGCCGGGAACTGTTCTCTGCCATCAAACACATCGCCGTGAACAGTTCCGGCGACCGACTCTATGTGACTGACGTGGGCAGAGGTCTTGTATGTGTCGGCATGGACGGGAGGCCGATATTTCATCTCTCCGAGGACGATCTCGGACTGTCTATAGCCTATGGGGTGACCACTGACCATCGCGGTCACGTGTATGTATGTGGACTGGCCTCATACAACGTAGTCATGGTGACCGAGGATGGTCACGTGGTCGGTCAGATATTGTCCAAGGAAGATGGAATTACGTGGCGTGCAGAATGTCTCAGTTACGATGAGAGCAGGAGTCAGTTGTGTGTTGGAGGGACGAGTGATCAGCTTCTGGTGGTGGAATTGTAAAGTTAATATTAAATATTGCCGGACATGTTGTTTATTATTTATGTTTATACTTTTGTTGCTGATTGCGACATTTTGTGAATTAGTGACTCGTTATAAATGTGGGATTAACTTAACGTGGAATTAACGTTTTAGCAAAACAATGTTTCATCGACATTTTGTTTAGGAATAAAATGAAATTAAAACGTGTCTTTGAAACTCTGTACTTTTGTAAATGTTACAGATAAGTATGTAGTTGATGTATTGTTGTATTTCCATTAAATATTTTGTACAAACGTTCCTACAATTAAAGTTAAGTTCAATTCAGTTTGATGTTTTCATCTCAGTTCGCCATGTTTGTATATTTTACATCAACATCAAAACAATGACGTCATTAATCATGACAGTATGACGTCATCACACGCGGGTAATACGTTTTCCCGCAAAATCAACAAAAAGATGCGACGTCATCAATACATTACTGCATTGGTTAATTATTTTAATCTCGTATCAGATATAATCAGAATTAAATAATTTTAATTAAAACATTTCATATTACTATTCGCATTTTGGTATAATGTATGTGTTATCATTCGTGTAACATGTAGCAGTATGTGCATAAATGCAATAATGTCCGAGAGTTGTTATATAAACAACCCTCAATCGTTTTCAATGTTAGTTTGTTTAAACAATTGTAGCCGTGACCAGCAAGGCGTCGGTTTTAGTATATAATGTATGGTATCTAGTTAGTATATAATGTTTATAGTATATAAACTTTACAAACAATTAAAAACTACGAGATGTGTGGTTCACTTAGAATTGTGCATAACTGTTTTATCTGCAGCAAATCAAGGATCAGTGATGATGTTATAAAATAAAGAAATATATTAGGTAGATCTACGACAAGTTAATTAAGAAAATAAATTTATTCTAAATCACTTCTAAAGAGATATGACTAGTTTATATTCAAGTCGATCATGAATTTAGTTATATAAATCGTACAATAGCGATTTGATACAGCATAAACAATTTTTTCTAGGACAATTTATGTACGCAACATTGTCTGTGAAACTTTAATTCTGTTAGGTTAAAGGGTTTCTTGCTCCCCATCACCCCACACACAATCCGGTCCTGGATTAAAAAAGTATAGATATGAAATTACAAAAAAATAAATAAAATTGCACAAGAAATATTTCATCTCTAATCCAGTTCGTCAGTTTTCTATTCTGTGAACAAATTTGTCAACGAAGATAAATATATACATATATATATATATATAATCCATGATTGTTATATTGTGTTTATTTTTTATGAACAGAACAGGTTCAATGCGATCAGGTTCAATGCGACCAGGACATAATTTAACATGCACTGTATGTGTATATGATTAGCACTTTTTTAATATTCCGCCACTGTCAAGCAAAATATTGTACATTTTATTATTTACACTACTTGTTCAGTTAAAATACTGCATAAGTTTTAAGTCAATTATTGTTCAGTTTATGCAAGAAGTATACACGTGATATGTAGGGCCTTTATACTGATTAACCATTAAAATGTGATACAAATGATTGTTAAAGGAATTGTAAATTGTTGTTAGAACATAGCTTAAACTAGTAGATGTTTGAGTTGACTAGTACATCGAATAGACCATAATACAATCTGTACTTATGTACATGTATTTGACTATAGAATAAATAACCTATGTTTGATAGAGATGTCAATATATATTTTTGTTTTCTTCTTTAAGTAGCTACACTCTGTACATATAATAAACTATTTAATGTATGCTTTTGGTCATTCTGTCAGTGAAATCCCCATAACCTTCAAACCAGAAAAAGTATCAGTTTGCTTTTACTAACCCTAGCAATATTTTCCAAACACTAAATGCTGCTAGGGGTAAAGGCAGTATTGTAAATATTAATTTAAATAACATAAATTCATGTCTTACTGATATAAATGACACAACACACTGTTAAGGTTAAAAGACACACTATAATATATATGCAGGAGATAATTTAAATATTTCGAAAATTATCAACTCCCGCGTTAATGAGAGCGACGCATTAATGAGGGCGACTCATTAATGAGAGCGACGCGTTAATGAGAGCGACGCGTTAATGAGGGCGACTCGTTAATGAGAGCGACGCGTTAATAAGAGCGACGCGTTAATGAAGGCGACGCGTTAATTAGGGCGACTCGTTAATGAGAGCGACGCATTAATGAAGGCGACACGTTAAAGAGGGCGACGCGCTAATGAGAGCGACGCGTAATGAGGGCGACTCGTTAATGAGAGCGACGCGTTAATGAGAGCGACACGTTAATAAGGGCGACACGTTAATGAGGGCGACGCGTTAGTGAGGGCGTCGTTAATGAGAGCGACGCGCGTTAATGAGAGCGACGCGTTAATGAGGGCGACTCGTTAATGAGAGCGACGCGTTAATGAGAGCGACGCGTTAATGAGAGCGACACGTTAATAAGGGCGACACGTTAATGAGGGCGACGCGTTAGTAAGGGCGTCGTTAATTAGAGCGACGCGTTAATGAGAGCGACGCGTTAATGAGGGCGACGCGTTAATGAGGGCGACTCGTTAATGAGGGCGACGCATTAATGAGGGCGACACGTTAATGAGGGCGACGCGCTAATGAGAGCGACGCGTAATGAGGGCGACTCGTTAATGGAAGCAAGATTTGGAGGGTCGGAGGTTACAACCCCCGAGAGTAATGTTTTAAATGGCTTAATATTTAAAGATTCCAAAATGTATAAGTATTTTACATTACTTTAACTGTTAACTCGAGGAACCGGTAAATATATATATATATATATATATATATATATATATATATATATATATATATATATATATATATATATATATATATATATATATATATATATATACATCTTCCATCCTTACTCTCCGGATTAACTTCTGCGACTCTTCGACGCGTCTCTCTATTTCATAGTGTTTAAGAAGACGAGGGACCCTCCTGGGATGCACTTATCATTAAGAAAACAAATACTAGAATACACTGTATTAAGACAGATAGTAATACCGTTTTCATTATTTTAAAACCTAAATGCATTTCTTGTTAACTGATAAAAATAATGCAGGAATGATAAATGTCTTAAAACTAAATAAATGAATTCTTATTTTTCATAATGATTTTTATCTAGATACAGAAAACGCCGATGTGTTTATACTTAAATTACTGAACTTCTATAAGAATAATTCAACACTTTTATTTTATTCAATATTTACTTACGTTTCTCATGCTTACATCTTTTGTCATTATGCGATGCGCAGTTCTACGCTCACGTCAGCAATTTCGGCAACCTCCCGTACCGTTTAACGTCTGTCCGTATCGTGCGCTGATGGAATTCACGCGACGCTTGACGCTTTCACGGACTTTTTTCTGCCGGACCTATGCTCGTCATTAAGTGCTGTATGTCCCTTTAGAAAACTTGTTGTGTCACCTAAATACTAACGCACGACAAACACTGTCTTTTCCCTTAGCTTGTAACATTGTAAACGTTTCCGTCGCCGATTTACCTAAATTCATACAAAACTAAATGTTTGCTCGCACTTCAAGACGTTCTTGTGTCATAATTATAAAGAGACAACGTGTTAAGTTAATCGTGAACAAATGTTGATTATATCAACGTTTTACGACCAAATGACGTCATTTCTTCCGATGACGTTTTGATATAATGTACACATTATTGACGGATTTTAGATAATTGCAAAAATAAGTTATTACTTTATTTTATATTATAATGTACGTCTGTATAATGCAGCATGGACGGGGGTCGATAACGCGTTACTATGGTTTTTGGAATTATCATAATTTTTATGTCGTATTATATTTTTCTACCAATGCCGGTATTCTGATCAAGGATAAGTTATATTTAATAATGATACCAAATTTTGATATCTTTCACACCATAATAAAAATCTATGAGGACAGCCTCATTATATATTGAACGTTCCTCGTATAAGGCATCATAACATCATGACAGCAACGTATAGGACATAATATCTCCATGGCTGCAATGTATAGGACATAATATATCCATGGCAGTAATGTATAGGGCATAATATCTCCATGACAGCAATGTATAGGACATAATTTCTCCCTGGCAGCAATGTATAGGACATAATATCTCCATGGCTGCAATGTATAGGACATAATATATCCATGGCAGTAATGTATAGGGCATAATATCTCCATGACAGCAATGTATAGGACATAATATCTCCATGACAGCAATGTATAGGACACAATATATCCATGGCAGTAATGTATAGGGCATAATATCTCCATGACAGCAATGTATAGGACATACTATCTCCATGGCAGCAATGTATAGGACAAGCTATCTCCATGACAGCAATGTATTGGACATAATATCTCCATGGCAGTAATGTATAGGACATAATATATCCATGGCAGTAATGTATAGGACATAATATCTCCATGGCAGCAATGTATAGGACAAAATATATCCATGGCAGTAATGTATAGGACATAATATATCCATGGCAGCAATGTATAGGACATAATATATCCATGGAAGTAATGTATAGGACATAATATCTCCATGGCAGCAATGTATAGGACATAATATATCCATGGCAGTAATGTTTAGGACATAATATCTCCATGGCAGCAATGTATAGGACATACTATATCCATGGCAGTAATGTATATGACATAATATCTCCATGGCAGCAATGTATAGGACATAATATTCCCATGGCAACATTGTATGGGGCATTATAACTCGATGACAGCAATATATAGGACATAATATCTCCATGACAGCAATGTATTGGACATAATATCTCCATGACAGCAATGTATAGGACATAATATCTACATGGCACCAATGTATAGGACAAACTATCTCCATGGCAGCAATGTATAGGACATAATATCTCCATGACAGCAATGTATAGGACAAACTATCTCCATGGCAGCAATGTATAGGACATGATATCTCCATGGCAGCAATGTATAGGACAAACTATCTCCATGGCAGCAATGTATAGGACAAACTATCTCCATGGCAGCAATGTATAGGACATAATATCTCCATGGCAGCAATGTATAGGACAAACTATCTCCATGGCAGTAATGTATAGGACATAATATCTCCATGGCTGCAATGTATAGGACATAATATCTCCATGACAGCAATGTATAGGACATAATATCTCCATGGCAGTAATGTATAGGGCATTATAACTCCATGACAGCAATGCATAGGACATAATATCTCCATGACAGCAATGTATAGGACATAATATCTCCATGGCAGCAATGTATAGGACATAATATCTCCATGGCAGTAATGTATAGGACAAACTATCTCCATGGCAGCAATGTATAGGACATAATATATCCATGGCAGTAATGTATAGGACATAATATCTCCATGGCAGCAATGTATAGGACAAACTATCTCCATGGCAGCAATGTATAGGACATAATATATCCATGGCAGTAATGTATAGGACATAATATCTCCATGGCAGCAATGTATAGGACATAATATTCCCATGGCAGCATTGTATAGGGCATTATAACTCCATGACAGCAATGTATATTACATAATATCTCCACGGCAGTAATGTATAGGACATAATATCTCCATGACAGCAATGTATAGGACATAATATCTCCATGGCAGCAATGTATAGGACATAATATCTCAATGGCAGCATTGTATAGGGTATAATAACTCCATGACAGCAATGAACATGTATATGACATAATATCTCCATGGCAGCAATGTATAGGACATAATATCTCCATGGCAGCACTGTATAGTGCATAATTTCTCCATGGCATCAATGTATAGGGCCTAATATCTCCATGGCAGTAATGTGTATGACTTAATATCTCCATAGCAGTAATAAATAGGGTATATTATCTCTATGACAGCAATGTATAGGGCCTAATATCTCCATGGCAGCAATATATAGGACACAATATGTCCATGGCAGCAAAGTATAGGACATAATATCTCCATGGCAGCAATGTATAGGACATAATTTCTCCATGACAGCATTGTATAGGGCATAATAACTCCATGACAGCAATGTATATGACATAATATCTCCATGGCAGCAATGTATAGAACATAATATCTCCATGGCAGCAATGTATAGGACATAATTTCTCCATGGCAGCAATGTATAGGACATAATATTCCCATGGCAGCATTGTATAGGGCATTATAACTCCATGACAGCAATGTATAGGACATAATATCTCCACGGCAGTAATGTATAGGACATAATATCTCCATGACAGCAATGTATAGGACATACTATCTCCATGAAAGCAATGTATAGGACATAATATCTCCATGGCAGTAATGTATAGGACGTAATGTCTCCATGACAGCAATGTATAGGACATAATTTCTCCATGGCAGCAATGTATAGGACATAATATTCCCATGGCAACATTGTATAGGGCATAATAACTCCATGACAGCAATGTATAGGACATAATATCTCCACGGCAGTAATGTACAGGACATAATATCTCCATGACAGCAATGTATAGGACATAATATCTCCATGACAGCAATGTATAGGACATAATCTCTCCATGGCAGTAATGTATAGGACATAATGTCTCCATGACAGCAATGTATAGGACATAATTTCTCCATGGCAGCAATGTATAGGACATAATATTCCCATGGCAACATTGTATAGGGCATTATAACTCCATGACAGCAATGTATAGTACATAATTTCTCCATGGCAGCAATGTATAGGACATAATATTCCCATGGCAGCATTGTATAGGGCATTATAACTCCATGACAGCAATGTATAGGACATAATATCTCCACGGCAGTAATGTATAGGACATAATATCTCCATGACAGCAATGTATAGGACATAATATCTCCATGGCAGTAATGTATAGGACATAATGTCTCCATGACAGCAATGTATAGGACATAATATCTCCATGGCAGCAATGTATTGGACATAATATCTCCATGGCAGCAATGTATAGGGCAGGATAACGTCATGGCAGAAATCTATAGGACATAATATCTCCATGGCACCAATGTTTAGGGCATAATATCTCCATGGCACCAATGTATAGGGCATATCTCCATGGCAGCAGTGTATAGTGCATTATATCTCCATGGCAGCAAAGTATAGTGCATAAAATCTCCATGGCAGCAATGTTTAGTGCATAATATCTCCATAGCCGCAATGTGTAGTGCATAATATCTCCAAGGCAGCAATGTAAAGGGCATAATATCTCCATGGCAGTAATGTACAATTCATAATATCTCCATGGTAGCAATGTATAGGATATAATATCTCCATGGCTGTAATGAAATGGGCATCATAACCACATGGACGTAATGTTTACTTCCTAGTAGCGTCATGACAGCAATATATAGGGCATAATAACTCCATGTAGATATTTTCAGGTACCTTATATAAGAAATAGTCTTTGTTTTAATTATTTTTTATTTTTATCATAATGCTCAAGCACCTTTACTCCTTATTATCTGAATAACAAGATATGAATTTGCAGCATGAAGCTATTTCAATAATTAAACAAGCGGAAAAAATCCTAAGGGAGATAATACAATGTATATATGTAATATTTCAATAGTGGAGTAGCATCCCTTTATAAACAAAAAGAGAGAACAGATTGATCTTCAATAAGTATCATCGATTTGTTTTTTCTAAAGGTGTAGTGCGCTGAGTTGAATAACATAAATCATCGATACTGTTTATACAGGTCTACGATTAAAATAACAAGTACAGTTTTACATATCGTTCATACTTTGCTGATAAATATGCAGTTGTGTATTGCAATGTGTTACAGTCATAGTAAACAGATTAAATAGAAATATAAATGTTTTATTTATTCGTGTCGGCGTGTGTATATGTGTTTGTGTGTGTGTGTGTGAATGTGTGTATGTGTGTGATTGTGTGTATATGTGTGTGTTTGTTTGTGTGTGTGTGTGTGTGTTTGTGTGTATATGTGTGTCTGTTTGTGTGTGTATGTGTGTGTATGTGTGCGCGCCATGAACTACTTAATATTTGTGTGTACGTGTGTTTGTGGTATAAACTAGTTAAATAATTTGCTATCATCGGGAGAGGTTTACACTATAAACCGTAATATGTTGTCATGTTTGTTTTTTAATAATTAAGTAAAATACTCGCACATCGTGTTTTGGTCCTTTATATCCTTAATATAATAACATATTGCCACTTCACTTCATTATAAAAATCGATATTTTTCTATGCTTATATACATATAACACCATATAATTGGGGTGGGGCGGGGTAACGGGTCGCGAAAGTAAATTATCAATAAAAAAATCGGTATATAGGGTACTCGTACATCGATCGATCGATCGAGAGAGAGAGAGAGAGAGAGAGAGAGAGAAAGAGAGAGAGAGAGAGAGAGAGAGTCAGACAGACAGACTGACATAGAAAGAGAAACAGAGACAGAGACATACAGAGAGACATAGCCAGAGAGACATACGGACAGACAGAATGAGGTAGGGAGTGAGAGAGGGAGGGAGAGAGAGAGGGAAAGATAGACATAGGGAGGTAGGAATGCAGAGACAGACAGATAAATGGGGAGGGAGGGAGATAAAAAGGTAGGGAGAGAGAGGGTGTGAGAAAGACAGGGAGGGAGGGGTTGAGCGAGAAAGAGAGAGACGAGAGGGAGAGAGAGACGGGAGGGAGGGAGCGAGGGAGGGAAGGAGGAAGGGAAGGAGGAACGGAAGGAGGGAAGGATTATAGGCAGGGAGAGAGTGAGGAGAGAGGGACGGAGAGATAGAGACAGAGAGAGATAGAGGACATTATAGGTAAGAAGGGAGAGAGAGACACACACAGACAGACACATAGAGCGAGAGAGGGAACAGAGAGAGAGAGGATGGAGGGAGAGAAAAGAGAGAGAGAGAGACTTTAACCCAGTACACTTAAATATTGTGAGGCTATGTTGATTTTACACTGCGATTAGTGTCTAAAATAAGCTTCTTTCAGTTATAGAGACATGGCGAACTTGATGCCTTATCTGCTGCCAAAATGATTGCCCTGCCAATACATTTCCCTAGGCTGCCAATCCAGATTTCAATAATATCAAGGAAAATGAAGGATATTTCAAAACATGAGATTTTTTGTTACATCACCCAACATTATTATTGTCATATTGGCGATGTTCAGCTCATTATTGGTGGAGGAAGACCACAAACGTATGCCTGGGTAAGCACAGGTTAACAAGAAAATTCGTTGAAAAACACACTAAATGTTCATTATTTCCAGTTATAAATAAGCACACTTTGGGACGTGTGGTAAATATAGACATTGACCTCAGAGCGAACTACCCGGATGCTGATATATTGTGATCACAAAAGTAAGTGATAACACGGGTATTCCAGGTGTAACGATCGCCCTACTATTTAATTTTAGGTAGCGTTGATTGTTAATGGTTAGTTTTCCTATTTAAATTAATTTAGTTTAAAATTTATCGGTAAGCTAAGTTACAAATGATTCGCCAAGGCCTGGCTTGTGGTGTTAATTTATTATTGATACAATGGACGAAAGACATAAACAAAGGCAATTTTAGTTCCAAAGATAAAACAATTAGATTAATGTATTTAACAAGAAACATATGACATAGACTGACAGATAAAATATATAAATAGTAAAATATCCTTTCCACAGCGGGTTGCGGCAGGACCATACAACTGGGGCCCTACCCACAGCCGGATGCGGCTGGACTGTAAAGCTGGGGCCCTACCCACAGCGGGTCCCGGCTGGACCATACAACTTGGGCCCTACCCACAGCGGGTTGCAGCTGAACAATAGAACTTGGGCCCTACCCACAGCGTGTGGCAGCTGAACCATACAAGTGGGGCCCTAACCACAATGGGTTGCAGCCTGCCCATACAACTGGGGCCCTACCCACAGCGGGTCCCGGCTGGACCAAACAAGTGGGGCCCGCTGCCACAGCGGGTTGCAGCTGAACCATAAAACTGGGGCCTTACCCACAGCGGGTTGCAGCTGAACCATAAAGCTGGGGCCCTACCCACAATAGGTTGCAGCCTGACCATACAACTGGGGCCCTACCCACAGCGGGTCCAGGCTGGACCATACAAGTGGGGCCCTACCAACAGCGGGTTGCAGCTGAACCATAAAACTGGGGCCCTACCCACAGTGGGTCCTGCTGGACCATACAAGTGGGGCCCTACCAACAGCGGGTACCGACTGGACCATACAAGTGGGGCCCTACCCACAGCGGGTCCCGGCTGGACCATACAAGTGGGGCCCTACCAACAGCGGGTCCCGGCTGGACCATAAAACTGGGGCCCTACCCACAGCGGGTCCCGGCTGGACCATAAAAATGGGGCCCTACCCACAGCGGGTCCCGGCTGGACCAAACAAGTGGGGCCCGCTGCCACAGCGGGTTGCAGCTGAACCATAAAACTGGGGCCTTACCCACAGCGGGTTGCAGCTGAACCATAAAACTGGGGCCCTACCCACAATAGGTTGCAGCCTGACAATACAACTGGGGCCCTACCCACAGCGGGTCCAGGCTAGACCATACAGGTGGGGCCCTACCAACAGCGGGTTGCAGCTGAACCATAAAACTGGGGCCCTACCCACAGTGGGTCCTGCTGGACCATACAAGTGGGGCCCTACCAACAGCGGGTACCGGCTGGACCATACAAGTGGGGCCCTACCCACAGCGGGTCCCGGCTGGACCATACAAGTGGGGCCCTACCAACAGCGGGTCCCGGCTGGACCATACAACTGGGGCCCTACCCACAGCGGGTCCCGGCTGGACCATAAAAATGGCGCCCTACCCACAGCGGGTCCCGGCTGGACCATAAAACTGGGGCCCTACCCACAGCGGGTCCCGGCTGAACCATAAAACTGGGGCCCTACCCACAGCGGGTCCCAGCTGGACCATAAAACTGGGGCCCTACCCACGGCGGGTCCCGGCTGGACCATACAAGTGGGGCCCTACCCACAGCGGGTCCCGGCTGGACCATACAAGTGGAGCCTTACCCACAGCGGGTCCCGGCTGGACCATAAAACTGGGGCCCTACCCACAGCGGGTCCCGGCTAGACCATAAAACTGGGACCCTACCCACAGCGGGTACCGGCTGGACCATACAAGTGGGGCCCTAGCAACAGCGGGTTGCAGCTGAACCGTAAAACTTGGGCCCTACCCACAGTGGGTCCCGGCTGGACCATACAAGTGGAGCCCTACCCACAGCGCGATGCAGCTGAACCATAAAACTGGGGCCCTACCCACAGCGGGTTGCAGTTGAACCATAAAACTGGGACCCTACCCACAGCGGGTTGCAGCCTGACCATAAAACTGGGGGTCATTCCCACAGCGGGTTGCAGCTGAACCATAACACTGGGGACCTAACCACAGCGGGTTGCAGCTGAACCATTAACACTGGGGCCCTTCCCACAGCGGGCTGCAGCTGAACCATAACACTGGGGGCCTTCCCACAGCGGGCTGCAGCTGAACCATAACACTGGGGGCCTACCCACAGCGGGTTGCAGCCTGACCATAAAACTGGGGGACTTCCCACAGCGGGTTGCAGCCTGACCATAACACTGGGGGACTTCCCACAGCGGGTTGCAGCCTGACCATATCACTGGGGGACTTCCCACAGCGTGTTGCAGCCTCACGATAAAACCGGGGGCCTTCCCACAGCGGGGTGCAGCCTGACCATAACACTTGGGGACTTCCCACACCGGGTTGCAGCCTGACCATAACACCGGGGGCCTTCCCACAGCGGGTTGCAGCCTGACCATAAAACCGGGGCCCTTCCCACAGCGTGTTGCAACCTGACCATAAAGCTGGGGCCATTCCCACAGCGGGTTGCAGCTGAACCAAAACACTGGGGGACTTTCCACACCGGGTTGCAGCTGGACCATAAAACCGGGGGCCTTCTCACAGCGTGTTGCAGCCTGACCATAACACCGGGGCCTTCCAACAGCGTGTTGCAGCTTGACCATAAAACCGGGAGACTTCACACAGCGTGTTGCAGCCTTACCATAACAACGTGGGCCTACCCACAGCGCGTTGCATCTGAACCATAACACTGGGGGCCTTCCCACAGCGGGTTGCAGCCTGACAATAAAACCGGGGGCCTTCCTACAGCGGGTTGCAGCCTGACCATAAAACCGGGGGCCTTCCCACAGCGTGTTGCAGCTGACCATAAAACCGGGGGCCTTCCGACAGCGGGTTGCAGCCTGACCATAAAACCGGGGCCCTTCCCACAGCGGGTTGCAGCTGGACCATAAATCTGGGGCCCTACCCACAGCGTGTTGCAGCCGGACCATAAAACCGGGGGCCTTCCCACAGCGTGTTGCAGCCTGACCATAAAACCGGGGGACTTCCCACACCGGGTTGCAGCCTGACCATAACACTGGGGGACTTCCCACAGCGTGTTGCAGCCTGACCATAAAGCTGTGGCCATTCCCACAGAGGGTTGCAGCTGAACCATTAAACCGCGGGCCTTCCCCCAGCGGGTTGCAGATGAACCATAACACTGGGGGCCTTCCCACAGCGGGTTGCAGCTGAACCATAACACTGGGGGCCTTTCCACAGCGGGTTGCAGCTGAACCATAAAACAGGGGGCCTTCCCACAGCGGGCTGCAGCTGAACTATAACACTGGGGGCCTTCCCACAGCGGGTTGCAGCTGAACCATAACATTGGGGGCCTTCCCACAGCGGGCTGCAGCTGAACCATAACACTGGGGGCCTTCCCACAGCGGGTTGCAGCTGAACCATAAAACAGGGGGGGCCTTCCCACAGCGGGCTGCAGCTGAACTATAACACTGGGGGCCTTCCCACAGCGGGTTGCAGCTGAACCATAACACTGGGGGCCTTCCCACAGCGGGCTGCAGCTGAACCATAACACTGGGGGCCTTCCCACAGCGGGTTGCAGCTGAACCATAACACGGGGGGCCTTCCCACAGCGGGTTGCAGCTGAACCATAAAACTGGGGCCATTCCCACAGAGGGCTGCAGCTGAACCATAACTCTGGGGGCCTTCCCACAGCGGGTTGCAGCTGAACCATAACACTGGGGGCCTTCCCACAGCGGGTTGCAGCTGAACCATAACACTGGGGGCCTTCCCACAGCGGGTTGCAGCTGAACCATAACACTGGGGGCCTTCCAACAGCGGGTTGCAGCTGAACCATAAAACTGGGGGCCTTCCCACAGCGGGTTGCAGCTGAACCATAACACTGGGTCCTTCCCACAGCGGGCTGCAGCTGAACCATAACACTTGGGGCCTTCCCACAGCGGGTTGCAGCTGAACCATAACACGGGGGGGGGGGCCTTCCCACAGCGGGTTGCAGCTGAACCATAACACTGGGGGCCTTCCCACAGCGGGTTGCAGCTGAACCATAACACTGGGGGCCTTCCCACAGCGGGTTGCAGCTGAACCATAACACTGGGGGCCTTCCCACAGCGGGCTGCAGCTGAAGCATAACACTGGGGGCCTTCCCACAGCGGGTTGCAGCTGAACCATAACACGGGGGGGGCATTCCCACAGCGGGTTGCAGCTGAACAATAACACTGGGGGCCTTCCCACAGCGGGCTGCAGCTGAACCATAACACTGGGGGCCTTCCCACAGCGGGTTCCAGCTGAACCATAACACTGGGGGCCTTCCCACAGCGAGTTGCAGCTGAACCATAACACTGGGGGCCATTCCCACAGCGGGTTGCAGCTGAACCATAACACTGGGGGCCTAACCACAGCGGGTTGCAGCTGAACCTTAACACTGGGGGCCTTCCCACAGCGGGTTGCAGCTGAACCATAACACGGGGGGGGGGCATTCCCACAGTGGGTTCCAGCTGAACCATAACACTGGGGGCCTTCTCACAGCGAGATAATAGCTTTAATAGACTTTTAATATGAAGCAGCGTTACATGGTGGTTTAGTGATTGTTCAAGTAAATAAAAGAGAATAATGAAAATGCAATAAGTGGCTAGCCTCATTATGAGATTACGAACTGATCTAATAATAAATTTGTAGTGACCATACATTTCTAGTGAAAATAATACATGCTTTACACCTTGTTCTAAAACTTACTCAAAAATCAAAACAAAACTAGTTTGCTGGTTGTCATGCATAACACGAGGTCTTTTGTCCCTGCCTTTCACTCTAGGTTTTTTCCCATAACTTGGTCCAGCAGTGGGATGGTCTAAACCGTCAATGGTAACAAGGTGACAAATTCTCGGTAAATGTAATGCATCCTAATATAAAGTAAATACTATGTTTTATTTATATTTCAATTAAAAAGAAATATGTATGTTGTCGGTATCAAATTGGCTTTGTTTAAAGAATGACCGGCCAGAACGTACATTTATAAAATGAGAAAAAAATGACAGTTTTATTTGATTACGAAAATGCATGGGGTACGAACGAAAAACACCCGTTTATGCTAAAATGTTGTTCACATTGTTACTAACACTGCATAATGAATTTGAAATATAGCTCCTTTGTTAACGCTCAAGCAAATATAAGGGTAGTTCCACAACTGGTTGGATCGGTGTCAGGATATTGTGACTGGGTGTGGTATCATGCCAGGTGTTCATGGCATGCTATACACAGTGAAGGCAGCACTATATCTACTTCAAGTGGACATCGTCTCCAGAAAAAAAAATGAAATACTGTTTGCGGAACGATAAACCCAATAAACAAACAAACACTTGGTCGAAACTGTTGGATACACATTATAATGTACATTTCTGATATCTTTTAAAAGAATAACATAAAGAAATGGTGAGAGGAAGGGCAAAAATGAGGAAAGGTGTTTGGGTTTATGTTTAAGAACAAGAAAGCAAGGGCGAATGAGGTAAGAGAGAGAAGAAAGAATGAGGGAAATTATTGAGAGAGGGAAAGAGAGAGAGAGAGAGAGAGAGAGAGAGAAAGAGAGAGAGAGAGAGAGAGAGAGAGAGAGAGAGAGTGTATGTCATATGGTCGAATATTGAGTGAATAAGTTAGATATGTAGATAATTAGTATACATTAACTCATTAAGATTTTATTCGATTTCAAGAGCGTTTCGGTAAACTTTTTATGTGGTCACTTTTTATATGGTTTACTGCAACGCGAAATCCGTGCAACTCGTTCCCCACCTTTCCTTTTTGACTAACCAATCAAACTCTTGTTTTCTTGGTGAACGAGACTTTTGCACCCAGGCTTGTCATTCAACTATTGACTGACCGCCTGATCCCTTGCACGTCTCTCTCTCTCTCTCTCTCTCTCTTTCCCTTTCGCTCTCTCTCTCTCTCTCTCTCTCTCTCTCATTTTATAGTTTGATATTTGTTAAACTTTATTCAATTTGTATGTTTAATTGTTAAATAATTAAAAACCACCGCCATGTTGATTTTACCCATACTAAGATATTTTACAGGAATGTGTAGATGGAGGAGGGAGAAACACTTATATTACCATGGTAACTTCACCTTGTAATAATGCTACATCTTTGTATGTAACTTATTGTTTGTAGGTATCTTGAACTTATTAGCCTTCAAATCTTGTAATAAAAGTTTGGATTGTATCATTTTATCCTAACAGAGTATGAACGTGAGTTTAAGTGACATAAGAGTACTGTAGACATGTATCCTTCTACATCATTAGTAATTGTGATACATGATTCGCGAATACTGCGATAAAGTTGAATGGACATTGATTCATACGCTCCCCACCCTCCCACCAAAATTGTCTGGATCCGCCTCTGCATAAAGCTAGTGTATGTTTTTTTTTATACAACTGGCGTTAAAATAGGAGATTTTAAAAATAGCCGAGAACAAAAGTTTAATGAAACGTTTCAAACGCTTCACTAGTTCGATATAAGGTGTGTAATAGATCCTTTACTTAATTTGCACTCTACAGTGTTTTCAATAATTTCAAAGTACACTAGCATGCCACTTGATAACCAATGATTTTATATTTTATTACAACTGAGAAAAAGTCTGTAGTAATCAAAACACTGGACATTTAAACCGTACATAGACTGTAAGGAGTTGAATGTGTCTGTTTAATGGATAGTGTAAAGAAACAAATCACAAGAAATAATAGCCTGTTGTTTATGCATGATGACAGAAAAGTTTAAACACGAAGTAGTTCCACCTAAATACGTAAAGCACGAAAAACCGGAAGTTGCGCGGCTTGTGTCACGCCATCTCATAGAGCGTCCGGAAGATACGGAGTCATTTCTGTTGCATGCAAGCGCCTGGTTACCAAGCAATAATTGGGTGATGATTGACAAAAGAAATAAAACTATCAAAGTTTATGATGGACGTTTTAACTTTGTGTCAATGATGAAACTATCAACATTTCCGTTCGACGTGTGTGCTTCAAACAGAAAAATGGAGGAGTTTTATGTCACTGAACCGGAAGGAAGAATGATCCATTGTCTGAGCATTGCGAATGGGCAGATGAAGACAGTGAAAAGTCTATTTATAGACGAGGACTGTCGTGGAATCACGTGCTGGCGGAAAGGATTGGCTGTGACAGTAATGAGGGAGGGGTTTAAAGGTACACAACTTTAGTATCTTAGGACATTATATCTATTAGGTATTCATGCGCAGCTCATAATTATTCATTTTATTAGGGCATATAAATTGATTGTTTTTAAATTGTGTAACGTCATGAAATCTTAGTTATACATAGAATACATTTTCAAATGATATATGTCAAAGTGATCAAGAATAATATTAATTATTATTATAAACATATTTTATTAAAAATATATACCTACTAAACAGGGACACTTGGCATACTGGATTATAACGGCAAAATCAAGCGGAAATGCTGCGAATCTAAGGATCACGATCAGCTGTTTCGCGCCCCTTGGTATATGACTTCAAACAACGCCGGAAATTACGTCATCGTATCTGACCAAGGCAATAACACAGTTACCTGCCTCGACGTGAAGACGCTTGACATCCTCTTCCAAGTCTCTTCTCCGCGATTGGTTAATCCTCGCAGCGTCACGGCTGACATAAGCGGCAATATTTACGTCATAGGTAGTGATGAAACGAATCATTACGTCATGAAATTGTCGCCAACAGGAAAGGCTTTAGGATATATTCTAAACAGAAATGATAAACTGAATTATCCTTCTGGGATATCATTTTGTGCGGATGGAAGTGTCATATTTTTACAGCCTAATAGAGAGAAGCCAGTAGTGTGTGTATATGACATTTAGTGCGCCGGATGTTTATAACCAAAAGTGACGAAATTATTTTGATTTTGAGCTGGAAGTACAATGGATTGGAATTAAATAAGAATAAAATTGGTAATTCAATTCACTCATCCCGCATACTCTATATAATTACATGATTAAAATATGACACTTATATGTATAATAAATCAATTTCCGTGACCCTTCATATTTTATTTGATGGAAATATGTCCTTTCAAAATAGAATACATCGTTGGATACCCACGTCCAATTTTCTGTTGCTTATCGAACTGAATAGAACAAGATTTCGCTGATCATAATACTGCTT
Source organism: Sinonovacula constricta (assembly GCA_007844125.1). Lineage (NCBI taxonomy): Eukaryota > Metazoa > Mollusca > Bivalvia > Cardiida > Solecurtidae > Sinonovacula > Sinonovacula constricta. Next base: position 53,228,801 of record CM017566.1, read on the forward strand.
ACAAAATCCATACAATTCAGCGTGGAGACTAGACGTATAACAATGACTGTGCTATTTTGACAAATTTGTCGATACAATGAAAGAACGAGCTATATCATTGGACTGAAATCTTCATCGGATTATGAAGCGACCAATATAATATCATTACAAGAAACGGCGAAAAGTAAACTAAATATCCCATGGGCGATGAATGGGGAAGGCTTGGGTCGTAGGTGTTCGACGAATAATAAAATAAAGCTAATCGAGTGACTCCATTTTTATCGGCAGATTTTCATCGTAGGAAACACACAATGGTTAACAATTCATTAGTACAGCAAGAAAGTAACCGTTGCTATAAAAACAATAATGGAATTAGAAACAAAATAGTAACCATGGACTGCTGCCGATACCAAAAATGGGGCAAAAAAGTACCAGCACTTATTTCCATAGTGGTCCTTGGAAATTTTTAATGACCCGAAGAGGTATTCAGTTGAAACAACAACAACATTACAACAACAAACAACCAAACATAAACAGAAAGAATGATTGACATGCATATATATAACAAATATAATAACACATTTCTAAGAGTTATTAAAAATTTAATTGATTTTTAATAGAAAATCATGTTACATGTTATTGCATTCTGTGGAATGGAAGTGCTAAAACGAAGAATAAGATATTTGATAGAGGCTTTAAAATAACACAGATTCCTTACCGTTATAAATTTGAGCAGATTATTTATGTTATATATTTAAGCACATTCCTTACCGCTATATATTTGAGCAGATTTTTACCGTTATATGTTTGAGCACATTCCTAACCGCTATATATTTGAGCAGATTCTTTATCGTTATATATTTGAGCACATTCCTAGCTGCTATATATTTGAGCAGATTCTTTATCGTTATATGTTTGAGCACATTCCTAACCGCTATATATTTTAGCAGATTCTTATCGTTATATGTTTGAGCACATTCCTAACCGCTATATATTTGAGCAGATTCTTTATCATTATATATTTGAGCACATTCCTAACCGCTATATATTTGAGCAGATTCTTTATCGTTATATGTTTGAGCACATTCCTAACCGCTATATATTTGAGCAGATTCTTTATCGTTATATGTTTGAGCACATTCCTAACCGCTACATATTTGTTCAGATTCTTTATCGTTATATGTTTGAGCACATTCCTTACCGCTACATATTTGAGCAGATTCTTATCGTTATATATTTGAGCACATTCCTTACCGCTATATATTTTAGCAGATTCTTTATTTATTTATATATTGGACCATAACTTCGACCGAAGCCGTCAACAGGCAAACTTTACTTTATAAGATTACATGTGTTTTCACAACTCTACTCTTTACCTTGTTGGTAGGTTGGTGCCCCCTATCACCCCCACCCCCATGGATCCATCCATGTATGTATGGTTTTGCTAAATAACTAAAGAACCCTTAGCAGGAAATTAGTCAACAATCTATTGGCGCCGCTTTTAAAAGCTCGATAATATTCAGGCTTACAAGTATTTCTGTTCACAGCTCTAATATTTTACCTGGTTGGTTGGTGGGTGGGGATGCATCTATTATGCCACCCCCTTCCCCGGATCTATCCCTGAAATTAAAGTTGCTTACATCGGACCTAATCTTGAGGATCTTGATTTATACCACGCCCCCCCCCCCCCCGACCTGTGGTCTTCCCAAAACATTATCAACATATTCACCATATCTAGTTGGTTAGAGGGTCACTCGTTTATGGTAGGTTTATCTTACAGCTTTATATCTACTTTATTTCCGACCGTCAAAACGAAAGCGGAAGTATTTTGCAATGACCTTACTCGAACAACTTTATGCAAAAGGACTTTATGTTTCAACAAAGTAGAAATTTTGTTGAATTGTGTGCAATACCAAGTTGATCATATGTTTAGAGGTAACACAAACGATTCAGAGCATGTTGGAATATTTAATAAAATGTGTTAGTGGAATGTTATTGAAGACATACGAGGAAAGTAACATGATGAAGTAATGATGAAGGATGAAACTGAGAAAGATGTTGTAAATCAAAATGGATGTTGTAATATTCATGTTGATAAAGCCTTAAGAGACGATCCATTTTGGAATTCTGTTCAATTTGGTTACCATGGAAACAGTTCTGGTTTTGAGGATAAAAATAAAACTGCGTTTGGTAAATTTGAAACCAAAGGTAAGTTGCCTCGAAGTCAAGGAAATTATATGAGTGATATAGCAGGCAAATCCAGTGGATGTATTGGTACTGCGTGTAAGAAAGTTGAAACAAAACATAAAGTGCACCAAGAAATAAATGGATTACCTAATGACGTTGCAAAAAGATCTACAAACGGATGGGATAATAACATTGGTTATAAGAGAACTAAACCCAAAAGAAAATTGCCTCATGCCGTCAAAATATTCACTAGTTATAAGATCGGCAATTGTGATGTGGATAAGAAATGTACGGGTGAATGTGGCATGGTTGAAGGTTCTAAGAAACGTAAAACCCAGGGAAAATGTCTAGTGCAGTAAGGTTATCAACAAATGGTACAGACGACCAAAAAGCTGCGGAGAACAAATGGACACATACCATCGACATTGCTCCCAAGAAGCCCATAACGGAAAGGAAACTGCAAAGTACAGTGCAGTTAATCAACTGCAATACAATTGGTAATAATAGTGGGAATGAAGTAGATACCCATAGATATTCCAAAGGCATGTCTTCTAAAATATTCAAACATAATCGTTATCATGTGCCTCATTTTTCTAGTTTAATCAAACTTGAAACCAAAGACAAAATAGCTAAGACAAAAGCAGAAACGGGCTCAGAAACAGGTTTCAATGACATCGATTTTATTTCGAAAGAAGATTCACCAGCCCAACAAGTTGATTATTTTGGAAAGTTGTTAGAAGATGGAGATGGTGACACTCCACTTCATCTAGCTATAATCTTTCTAAACCTTCCAGCTGTTCTGTTTCTGCTCGATGCCCTGTCTGCTGATCATATAAACAAACAAAACAATCTCTACCAAACACCGCTTCATCTTGCTGTCCTTACTAAGCAATCAATCATGGTGCAATGGTTGATAGCATTAGGAGCAAATCCTGAAATTCAAGACAGTCAAGGACGTACCCCTCTCCATATTGCGTGTTTCGAAAACGAAACAGGTTTACTGAAGGAGTTGATTAACTTCAATATATTTTCTTCACTTAAACCGAGATTTGACTGTCAACACGTGTTTAAAGTCCGGGACTTTGAGGGGTTCCTGTGCCTTCATAGAGCTGTGATGCAAGGCAATATAGAGGCGGTCGATTTGCTTGTGAGACATGGTGCTGATGTCAATGAGCCTGATATGAAAAGTGGTCGTAGTTGTCTTCATATAGCAGTGGAACTGGCAGATGCCAAAATGGTTGCTTATCTACTGTCTTTGCCTCAAATTGACTCCTGGATCACGACCAGAAGCGACGAAACGCCCCGGATGTTGGCTAGAGGCCGTTTAAGGAATTCTGAACGTTGGCAAGAGGCATCTTTAATTGCCGGCTACAAGACAATTATTAAACTTTTTGAGACGCTCAGTCCATCAGCTTCTGAACAAATATTTGATTCTTCAGAAGAAAAAAAAAAGAATAACATTGTCTTAATCTTATCATAAAATCTTAAATTGTTAATATATGCATATTTATTGTGTATAAAATATATCCTAGGACTATGATATACTGCTATAAGAATGGTAATTTATTTCATTATTTCTACATGATGGTCCAGTAGAGGAATCACTTTAAGTTCTGTTCTACTTTTAATGGCAAGGTAAGTGTAGATATTAAGGTTACACATTTAAAAATGGATCTAGCAGCTTCAGAGCCACCAAAGCAGTTTCATGCTCACCCAAGCATCTTCCGACTCTACCAAGTAGCTTTATACTTACACAAGCAACTTCAGACTGACGCATTCAGTGTCAAACTCACACAAGCAACTTCCTATGCACCCAGCATATTCAGACCCACATACACACCGAAGCAGCTTTAGACCCACATACACATCCAAGCAGCTTCAGACCTACATACACACCCAAGCAGCTTCAGACACACATACACACCCAAGCAGCTTCAGACCCACATACACATCCAAGCAGCTTCAGACCCACATGCACATCAAAGCAGCTTCAGACCCACATACACATCCAAGCAGCTTCAGACCCACATACACATCCAAGCAGCTTCAGACCCACATACATACCCAGGCAGCTTCAGACTCACCCAATAGACAATAATAATATAAATAGCAACAGGCGTTAGATTAAGAACAATCTCAACATCTGGTCAATTGTATTGGTCTAACTCAAATCTATAAGATAGTTCGATCTAAAGATATTACTTTTTTGGATAAAAATTGAGCGAAACATTAGATCACCTCTACACCAGGTCCTTAGTGGAAGTGGGGTGGGGGAGGGAAGGGGAGCGGGCTGCACCGATGGCGTAGTGGTAGAGTCGCCACTATGTGAATGTTTAGCACTTCTATACGTCCAAAATCACTGTTGTCACCCATCACCAATAAAACTATGTCAATAATGTATTTCGGTTTATTTAATGCTGAATTTGAATAAGGATATATGATAAAGTCCTATGAGTTTTGCAACAAATAACAAAATTTGACAAGGCACAGGACAAGAATATTTATATGCAAACCAAATGTAAAAGTAAGAACAAATTTGTGATGAGTCATTAAACAAAAAGAGCAAAGACCAACAATTACCTCCTTTGGTCGGCCATTCAGCAAAAGGGACCAACTGGGGTGCTTAAACCGGTTTACAAAGCTCTTACTTCGTGTGAGATGTAAGGGAAGGCACTCTCCATACCCAAAAGTAGCAAGTCTACAATTGGACTCCTTGTGTTTTTGAACATATTTACATACAATTAATTGGATTGAAGGATGTTTTAAAGGTACTATGTATGAGTTATTTCTATATTTTGATTAAATAGTACATGATCCCCGGTTGTGGGTTTATTAGCGGTTACTTCTTGGTGTATTTGTGTTGAGTTGGTGTCATAAATGTTTGAACACTAGACCAAAAATATTATGTTCATAACATTATCGGCTTTGAAAAAATAAACTGTCGGTGTTAGTTTTTTCTATCTAGAATATGGGTTGTAGTTATGTTGTAAAGCTATTATTCGACACTGTGAGCAATCTCAAGCCACCACTGGGAGGGGTCTATTGGGAGTTGGGCCTGGGAACAGAGTTTGTTCAACAGACTGTTGCAAGATTTGGCGAATTGGAAGGATAAGCGCCCACGAGAGTATGTTTGGGTCACCCAGGCTATGCGAGAGAAAATCTCCCGACCTCCATCAGCATCCCCTTCCATACGGATGAGGTGGCAAATGGCTGAACCGAGTAGCCCAGCATAAGTCGTTAAAAGTGTTTAATTAAACACTTCTAAAATAGTAAATGAATAGGTATAGTACATGAATACAGGGTGGATCAATGACCCAAAAAATATAATTAATATATGCGTCTGCAGAAGATATACTACTAGTTGAGCTGAGACAAGTCCTCTCGACATACCACGACCCAAGCCCGAACATCTCATGCCACGGCCAGGGTGCTGCTCCGGACAGGTCGTGCTAGAACCCACTGGATGACAGTATATGGGAAAATAAATCCCTATTAACTACAACATCATATGCATGTGTTTTTATTTTTAATAGGAGCCTGCAGAACCAACTTCCAATCCCAACTTCCCCCGGCTCAAGTCCAAGATTCTTGGGCCATGGCCATGGGCTGATCCGGACAGGCCATGCTAGGCTCCCTGATGATGACTCAGGAGACCCCTATGTGATATATGTGTGTGTGTGTGTGTGTGTGTGTATATATATACTACAGTTGTTATATTTTATTATATTTAAATTTATTTTAAATCCTTAAGTCTTACTTCTCGGGCATCCATCCTTTCTAATATAATTAAATGTTTTTACTATTAGATCTTCCCAAGCATATCACATTTTTTAATATATTCACCAAGAGCTTGGATAATTTTGGTGTTGTTTTTTTAGTGGGAACAATAGGTTTGGTAGGGTTAATGGTATGTTGATATTCCTGAATACTTCTTCTAAAATTTACCGACCGCAGTACCTCAGGTGGTAGAGCGCCGGCTTGCGGATCGGGAGGTCGTGTGTTCAAACCCCGGCCGGGTCAAACCAAAGTCTTTAAAGTTGGTAGTAGTAGCTTCCCTCCTAACGCTCGGGGCTAAGGGGACAGCATTACGCCTGACTCGTCTAAGTCATTATAATGGACCGGCCGGGTTCAGTCCCTGGGCACCTCATAAGTGCCCTTGTGCTATAATGATAGAATTGTTGCTGCAAAGTATCGGCAAAAAATGCCGGCAAATCCCAAATCTTCTAGAATTTTTCTTTCGTCTCGGTAGACACTGCTCTGCAGCAGAAAGTGTGACTGATCATTAATAGTGTTGCAGGCCGAACAGGTAGGCTTTTAAATTTAATATATATTGCCCTGTGCTATCAGATAGTAGACTTTTGGAGGTTCTAAGTCTAGTAATACATTTATCTATTAGTATATTATGTAAATATATTGAGGGTAGATCCGGCCGATGTCATCGTGCTTGCTGGGTATATGTGTGATAGCAAACTGTGATACCATAATCATCTTGGAATTTTATAAAATAGCGGCATATCTGTGATACCATTATAGGTTTTTTGTAACATATTCCTTATATCTTTGAATTTTTGTTTCTTTTTAACCTCCGAGAATTTTAAATATAATAGAAATAATGATTATTTGCTTGTATAAGAATCATACATGAAGAAATAAGTAGCGAAGCCATATAACTGCAATGATCTACCCCACCATCTTCCACCCCCAGACATCAAACCAATAAAGTATCAGACTATCTCCATAATCTTTATGAAGTAGAGTGCTCGTCATATGGGTAAAAGGCTATGGTAAACAAAACCATTTAATGACATTTATGGTCCAATCTTCACCAAACATGGCTAGAATGTTTACCTGTATGAATTCTTATATATGTTTTGAACTGGGTCACATGGATTTGGTACGTCACTAGGTAAAATTCTAGAAAATGTTACCAGCCCAGCACTAATGGTCCAAGCTACACCAAAGATTTCTTAAGTAAATGATGTTTTAATAAGATATGATCCTACTAAAACCCGTGTCCTCAGGTGAGCGATTAAGGGCCATCATGGCCCTCTTGTTTTTTTATTATTATTATTATTATTATTATTATTATTATTATTATTATTATTATTATTATAACATGGGATAGTCATTGAAAATTTGGTATATAAGCTAACACCGGCTTTAAGTACATTTGCTGAAAAGAGCTCCAGCTGGCTGCTCAGGAGGAACGCCAGTAGCTGGAAGCGAAACAAGCAGAGACAAGTGGTACCCAGCTGATGACATTAGTGGTAGCAGTTCAACTGTATCAAGCAACATGTTATCAATGTTTTAATTTTCATTTGAAATAACATATTCTTGATTTGTGATCGAAAATGCAAACTATTCATATTGAAAAGAAATGTAAAGATGGTGGCACCGAACTCTTTTTTCCTTCGTCGGTTTACTTCGACATAAAACAGTCACACTATTATCTGAGAAACAAGTTCACGAAAATCCACTTACAAGTAAAACTAATTAAACAAAGAAACAATGCTTGCCTTTAATAGACATTAGCAAATAACCGATGATGAATAAAGGTTGTCTTATAATAAATAATAAAAGTGACGGTCATAAATCAATGATATCTTTGCGTTACTGACACGGCGATCAGAGCAGCTTCTTTAATCGATATGAGGGGTGTGTGTTCAGTTGTTTGGCTCAGATTGTCCGAAGTTCATATTGAATAACTAAATTACATGAGCGTATCTACCATTACGCTCTTAACGCACGTGCATCACCTCCAATTGAAAAATCGAAAATATGAAAGTCGATGTCTAACCCGAGTTAGGTATGATATATTCTTTTTGTAGTTTCTATGTTATGAAATTGTATTAACATCAATCGACTTGAAAAGGTTTAAAATGGTTAAACTTATACAAAGGAGTGTTTTAGTCGTTCATATGTTGCGTAAGTTCCTCGCATGTCGGCATTTTACATACTATTCATTGGAAAAGAACCGAATACATCCAAATGTATTACCACAAAGACGACAATGTTAGAATGAGTCAGCTTACACACAAATAGGATACTATTCACCAGTTTACTTTTCCCAACAGGTATTTATTTATATTTAACATAGTACTACTGTATACTGCTGGTAAACATAATCAACAGAACTGACTTAGTTTTCTAATAGTATCGGTTGATTACTTGTCTATTTTATACATGTTTTATTGTATCTCATTTCTAGGTTTATCCATTTTTGTTCTATCAGATATTTTAATAAATGGCTTAAATATAAAGAAATGCTGGCCAATGAGGTAACTCGGTAAAGGTGCTAATCGAGCCTGCGTCATTATGTTTTATGACGATATTGTTCTTCTTATGATTTTCTTAATATTAAGCAATGTTTTACGCCATGTTATATTGTGTCTTAAAGTTGAATTATTAGTCAATGCCAGACAAACCAGTTTTTTTTCTTCTCACTTTTTTGTGCCAAAAAGGCACTTAAACGACCCTGAGCCAATGTAGCAGACACATTTTATTCCCAGGGAAGGTGGTAGGGGCATGCCCCCTGACCTCTCTAGTAATTGTAACTTAAAAATGGCCCAGATACGCGCCTGCTAAATTAAATAATCAAATTGCTCTATGATATTATTAATTTAGAATTTCCTTACTTAAGATAACCGCGATACCTGTGTCGTATGCCATATGTCTCTAATAATATATAGACAAAAAAATATACATATTTTTTAAAGTATGCTCAATGTAATGTACTTCGAGTATGGCCATTTTCTAAAGTCTCATATATTCGAAAGATAAAAATTCGTACTTGCAAATATGAGGTATTGTAAAGTCTATTTCGTACAAAAACATGTCATACAATGTGTTACTTTCGCATCGTATTAATTTGCATACCAAGAAGTCGTATTCGCAAATGAAGAGTGTTGAAGTCGGAAATATGACTCCTATTCGTTACTTAGTCAAACCGGCACGCCTAAATCAGGGGTGAAGGTCAATTTTTGGTTCCCAGCCTCTTACATGTGTTGTACTGAAACGCCGGGACGAAGAACATATTCAGAACGAGGCATCCACTTCCGTGTCTTACATTAAAATTTGCGCATCAGTAGGCGTAGTTGTTTAATTTAATAATATAATTTCCCTTTAGTGGAACATTTACGTAAATAGATTGAAGCAACATTGAGTGTCTGTTAGAATAATTCATAGTGACGTTCAAGCAGACAGCATTTCCAGCCAGAACGACTGTTATGCTAAGAGGTAATTTCGAATGCATATTCTTCCGGGTTGTGAAAACTTGTGAAGTTGTGTGTAGGACCGCGGGCCAACAAGTGGCTGCAGTCATGTTAACATGTTCTTTATTGGCTGATAAGATACCGTAAGCTTTTCATATCTTTGGATTTTTTGGATTATATGCTTAATGAATAACAAGTCGTGGATAAAATCAACTTAATTTCTTTTAAATGCATTTCATTTAGTAAAAGATTGGTTTTATCATAAAGCAACACATGTAAACAGACCTATGTTTTCATGTCATTACAGGTTGATTACACATTAAGTATAGCCCACGTTGATTGGAGGGTTGAGTTCTTCTGGGAAAACAATCTCAAGGTTAGTATCATTTGTGATTTTGTTTAAGAGTTCCTCATTTTTGGCAACAAGCATGTTTATGTCAAATGTCCATCAATTAAAATGTATCCATTTAGGTTCTCTACTAGATGTGTATTTACACCTTATATGCTGTAAACATTCTTAGGATACAAAGCTTACACTTTCTGTTTACTGTCATGAATTAGAGTAATCATAAGCCAATTGGAATCTATTAACAAATTTTCAATAGAATTTACATTTCCTGGTTGGCAAGAGATTTCCGGCTAAACTTAAGCTGAATCTAATTGTGATAAGTAATAGAGTACAAATGTTCTGTCATTGTTACACACTGAAGGTGGTTAAATACCATAAGCCCTCAACCAACTAAAGTCAGACTTAAAACATACAAACTGTACACTATACAAAGCCATTTAATTAAAACCATTTGAATCATTTGTTTAACCATTATTGTGATGAGATTAAGTTATTGTGTTTTCTACTGATAAGCTTAGTCCATTGTGTTTATTGGCTAGTTAGCAACACATACCTTTTGTTCTTGCAGCACAGACTTCGGTGTGCATACCTTTAGAAATCTTGTCGCAGAGAGTCAATATGGCAACAGCAATCGATTCAGAGAAGTGGTCAGATGAATATAAAGATGTCAAATGTTCCATTTGTGCAAAGGACAACAAAGACGAGATTGCAGATCATTACTGCTATGACTGCAATAAACATATGTGTACATCTTGCTTAGGAACCCATAATAAATTTAACGAAAACCACAACGTAGTGCAAGGACTTGGAGATGGCAAAGATGTGCTAACCGAGAAATGTGGGAAACATGCTGACGAGTTGATAACATTGTACTGTCGCCAACACAAGGAACTGCTGTGCAGGAAATGTCGCTTCTTGGATCACAGGTCAGTTGTCTGCTTTAAAGATGATATCAGATAGTTTGCCCATATCTAATATCAGAGAAGTTGCCCATATCTAATATCAGAGAATTTGCCCATATCAAATACATGAAGCAACATCGCATTCTTGTTCTGGAAAATGTGTGCCTAGTTGTGGCATAAACTTATACTTAAGTTTAAGTAAAAGCTGTTATAACATTAACAATACCCAAATTGTAAGACAGTACAAATCATGAAATATATTGCTGTCCTTGTCCATTCTGTCCATGTCTATGAATAAGAAAGATAGAAAGTGCAGCTAAAGTAAGTTGTCACAAGTAGTTTTAGTCTAAAATAGCTAACATTGTTGCTGCGGCGTGGCTTGGACAGGAAATACATTTGTGTAATGACAGTGGGGCATTGTATGCATCTTTCCACGTGGCTATAAAGTACCAATAAGTTGTTATTACTTAAGAATAAGCTCAAGGTTCAGTCGCAGATCATTGTTCTATTTAAAAGCTGAATTTTCATTTGAAACTGTGAGCCCATCTTATTTACACCACATTAGCAGTGGCAGCCAACGATTGTTTTCAGGGAGGTGAAGGCGGGGGAAGGGGCTGGGGTGGGTGCGGGGCAGAATCCTAATTGAATGAGTACCTTAGGTTCCAGCAATGTTAGCTGGGTATTAGGGAATGCTCCTCTGTAGCACTGTACACATATGCAACAATACCACCCCCCCCTTGATCCCCCCCACTAGATCCACCCATGCATTAGTGCTGTTGCGGCATGCTTGTTTATTGCGATACTGACAAAGTTAATACTGTACTGTGATACACAATAAAGATATCTTTTTTATGTATTTTGTATCAGTTGGTTATTGTCACCATTCTGTATATTGCATCAAATATCTCCTTATAATAGTTTAAATGTGGGAATATGACATGAAAAAGCAAATCAATGAAGAATCTCCATTAATTAAATATCTGGTTTGAATAAATATGATTTGCTGGTGAACTTATCATATAGAAAATTACTTTCTACAGTTTGAAATGCAACACATTGAAAAGTTATTGTTGGTAAATAAATGGCAGCTAATTGAATAAAATTCAATATTGTAAAAGAGTTAAGACAATTAGTTTGATTGGGATATATATTTTGGTCCATGGACAAAACAGAGACTTGCACAACCTTGCAAACAATTTTACTTACATAGACAGGAAAGACAAGATTGCAGCAATAAGAATAAAAATGATCATGTTATAATTTATATTGAGTTTTATAATAAAGTTTAAAGTGCATTGTATTATATGTATGCTGTCTCGTGGTCCAGGTTAAATGTTGGTCTTTGGATTTCTTGAAAAATTAAAAAAATCATATTAACAGAAACCACAAGAGCTAGAGCATTGATATTATAATTTGGTATACATATTCCTAGGGTGGCCCTGAATCAAACATATGCAAAGAATTTTGATCTGTCAAAAAAAATTGGCTGCCATGTATTGATCAAATCCTATTGTAAGAAACATGGCCACGAGGGGCATTGCCATTTTCATATATGGCTTTATCCTAAAGCTGGGAAAATCTTCCTGTAAGAAAGTATAAAAGCTAGAGCCCGATTGTATAAATATTGCTTTTAATTTTATATATTACTAAATCCGATTGGGTAAGTTGAAGCAATCTAAAAACAATTGAAAAAATCACAAATCTTGATTAGATTTTAATGTAAACAATGCCATCAGGCCATTGTTAGTCTAACCTAGTTACAGTGAGAGCCCACTGTTAAGGAGGGTGTGACTCCAACCCATCTGAGGATGGGTCAGTAATGCAGGGCCTTAATTCCTCATGTACCGATGACAAACTAAAGTATATTATAATGTCTCCATCCTGGTCAGATGGTGTCGTCATTGAATTTAGATGTTATCACGCAATAGGAGAAAACACGATTCTTTAACTTGTACTTGGCCCTTAAAAAAATAGCAGCGAGGTTAGAAATGTATTTGGATATTCAATAAATTGTATATAACACTTGATTTATGCACATAGATTTGGGAAGATGTAGATTTGTTTAGATTAGAATTTATTTGATATTTTGTATCAAAACTTTGTTATTCATCCACTTTTTGAAGCATTTTCTTTAGGAAAATCCTGGTTATTACATTGGGGTATGTCGTTGGGTGGACTGGCGTCAAGATTTCATTAAGGTTTTAGCTTTTCCTTTATCCCAATTGTCTGTCGTCCATCCTTCGTCATCAACATTTTAGCTTGTGAACACGCTAGAGGCCACAACTTTCCTCCAATCTTCATCAAACCTGATCGGAATGTTTGCCTGTGTGACATCTTGGACTATTTCATTATTGGGTCACCTAGGGTTAAAAGCTAGGACAAAAGGTCAATTTTTAGGAAAAAGTTGTGACCACATTAGAGTTTACATCTAAAGCCCAATCTTCACCAAACTTGTTCAGAGTGTTTGTTATCAAGAAATCTTATATGACTTCATTACTGGGTCACGTGGGGTTAAAAAGTAGGTCACTAGGTAAAATTTTAGAAAAAGCTTATAAACACACTAGAGGTCCCATTTATGGTCAAATCTTCAACAAACTTGATCAGAATGTTTGCCTGCATGAAATCTTGGATGAGTTCATACCTGGATCACGTGGGGTCAAAAAGTAGGTCACAGGGTCAAACCTTAGAAAAAGCTCGTGAGCACATTAGTGGCCACATCTGTAGCCCAATCTCCACCAAGCTTGTTCAGAGTATTTGTTTGCATGAAATATTGGATGAGTTCGTTATTGGGTCATGTGTGATAAAAAATAAGGTCATAAGATCAAATTTTGGAAAAAAGTTTGTGGACACTGTAGAGGTCCCATTTATGGCCCAAACTTTACCAAACTTTATTAGAATGTTTGTCCGCATTACATCTTAGATCTGTTCTTAGCTGGAATACATGAGGTCAAAAAGTAGTTCATTATGTCAAATCTTTTAAAAAAAAAGCTTGTGAACACACTAAAGACGACATTTAGCGTTCAATCTTCAACAAACTTGGCCAGAATGCTTGCCAGTACGAATTCTTAGATATGTTTTGAAGTGGGTTACCTGGATTTAGTAGGTAACTAGGTAAAATTCTAGAAAATGCAATCAGCCCAGTGGCCAAACTAATGGGCCAATCTTCACCAAAGATTTCTAAAGTAAATAGTTGTTAATTACTTGACGTCACATATGAGCCTACTAAAAGCCTGTGTCCTCAGGTGAGTGATTAAGGGCCATCATGGCCCTCTTGTTTGTCATAGTTGCCTTTTTCTCAGTTACCATTCAATGTAGAGCTTTGAAACTTAATATTGTTGTCTGAAATCACAGTAGCAATTATCAGGACAGGAGTCATAACAAATTTATGCTCCTTTTTCACTTAGAATTTTCATTATTTTTTAGCTCACCTGAGCTCACCTTAGAAAAAGCTTGTGAACACACTAGAGACCACATTTATAGCCCAATCTTCACCAAACTTGGTCAGAATGTTTGTCTGCATGAAATCGTGGATGAGTTCGTTGTTGGTTCACGTGGGATCAAGAAAGAGGTCACTAGGTCAAAACTTATAAAAAGCATGTGAACAGACTAGAGGCCACATTCATAGCCCAATCTTCACCAGATTTTTTTCAAACTGATCTCTCGTTTGGGATTTTTGTTTTTACATTGCCGAGTGTTTCTTTTATTACTGTTATTATGTATGTATATAAGTTCATTGTATCTGTTTTAACTCCCGATGCAGGTGCTTACTGTTAGTTGTTTCACTTTGACGGGATGTTGTTATTTACACTGTTTGTTTGCTAGAAAAACCTTCAGGAAGTGCGAGGTTGGAGCGCTCCACAAACCAGGTTTAAGCACCCCAGTTGGCCCTTTTGCCGATTGACCGTACCAAGGCGGTAACTGATGGTTTTTCTTTACGTGTGTTATTTCTCGTCTCTGTGTTTTTTTTCACATTTGCATTTACCTTGTTTGCCTTTGTCTACTGGTAGATAAAATTTAAATATCTGTGAAAATTTTGATAGGACCTTTTGTTATTTACCAATTGATTAGATTGTCTGCATGACATCTTGGATGAATATAATATTGGATCAAATGGGGTACCAAAGTAGGTCACTAGGACACATTTTAGAAAAACCTTGTGAAAACACTTATAGGCTACATTTATGGCCCAATCTTCACCAAACTTGGCCAGAATGTTTGTCAGTACGAAGTTTTACTCTTGTTTGTGATAAAAAATGTCTTTTTCTCAGTAACCATTCAATGTAGAGCTTTAATACTTAACACAGTTGTCTGACATTACAGTAGCAATTATCAGGACAGGTTTATCAACTCTTGACAATATTTTGTCATAGTTATGCCCCTTTTTTCCCTTTGCATAAAATGATTTTCATCAAGTTTTTTTGTTTCAGTTGTCTTTCTCAGTAACCGTTCATAAAAGAGCTTTGAAATTTAACAAATCTTCTCAAAAGTGTTAATTAAGAGTGTCATATCTAAGAACCATGGCTCTATCTTAAAGGTCAATGTCACACCTAGAGTATTAAGAGTAAAAATGCCAAAATGTAGCTTCCGGAGTTTAGTCCAGTAGTTAAAAAAGGGTAGTTCAGTTAAATATATAAAAGAATGTTCCCCTAAATGAAACAGTTTTGTTTCCAAGAACCATGACCCTTCCTTAACTGTCAAGGTCACACTTAAGAGTTCAAAGGTCATAATTTGTTCAAGTGTATAGATTCTGGAACATAACTTTGCAACTAATGAACAGATTTCATCCACATTTCACAAAATTGTTAACCTAAACGTAAAATAAAAACGTGGTTTCGTCGTGTGACGACGTTTCTTGTTACAGTTTATATTGAAAATTATTTATATATAGAAATACGCATGCAGCATTATATGTAAAATTAGATATACGTATTGTTACTGTTATCATATTCATCCATGTGACACTGTAGATAGTAATAGCTGGGACTATAGGCTAATATGGCCACTTACAAATTTTGACCAAATTTACCTGACAAATTATAGAAAATGGCCTAGTAAAACAAGCATGTTACCTAAACAGCTAAATATGAATATCATAATTCAACAAAATTGCCTAAGAACAATGTTGTTAAAATCCTGAGCATCTTTTTTCAGTCAATGTTTGGTGAAGATTCTGAAATTAGAAGCAGTGTGTGTACAATATTGTTTTCTTTTGCAAAGGCAGCTTCTTATTTAAAAAAAACAGAAAACAGCAACAACAACAACACA
Source organism: Sinonovacula constricta (assembly GCA_007844125.1). Classification (NCBI taxonomy): domain Eukaryota; kingdom Metazoa; phylum Mollusca; class Bivalvia; order Cardiida; family Solecurtidae; genus Sinonovacula; species Sinonovacula constricta. Next base: position 53,244,694 of record CM017566.1, read on the forward strand.
ACAACAACAAAACCATGTATTATAAGGCATAATATATGATGGAGCTGGGCTGAGGATTGATAAATGGCCCTAAGGTTAAATAACGGCCGTTGGGCGTAAAAACCCTCAGGATTATGTTCTACCAGCAGGCCAATTATATGCACTAAGTTGTGCTTCCCCTTATATTTTTGTTGAATGGATAAATAAGAAAAGGTTCAATAAAAAGTTCCACATATATTTAAATTTAATCTACCTCTAGACAAAGGCAAACAGAGTAAGTGTAAATTGCTCCATCATATATTATCCATTATATGAAATACTGCAGAAAACTAAATTGTTGCAAGTACAGATAAGGTTAAGCAGACATGGTAATATAGACAGAGAGTAATGCTGGTCATTTGAAACACTGTTTGTGCATCAATTGACATGTAATGTAAATCATGTGAAGACAATTTTCAGCTGATAATGAAGTGGCAAAAGGATGTTTATTCTTTATTCAAAACAATATCACTTATTTGAAGTATGTGTGGCAGGCCCGTATTTGACAGGTAGAGTCACCGAGACGTTACTCCTCTTAGATATTGTGCCATTTACCACATGGAATTAACTTATACATAAGGTCAAACATGTGGCATCTTCCAGTTTAACAGTGGTGTAAAGGCTGTTGTATTCAGACATGTGTCTGGGGTCTTCCTCCATCTTACTATATTGACCACAGTGGGGTCACTGTGCTGTACTTTAATGCTATAATTTTCCTTTCATTTCAGGAAATGCCAGGACCCACAAAATATAAGGGAATCCTCTGATGAACTCAATGCTGACCCTGAGTTACAAGCTATCCCTGCACAATTAAAATCGGCTCTAGACAATATTAACAAAGCTATTGAAGCATTAGACAAGCACATGACCAATATTAAGCAGAGTGGAAATGGTTTTCTTAAAGATCTGGAAGACTATACGAAGAAATTGTTGGCACGAATTGAGGCGCTAAAAGTGAAGGGTAAGAAGGATATCAAAAGGAAACAAGAAGAGCTTCTTGCCGTCACCAAACATCATCGACAGTCGTGTGCTCTAACTAAAGATGAAATAAACCAGTGTTTAGAAAAAATGACAAAATCAAAAGAGTGGAAAGCCACTACGTTTGTTCTTAAAAAGAAGGGTCAGACAATTGCTAAAAAAGTTGACGCTCTTTATACCGAGTCGGACAGTCTGATAAAGGGACATCAATTCATCTTCATGACTGAAATGAAGATATTTGACTCCCTCAACTGTTTCCATTCCCTTGTTAAAGAAGTCAGCACAAAGGTACCAGAAAAGAAACAAAACAACATCAGGATACAAGGGGATAAGAGCATTTGTGATAACATGGGTTGCTGTTATCTCCGTGATGGGAGTCTCGTAGTAGCTGATTGCGAAAACAGCATACTGAAGCGAGTAGACCCATCAAGTGGCATGGTAACCAAGTTCTGCTATACAGATGGACAGCCAACAGATGTATGCTGTATTGGTCCTCAAGAGGTAGCAGTAAGTATACTTTTCGTGTCCCTTTGCCGATTTAATTGAGATGTATCCTATAATGTATCATTTTGACACGTGAAATATGCAAAGTAAAAGAACTAAAATTAATCTAAGTCAAAAGTTGCATGTGCTTGATTATTGTAACTATAGGTCTGGTCAATTATATAACGGCATTTTCCAAAACAAGCTCAAGTGGGCATCAATGGTTTAGTAGTTAAGACATTGGACTTTGCATGAGAGGGCCCCGAGTTCCAACCCGAGGATGGATAGCGCGATGTTAGTCCTCCAGCAAGACTTTTCTGCACATTGCTACATGTACTTAGTACATGAGTACTGGTTCTACCCAGAAAGTGGCCAGTTGGAAAAAGACTTTCCCAAGTGACTGTAAATAAACAGTTTCAAACTGAACAAAAGCTATAACAAAAACTATATCATTGACATAGTGCTTTAAATGAACTTAGGCTTAAGTTAAAGATAGTATATGTTTCTACAATATCAGTGTTTCTGCCAACTCATAATGTCCAAGGCGGATTCGTGGGATTTTTATCTACGATATCGCCGTATTTTGAATTGACTTTGAATAGATATCAACCAATCAAAACAACGATTACATTTCCGCTACTCGTACGTGTGGAGGTAGCTGAGTATATGGAAACTTGATTTCTCTTTGCATTGATGACGTCATTTGGAAAAGAGCCAAAACAATGAAAATACCTAGCTTTATCTTTGGATTGAAATCTCCATCGGATTATGAAGCAACCAATGAAATACAATTAGCAGGAACGGCGAAAAGTGAACTAAATATCCCACGGGCGATGAATGGAGAGTAACGGAATGGATCGGTCGTGTGTGTCCGACGATGGGAGAGAGGGTTGTGTATGTTTCTTATCTGGATTGAGATATTTTGTTATACATAAGTTCCTTACGGGAAGAGTATGTTTGTGGTTTCTTTGGTTGAATTCGTCAAAGTCACTTCTGTTAGGAATATTTTTCTCAATATGCTGTCATATTAGTGCTCTTTTTTGGTTAAGTGAACATGGCCCTGGTAAGAGGACAGACTGTGAGATAATAAGGGCGGTTTCTTTTCAAAATGCCATCAAACTTGTATTAAGCAGCCACCTAAGGCTAAAATTGGCTGCTTAAAACAAGTTGGCTGTTTAATAAAGAATATGACATTATTGATTGTTTGCCAATTACTTTGTCCACGAATCTTTATAAAAAGTATAATATTGTAGATCTGCTGCAATGTACTCTTTTAATAGATACTTAATACTGCAACACAACTGCGTTTACGTGTCAACATATGATTAATAATATCAGAAGTGTCGCACTAAATTAAAGAAAATATTGCTTCGTTGTTAGTAGTTTGGTCATTTTCACTACAAAGCATGCTATTAAATTATTCAAGTCAAATGTATACGGCGTGTACCGTTATTTTCGTCAAACTGTAGTGCCACAAATCAGACAAAGAGTGTGTTATTACAAAAAGCAATGAATTCTAAACAAAGTTTAAACAATTTTAATTTAGTATCAACAAAAACCGAAATTGCAGCAATTTTGTCTATATGTAGTCAAGTATGTTTGGTCGAATTAGTCTAGTCATAAATTAACTCGCTCATAAATAATGCTTTTGCTACCGGTTTCACTAACATATATGCCGAATATATAATGGCTGAGACATTTATTTTGCACCAACTTCCTGATAGATTATAACTAGGAATCGAACATGATTGGGAGATCGAGGCAGTTAATTGTAATATTAATGACAAGAGGGTGGGTGGAGAGCAAAGGATTAACGGTCACGCATCCATAGCGTAACGCAATTGATGATTGACACATGCTAATATAAAACACACTCTCTCAAGTGGTGTGCGATACAAGTTATACAAATCAAAATAAGCTTGATTTATACTCCTAAATTGCACACATTGATCATAAAAAGTGTATGCCTAGCAAAGGTTCTCGAGTACATGTATACAAACAGCTGTACACATTCCATTCGTCTAGCTTCAAAATATGACGTCATAAATACGTATTTGAAAAAACAACAAGTACAGCGTTCATGAATTTTGATAAAAAGGAATTGTTTCTGTGAGGTCTTGAGGGATATATTTAAAGATGTCTTGTTAATTGTAAGTTTGAATATTATAATAATACTTTTAAACATATGACTTTTTAAATTGCTTTATGCTTCAATTTGGTTAAAATACATTTCGAAAACCATGAGTGCATGACTGTGTTATAGATCTCTGTTTCTTGTAGATGGCAAGATCTAGACACAATGCATTTTGCACATATGCCATGAGTCTACAGTAGACTTTCTTTTGTTATTTATTCAAAGAGCAAGACGTTACTAGTTTTAACAAGGCCTCTATTCACCAAGCATTTCTAACTTAAGCCCAAGTCACGACTTGAGCCCAAGTCACCATTTTGAAAGCTAAGCTTTTGTATGTAGAAGAAACGTGATTTTAATTTCAAAATAGCAAAGTTAAATTGTCATGCTATATTTCATACTTACAGCTGAATATACGCTAAAGATATTGTGAATTAAAATCCATGACTTTACCCAATTCTACTAAAGAATGGTTGGTGTATACAGGCCAAAGAATATATTTATGTTTTGTTTTCCCCTTCGCTCTATTTTCAGGTTTCATCATTTACATTTACGACTGTGAATGCTGACGTGTATTTTGTCACCAACACATTCTGTGCATTTACAATGTTTTACTCTGGTCTACATTTCTGTATTTCCAGGTTGCCTTTGATTCTACCAAAGTCGAGGTGTACAACACAGTCAGTCTGACCAGGACACGAACCGTCGAGTTGGGACATGAGACCGACTGGGTCGCTTGTCATGGCGGACTGCTGTACTGTGCTAGGTGGGGTGGTACCATCTTGTACGTACAGGACGTGGGTAGTGGCAGAAAGCTGAGGGAGATCTCAATGGACACCGACGGCCAACAACTGTTCTCTTACATCACACACATCGCCGTGAACAGTTCCGGCGACCGACTTTATGTGGCTGACTGGGAAAGAGGTCTTGTATGTGTCGGCGTGAACGGGAGGCCGATATTTCATCTCTCCCTGGACGATCTCGGACTGACTGGAGCCTTTGGTGTGACCGCTGATCATCGCGGTCACATGTTTGTATGTGGATGTAACTCATACAACGTAGTCATGGTGACCGAGGATGGTCACGTGGTCGGTCAGATATTGTCCAAGGAAGATGGAATCACGTGGCGTCCACACTGTCTCAGTTATGATGTGAGCAGAAGTCAGTTGTGTGTTGGAGGGGTCAGTGATGAGCTTCTGATGGTGGAATTGTAAAGTTAATATTAAATATTGGCGGACATTTTGTTTATTATTTATGTTTATACTTATACACAACATTGTGTATGAAACTATAATTCTGTTAGGTTTAAGGGTTTACTGCTGTCACCCCACACACAATCCGGTCCTGGATTAAAAAAGTATAGATATGAAATTACAAGAAATATTGCATCTTTTTATCCAGTTCGTCAGTTATCTATTCTGTGAACAAATTTGTCAATGAAGATATATATATATATATATATAATCTATAATTGTTATATTGTGTTTATTTTTTATGAACAGAACAGGTTCAAAGCGACCAGGACATAATTTAACATGCACTGTATGTGTATATGATTAGCACTTTTTTAATATTCCGCCACTGTCAAGCAAAATATTGTACATTTTATTATTTACACTACTTAATCATTTAAAATACTGCATAAGTTTCAAGTCAATGATTATAATTGTTTGGTTTCTGCAAGAAGTATACACGTGATATGTATTCGAGAAAACGCTGTTTAAATGTATTCTAGTTAGATTGAGTTTTCTTTAATTAATTAAGCTTGAATAACGCTGTTGTTTGCTTTGCTTAACCTTACTACAATCAATTTGGTTGTCGACTATACACAAATGAAATACTCTTTTCTTGAATTTCTCCAAAAAGGATTTTAGCAAAAATAATGAAATATGTTCAATTGTCGAGGAACAAATGCAATGCGTTTTCCTCAGTTTTTGATGAAAGTTTTGGTGTAAACTGAACAGAAGCGATATTTATCTGTGAAAAAAAAAATCTTCTAAATGGGACCCTTATGCTGATTAACCATTAAAATGTGATACAAATGATTGTCATAGGAATTGTAAATTGTTGTTTAAACTAGTAGATGTTTGAGTTGATCGAAAAGACTATAATAAAATCTGTACTTATGTATAGAATATATAACCTATGTTTGATAGAGATATCAATATATATCTTGTGTTTGCTTTGTTTTTGTTTTCTTCTTTAAGTAGCTACACTCTGTACATATAATAAACTATTTAATGTATGCTTTTGGACATTCTGTCAGTAAAATCCCCACAACCTCTTAACCAGAAAAAGTATCAGTTTGCTTTAACTAACCCTAGCAATATTTTCCAAACACTAAATGCTGCTAGGTGTAAAGACAGTATTGTAAATATTAATTTAAATAAAATAAAGTCATGTCTTACTGATATAAATGACACAACACACTGCTAAGTTTAAAACACGCATTATAATATATATGCAGGAGATAATTTAAATATATCGAAAATTGTCAGCTCCTGCGTTAATGAGAGCGACGCGTTACTGAGAGCGAGATTTGGAGGGTCGGAGGTTACAACCACCGACAGTAATGTTTTAAATAGCTTATTATTTAAGGATTCCAAAATGTATAGGTATTTTACATTACTTTAAGCGTACTATCAATGTCAACAGAATTGTTAAATGACGCAATATAGCTTTTGACGTCTCGCTGTGTCAAGTTGTGGAGGAAAACGTAAAACGTTCGTTCTAGTGATAGCTTCTTGAATATTGAAGTAATTCCTTTTATTAATTATTGAAAGGATTAACATTTAAACTACACATAAATTCAAAGTAGTAGTTACTCCTTTCTGTGCATGCCAATGCTGCTGGATTCTATCGATAAGTTATTTCTAAAAAAAATGTTGAAGAAGTTATTTACGAAAGTTTAATTGAAAGAGAACAATAATCAAATGTCAATTTACAATTGAGGTAAACGTGTGGCGAGTATTAGTATAGATGTCTGATATAAAAAGTACTTACAAACATTTTCACTTGTGATTTTTGTATAACAACTCTGGTCAACTATATAGGTTCGTGGTTTGTTTTTAGCTCACCTGAGCACAACGTGCTCAAGTGGAGCTTTTGTGATACCGCTTCGTCCGGCGTTCGTCGTCCGTCGTCAACATTTTAGCTTTTGAACACACTTGAGGCCACAGTTTTTATCCAACCTTCATCAAACTTGGTCAGAATGTTTGTCTGCATGAATCATGAATGAGTTTATTTTTGGGTCGTCAGGGGTCAAAGAGTAGGTCAAATTTTAGGAAAAAAATTGTAAACAAACTAGAGACCACATTTATAGTCAAATCTTAAATAAACTTGGACAGAATGTTTGCCTGCATGGAATCCTGGAGGAGTTCGTAACTGGATCCCCTGGGTTCAAACATTAGGTCACTAGGTCAAATCTTAGAAAAAGCTTGTGAACACACTAGAGACCACATTTATATTCCAAACCTCATCAAACTTTGTCAGAATGTTTGTCTGCTTGAAATCTTGGAAGAATTCATTATTGGGTCACTTTGGGTCAAACAGTAGGAAACAAAGTCAAATCTTATAAAAAGCTTGTTAACACACTAGAGGCCCAATTTATGGCACAATCTGCAGCAAACTTGACCAGAATGTTTGCCTGCAATTAATCTTGGATGAGTTCATAACTGGGTCACGTGGGGTCAATAAATATGTCGGTAGGTCAAATCTTAAAAAAGCCTGTGAACATACTAGAGGCCCCATCTATGGCCAAATCTTCACCAACCTTGATCAGAATGTTTGCCTGCAGGAAATTTTGGTATATCTCATAACTGGATCACGTAGGGTCAATAATTAGGTCAGTATGTCAAATCTTAGAAAAAGCTTGTGAACACACTAGGAACCACATTTATAGCCCAATCTTCACAAACCATGATCAGAATGTTTGTCTGCATGAAATCTTGGATCAGTTCATTTTTGGGTCACGTGGGGTCACAAAGCAGGTCACTAGGTCACATTTTAGAAAAACCTTGTAAAAACACTTAAGAGGCCACATTTATGGTCCAATCTTCACCAAACTTGGCAAGCATGTTTGACAGTATGAAATCTTACATATGTTTTGAAGTAAGTCATGTGGATTCAGTAGGTAATTTGGTAAAATTCTAGAAAATGTTATCAACCCAGTGGCCACACTAATGGCCCAATCTTCACAAAAAATCTCTAAAGTATATAAGTCTTAATAACTTGATGCCAGATTTGAGCCCACTATGCTGATTGCCAAAGGTGTTTTCAAGAGACCAACAGCCGAGAATATTGCGGGCTCGGGACTAAGTCTACAACATTTAAGGACCATATACAAGAGAGGAGGAGAAGATGGACTCAGGGATGTGTTTATGGAAAAAAACAGCGAAGGGCAACCTAGAGTTACCAATCAAAAGAGGATTCTAGATGTTGTGATACCAAAATTGGGGGAATATTTGGAGTCGGAAAAAGTGTGGGGTGGGGAAATGCCTGTTTAGACAATATTTGTTTATGTCATCTGTGTGTAGACTTTGCATTGTGCAACTTTTCTAATACTTTCTGATAGTGTGAAGTAAAACTAGTTATAATTGTATGCTTAACGCATGTTAAATGTTACTTATATTGATATAGTGTGATAATGACAGAGAAATGACAAATTTTGAAACTGAAGTACCAATATTTTTCAGGTGTCTATATATCAATTGTTTTCCTGGAAATGTATGCCCATATTTTAATTTTTAACTCTCTATATATCATATTTGTTTGTAGTACACTCAAATTCTATGCCCCATTTATGAAAAAAAAATTCTATGCTCTTTTACCTAACATTATGAAAAAATGAGGATTTCCGAGGCTTGATTTTTTTAGTTTTCTAAAAAATTCACCCATATATCATGTCAGAATAGTAATGTCTTCGTGTTATTATGGCTGCTATATCACTCTTATTTAATAATGAAAAGTAAAAAGTAAAGATTTACTATTGTTTTTATTATTTTTATTATTTTCAATTTTGATGTTTATAAAAATTAAAAAAATAGGTGATGACAGTAAAATATGGTTAAAAAAACTATTTTTAACACATAAGTGAGAAAGTGATGTTTATTTGACAAATAGTACACTATTGCAATACATAAATACCAAAACCATCATGCTTTTCAGAACTTTGGAGAAAATTGTATTACAGTTAGACTACCTTAAATATTTTGTACAAACGTTCCTATAATTAAAGTTAATTTCAATTCAGTTTGATGTTTTCATCTTAGTTCGCCATGTTTGTATATTTTACATCAACATCAAAACAATGACGTCATTAAGCATAACAATATGACGTCATCACACGCGGATAATACGTTTTCCCGCAAAATCAACAAAAAGATGCGACGTGATCAATACATCACTGCATTGGTTAATTATTCGGCATTCGTATCAGATATAATCAGAATTAAATAATTTTTAATTAAAACATTTCATACTACTATTCGCATTTTGGGTAAATGTATGTGTTATTATTCGTGTAATATGTAGCGGTATGTGCATAAATGTCCGAGAGTTGTTATATAAACAATCGTCAACCGATTTTCAATGTTATTTTGTTTAAACAATTGTAGCCGTGACAGCAAGGCGTCAGTTTTAGTATATAATGTATCGTATCTAGTTAGTATATAATGTTTATAGTATATAAACTTTACAAACAATTAACAACTAGGAGATGTATGGTTCACTTAGAACTGTGCATAACTGTTTTATCTACAGCAAATCAAATATCAGTGATGATGTAATAAAATAAAGAAATATATTAGATAGATCTATGACAAGTTGATTAAGAAAATAAAGTTATTGGTAATAACTTCTAAAGAGATATGAAGAGTTTATATTCAAGTCGATCATGAAATGTTATATAAATCGTACAATAGCGATTTGATATTGCATAAACAATTTTTACTAGGACAATTTATGTACGCAACATTGTGTGTGAAACTTTAATTGGTTTCTTGTTCCCCTTCACCCCACACACAATCCGGTCCTGGATTAAAATGTATAGATATGAAATTACAAAAAAATATTGCACAAGAAATATTGCATCTTTTTATCCAGTTCGTCAGTTATCTATTCTGTGAACAAATTTGTCATTGAAGATATATAATCCATAATTGTTATATTGTGTGTATTTTTTATGAACCGAACAGGTTCAAAGCGACCAGGAAATAATTTAATAATGGAATGTATGTGTATATAATTAGTACTTTATTTTAATATTCCGCCACTGTCAAGGGAAATATTGTCCATTTTATTATTTACACAACTTGTTCGTTTAAAATACTGCATAAGTTTCAAGTCAATGATTGTTCAGTTTATGCAAGAAGTATACACGTGATGTGTATTCGAGAAAACGCTGTTTAAATGTATACTAATTAGATTGAGTTACCTGTAGTTTATTAAGCTTGAATAACGCTGTTGTTTGCTTCGCTTAACCTTACTACAATCAATTTGGTTGAAATGAAATACTCTTTTCTTGAATTTCGCCAAAAAGGTTTTAGCAAAAATAATAAAATATGTTCTTTTGTCGAGGAACAAATGCTATGCGTCTCCTCAGTTTTTGATGAAAGTTTTGGTGAAAACTGAACAGAAGCGATATTTATCTGTGAAAAAAAAACATTCCTCTAAATGGGGTCTTTATGCTGATTAACCATTAAAATGATTGTTATAGGAATTGTAAATTGTTGATAGAACATAGCTTAAACTAGTAGATGTTTGAGTTGACTAGTACATCGAATAGACTATAATAAAATCTGTACTTATGTACATGTATTTGAATGTAGAATTAATAACCTATGTTGGATAGAGATGTTAATATATATCTTGTATTTGCTTTGTTTTTGTTTTCTTCTTTAAGTAGCTACACTCTGTACATATAATAAACTATTGAATGTATGATTTTGGTCATTCTGTCAGTGAAATCCCCATACCTCCAAACCAGAAAAAGTATCAGTTTGCTTTTACTAACCCTTGCAATATTTTCTAAACACTAAATGCTGCTAGGGGTAAAGACAGTATTGTAAATATTAATTTAAATAACATAAAGTCATGTCTTACTAAAATAAATGACACAACACACTGTTAAGGTTAAAACACGCATATATATGCAGGAGATAATTTAAATATTTCCAAAATTGTCAGCTCCCGCGTTTATGAGAGCGACGCGTTAATGATAGCGACGCGTTAATGAGAACGACGCGTTAATGAGAGCGAGATTTGGAGGGTCGGAGGTTACAACCCCCGAGAGTAATGTTTTAAATAGCTTATTATTTAAGGATTCCAAAATGTATAAGTATTTTACAATACTTTAACTGTTAACTCGAGGAACCGGTGATATATATATATATATATATATATATATATATATATATATATATATATATATATATACATCCTCCATCTTTACTCTCCGGATAAACTTCTGCGACTCTTCGACGCGTCTCTCTATTTCATAGTCTTTAAGAAGACGACTGACCCATCTTGGATGCACCTATCATGAAGAAAACAAACACTTAAATACACTGTATTTAGACAGATATGTGATACTGTTTTCATTATTATATAACCTAAATGCATTTCTTATTAACTGATAAAAATAATGCAGGAATGATAAATGACTTAAAAATGAAAAACTGAATTCTTATTTTTCCTTTTGATTTTTATCTAGATACAGAAAACGCCGATATGTTCATACTTAAATTACTGAACTTCTATAAGAATTATTCAACACCATTATTTATTTAATATTTACTTATGTTTCTCATGCTTACATCTTTTGTCATTATGCGATGCGCAGTTCTACGCTCACATCAGCAATTTCGGCAAGCTCCCGCACCGTTAAACGTCTGTACGTATCGGGCGCTGATTGAATTCACGCGACGCTTGACGCTTTCACGGACTTCTTTCTGCTGGACCTATGCTCGTCATTAAGTGCTGTATGTCCCTTAGAAAACTTTTTGTGCCATCTAAATACTAACGCACGACAAACACTGTCTTCCCCTTAGCCTCTTGTAACATTGTAAACGTTTCCGTCGCCGATTTGCCTAAATTAATACAAAACTTAATGTTTACCCGCACTTCAAAACGTTCTTGTGTCATATTTATAAAGAGACAACGTGTTAGGGTAACCGTGAACAAATGTTGATTATATCAAAGTTTTACGACCAAATGACGTCATTTCTTCCGATATCGTCTTTGATATAATGTACACATTATTGGCGGATTTTAGTTAATTGCAAAAATAAGTTCTTACTTTACTTTATATTATAATGTACGTCTTTATAATGCAGCATGGACGGGGGCGAAAATGCGTTACTATGGTTTTTGGAATTATCATAATTTTTATGTCGTATTATATTTTTCTACCAATGCCGGTATTCTGATCAAGGATAAATTAATAATGATACCAAATTTTGTTATATTTCCAATAATAATAAAAATCTATGAGGACAGTCTCATTATATATTGAACATTCCTCGTATAAGGCATCATAGCATCATGACAGCAACGTATAAGACATAATATCTACATGGCAGCAATGTATAGGACATAATTTCTCCATGGCAGCAATGTATAGGGCATAATATCTCTATGGCAGCAATGTATAGGACATAATTTCTCCATTGTAGCAATGTATAGGGCATAATATCTCCATGGCAGCAATGTATAGGGCATACTATCTCCTTGGCAGCAATGTAAAGTGCATAATTTCTCCGAGACAGCAATGTATAGTGCATAATTTCTCCATGGCAGCAATGTATAGTGCATAATATCTCCATGGCAGTAATGTATAGGACATAATATCTCCATAGCAGTAATGTATAGGGTATATTATCTCCATGACAACAATGTATAGGACATAATATCTACATGGCAGCAATGTATAGGACCTAATATGTCCATGGCAGTAATGTATAGGACATACTATCTCCATAGTAGTTATGTATAGGATATATTATCTCCATGGCACCAATGTATGGGGCCTAATTTCTCCATGGCACCAATGTATAGGACATAATATGTCCATGGCAGCAATGTATAGGGCATAATATCTCCATGGCAGCAATGTACGGGACAAAATTTCTCCATGACAGCAATGTATAGCGCATAATATCTCCATGGCAGTAATGTATGGGACATAATATCTCCATTCAGCAATGTATAGTGCATAATATCGTTATAGTGATTTCATGTTGCATAGTGGCTTCAATTTTGGTATCTGGTCCCTGTGGCAGGCTCTGAAAAATTGGAACGATCAAATATTACAACTTCAAATGATAGTAGATTTGATACAGGAACACTATATTAATAAAATGAACTATGGCGAGTGAAAATGGTAAGTGTATCTAAGTTTAGAAATATTTTATTTCTCTTTTAATGGTGGACAAGATATTCATCTAAAAGTAAGATTGAATGTACAAACGTTTCTTAGACGTAAGACAGATTTATTCTTTCTATTCTCTTTTTGGGAGAGTGTGGGGCTGGAGATAAGGCCACGATATCACTAATATACAGTCAAATTTGTGCTAGCGGTCACCATGTTTAATTTGGGTTTTGTAAGCGGTCAGATAAAAGGAAATGTTCTCTATCTGTCGTCTGACAAGCTGCCATGTGTTTTCTGCGGCCTTTGGTCAGCATGGTTTAGCAACTTCTAATGAGCGGCCAATGAGCGTGTGTCAATCGTCAGTTGCGGTCACAGAATGAATGTGTGACCGTAAATCCACTGCTCCCCACCCACTTGTTCTCATTATTAGATTTAAATAGCCCAATTGCCTAGTGCCAATGATTCTTAATTATCTTCCATCTGGTAGTCGAAGCAACATAAGTCTTTCAACTGATATCATTTAGCAGGTGGTAACGGGTAGAAGAAGTACTTATTTATGAGTGAGTTATGCACAGATTGACACCAATTAACTTACTTGACTACGTGTTTGCTGTATACAAAATACAAAACAACTTGCTGTCTTCATAAAATACTGAAATCGGTTATGATGCTATTATGAAGTCCTCAGATACGAATGCAGTTCAAATAAATAATACATACATAAAAGTGCAAAGTCCGATAGAGCAGTTGTTTAGCTACGATAAAAGAAGAAATCCCAGACATTTAAAGAAATTTGTTGACCAAGTTTAAATGTCTGATTTAAAGAGATATGAAAGCGAATACAATCTCACGTTTTTGTGTGTGAATCCAAACTGAAGATGTAAACAGATTGCTTGGACCAACTTAAATTAAAAATATGCTCAATTTGTCTTCGACAATGGACCTAGAATTTAAAGCATCCCTGCAGATCAAATGGTAAAGATATATACATGTATATATAATGTATTTGTTTGACACATAATCAGTTCCATTCAGAATTAGATTCACTTTCAAGTCCCTTTGAGGCCCTTCTATAATGTCACGTATCTGATTCACAAATTAAACCTTTTGTCAAGAATCATATACAGAATTTGGTTTCTCTTTTTATATTGAATATTAGTTTTCATTTTTCTCCTAGGACATCTTTAATAAAGATACTTGACCCATTCTAGTTGGCATCTAAACCGCTTTAGCTCTAATTGTAAGCAGTCTTAAACATTTGCCAACTAGCCAGAACCCAGAGTAATCTGTAAACTTTCGCACGATTATACCTTTTAGTATCAACACTTTTTGGAAGGTGATAAAGGGAAGAGAATAACAGCGGAGATAATAATGAGTCCAGGCGAGACTCTTTGTTTAGATGTTTTATAAGTTTCAAACCTAATTTAACTTGTATCTTCCAAAAAAGTCCTTAAATATATGACCCGTGCTTGAGTACTGTTTTTTCATCTAAATAGAACTTCTGCATTCAAGTCCAGGTCAAAAGCGGTCTTCTCAAGTAAAATAACTGCAATACTCCGTTTCTATTTATAACACAGATAACTTTACGGTGTAATCGCTCGAGAAAATTGAATATGCTCCAGCTTTATTGAAAGGTAGATTGGAAAGGACTTGTTATTTTATTTTATGTTAAACAGTGTTCCAAACGGATCTTAAACATCCCCTCAAGCAATATCCCTGCATTGGATGTAAGACCAATTGGATCGTTAGCTGTTTCTTATGATGGAGGTGACTGCACAATCTCCCTCCACGTGTCTGGGTACTCTCCCTTTTGCCATGCAACATTATCCAGTCTTCCCTACGTTCCAAAGTGTTTCTCTCTCTGGCATGTGTTTCAATATAGTGTATGATATCCAACCTTTTTCCTGTGGTTGAGTTTAGTTCTAATCCGAATTATTATTTAAAGTTTTAAAATAGATAAGTTTGCATTGACTGGGTTTCCCCTGAATTTTCTAATAGACTTTTTTGCCGTGATTCAAATTAGACGTGATATTCTAACACGGCTTTCGTCCAATTCTGAATCACAAGAAACATCCTAGTAGAGAGAGACAAATACGTTAGCATACTCCTCGTGATTGACAGCGGATGTATTAATGTTGGTCAAGAAGGGTAAATGGCTAAATGAATTTTCTCTGATTTTGTGTATGTTTTTGCACAAAAAGTATTGCTTTTACATTGAAAGTACTGAAGAATTACTTCCACTGTTCTTTTTTTTCTGTTAGTACTGTTTCCGTTCGTTTATCCTTTTGCCATGAGTATATTATCATCGTATTTGGGACATTTTCTTTGAAAATTATTCAGTTTTTTCCAGACCTTATCAACATTCTCGCAAGTTGTTTTTTTTTCAACGCGGGACAACTCGTTTTTTTAATTGTTCTTGCTAGGTGGCATTGCCTCCCCTGATTTGGACAGTATCTTTTTTGTGAGTAGCCGACAGTACATATCAATGATTTCGAAGCATATTTAATCAGAATTTATCCATTCAAAGGTCTGACCAAAGCTTCCAAATCTGCTTTTTAAAAAAATGTTTTCCATCTGCTTTTATTTCTTGGCCTAGAAGGTAGCCAATATGGACAGATGTTAAGATTGGGAAGTGATTTGAGAACATACTTTGCAAGTACTCCCTAGTCAGATATGGCTGCAGGTTTGGGACTTGTAAAGTGAATTCAAGTCATAGGCTGGCCTACTCTAGCATGACTGTTGTTATTAAGTAGGACTTGAGTATATTTTCATACCATTACCAAGTTTTGACCCTTTGACTTCCTTTTTTGGACGAACCCCAAACTGGGTGATGTGCTTGTTATTAAATAGTCCTATTACTTAAGATCCAAAATGGAGCTTAATTTTTCTGTTACTTCAATAGTACATCAGCTAGAGTAAACGTGCGTCAAAGTGAAATGAGTTTTGTCTAAAATAAAGTTGATTACTTAAAGTACAATTTATGTCTGATCCCCAATGCTGTCTACTGCCATGGTAGCGTACTTTATCCCTTCTTTGATGTACACTTTAAAACCTCGATAGACCAAGTTATTGTAATTGAAATATTTATAAGAAGCTATGTACACAAGTACATCGTTTAATTTTATTGGATTTGAACTTCGACTTCAGAATTCCTTGGTGTCATTCTATTTTCAAGAAACATTTCACAGTACAACATGTATCTACATTTTTTCACTTATCTTCATCTTTTTAAATAATAACTATATATCTTTTAATGAATGTATATCTCATTTGATGTGCTCAAGATGGTCAGAACAATATTACATTTACTGTATTACATTTAACGTTCAACTTAAGAAATGTATCCGGAGCTTCTGTCACTGAGTCTGAAGCATATTTTATACTCCCAGAATCCAATCTAAGAAAAAAAAACAGACATAATTACAGCCCCATGAATTTTTGGCATTTTGCATATTTTATTTTAGCGCATATGCAAATTTCTACGATACCTTTTCAATGGATTAAGCGTGTTTATTAAGAACAGTTTTATTTGACAAATAGGATGTAAGGTAATAAGAATATATGACAAAATTCAAGGAGCATTGCAACTATATCAAAATTTGTAATGGCACTGGACAAAATGTATTCACATGCGAGCCTAATGTAAAAGTAAGAACAAATCTGTGATGAGTCATTTGACAAAGAGAGCCAACCCAACAGTTACTGCCTAGGAACGGTCAGTCGGTAAAAAGGTTCAACTAGGAATCTTAAACGGGTTTCACTGAGCTCTTTCCTCGCACTTCCACAGGGGTTTCTCAAATGCAAATAATTAAAAGAAAACCGATACATTTGAATGAAAAATAACAAAAGAACAACTTATTACTCCATAGTCATGAATATATAATGTGCAGACAACTAACTCGACCTGAGGAAAAAGAGCAACAAGGTGAATATGACCCCAATATTGCTCTTTCTTTTATTCACAGGTACAGAAAACATTAATTCATAAACTTTTAGTTTCCGTTAAAATATAGCGGAATTTCCAATATATAGTAGATGAAGCATAAATGGACTTCATAAAATCTCTGAACTTAAAAATTTGCACATATATTCCAGATCCACAATTAAAATTTTATGGTACATGGTTTCTTTTAGTTATATTAAGACTTCTTAATATACACATTCAATCCTCAGTATACTTCGTCATTAAACATACGTCAACAATCGTACAAAAATAACAGATAGTTTTTTTTACATGAATCGTTACTTTGAAACAATCAGCCAGACATTAATACTCTTTTGAACTATTAATCATTTTCAAATCAGTTCTTAAAAAATTTAAAAGACACGTACATTATGATGCTATATAAATTATCATACTGAAAATTCATGATGTCTATGTTTTCCCCCACATTAAATTTAAAAATAATAATATTAAGATACAAAACATACTTACTTCAAGGAGCCAAACGTAACAGCGTGTCAATATGGTCGTAAAAAGCAGTACTTGTTTCATAGTGCACCTGCTTAACGCTTTGTCTGGCAAAGAACAAAGTGGAACGTGAGAGCAAATCAAATCTGCTTATTCGGTTCTGAAAAAAAGACGTTAAAATAGACATGGCCTGCAACGGTGCATGAAACACATATTAATTGAAAACTATTTTTAATTGTGAAAAAAATAATACAATTTATCGAATACCTTATCCGCTAAATTCACAAAGACTAACGACTTTCTAACATTAGTCCTCATAATATATATGCGCCATCTTTGCTGTGATTGCTGATGTTTATTTATGGATTTATCCAAAATTATTCATTCTAAAGAATCTGTCTAGCATCAAAGATTAAATCTTTTATAATAAATGCATAGAAGGAGTTTTCTGTATGTTCGTGTTCATCACTATCGATGAGAGCCGGTCGAAATGAACTTATTTTCTAAAAAGAACATTCTAGATTTAGCAGCAAGGTCAAGGAAATGACAGTTTCAGAAACGAAAATCGATGTATATGGCAAACCTATTGAATTATTGTTCAAACAGTCGATAAACTTGAAGATCAAGTCTTTTCATTAAAAATTGATTTTTAAGCAGCACTGACGTTCCGAAACTATTTTAAAAAACGCGACAATATTGACTTTATTCGCCAGCCCATAACACCGGAATATTTCTTTTTTGATCCAGGGGTCTATGTAAATAGATTTTTCACAAGTCATACCTGTCAAAGTGAATTGTATGACTCTATTCAACGAAAGATTCCTTGATAAAATCATCTGTATGAATAGAAACCCGCGAAAGGACAGTGATATTTCATAAGAGATAACAGGAACATAAGAATGTCCTTGTGCAGAAACAAGATGGGGTGCTCAAACATAAGTGAGATTTTACACGCTGTTGCCTTGCACTGACACAATGAGATATCAACATGTAAATACTTAATAATGACTATTAAGACTTGCAATCATTGTATAAGGCCTGATCTAAACAGCTTCATATAAAAAACGGCTAACAACTAGGTACTGTAGTTGTCATGGTCTGCCATATCGAATGTACCTTTTGTGATCAGTACATACATACAGGTAAATATAATTACGTTAACACGTTAGGACTATTTGTTGGATATAATAGTTTTTGTAACTGTGGCAACTTCTTAGTGTATAATTCACTCATGGGTCCTTAAGTAGAAATTTGAGGTCAATAGTTCGTTCTTCAGATTTTTGTTAAAAATAACCCTTGACATAATACCGTTTGAAAGTGGGTATAATGCAGCATAATATTGATCCTCTGAACAGCATAACCTCTTTAGAGACAATGCTGTTTCTCCTAGCATGACTTGTAAATTGGTATATTCAAAAACAATGTCCGTTTCGTAGCGTTTAAAGTACAACAATTAGTTGGCAATTTACCTTCCTCCAGCCTTCCCATATTCTAAAGCCGACATGTCTAATTAATAAAAAATCAGAACTATTTATAAACTTTTCAATTCTCAAGTCCTTATTCAATATTCCTCTGTAACTTTGTAAGAATAAACCCAGATATAATGTTTTCTATCCTAAAACAATTGACTTAATGGGAACTTTAAATCATATAATTTTAAGTAATACCTTCACGCCAATTGCTGGTATTAAAGACGATAAGAGGGGCGGCCTGTTATACTATACCTTTGCAATTACTTCAGCGCTTTGATATACTTATACAAAACTCTCCCATAACATTTAAAGAGAGGCATCTAGCCAATCCATATTGTCATATTCGGGGTTAGTGCTATAATCAAAAGATAATCACTAAGTTTGTGCTTTCTGTTGATTATTTCTTGTTTACCTCAATCTATAATTCAGTACTGTATGACGCACTGAACAGCCATTATATTGGTGTTTTCTGTTTATTGTTTTGTGTATCGCAGTTGATAATTGAGTATTGTATTACACGCTCTTGTATGTCTTCTGGCCATCCAATGTCTGCATAGAAAATGGAAATTGTGTTCAACTTTAATAATACTAAAACCGCACAAAATAAAAACAGGTAGTTTCTGTTAAGATGATGACACACAATTAAGATGAAGTAATGATATCATAGTATTTTGCTTTATTTTGGCTAGCATGGTAAGAAAGTTATTGCATGTTATATCTATCAATTATAAGATCCTATTAGTATTGAATCATATATTAAAACTTGAACTTGAAAACGTTGCTCAATACTTTCAGACATGCAATCAAGAGTCATTTTCAATAAACAAAGTTCAGCGGACAGAAGTTCAACGAACACCGCCAGCGTAGCTGAATATTTTGTTCCATATTCTGTGATTAAATTTGTACTGTGATTAAATTTGTACGCGAATTGAAGAAATTGTTATAAAATGTCAAAATGGAATCATAACTAAAATGCAGAAAAAAAGAGATATTGTTTGTTTGTTTATTGGTTTTATCGTCCCACCAACAGTATTTCAGTTATCTGGAGACGTTGTACACTTTAAGCAGATATAGTGCTGCCATCACTGTGTATAGCATGCCGTGAACACCTGGCATGATACCACACCCATACACATTATCCTGACACCGGGCCAACCAGTCGTGGAACTACCCTTATACTTGCTTGAGCGTTAGCAAGGGAGCTATACCACTACCATTTTTAACGACTTTGGTATGTCGCGGCCCGGGATCGAACCCGGGGCCTCCCGAGAGATATTGTAAATAATTAAACATGTTAAAATAGTAATTAGAATATGTATCCGTTAGAAAAAACTGATGTTTTATTTACATTATTAGTTTATAATAAAAAATAAATTGTCACGGCCTCGACTAACTCAAAATTGCGTTTTAATGAGCACATTGCACAGCCACTCTAACCACTCGGCCATGTCTCCTGATGTTATTAGTGGTAAACATTTGCTGGTTTGAAGTTTTTTCTTCATCCACAAATATTGTCGAAAGTTAAGGTAACCTCTCCGAACAATTAGAAATCATTACATAAAGTAAGCAGATTCAGTTTATTCATTACGTGCAACAAGTGTTAATATTTTTGTTTCATACCAACCGGTCACAGGATCTTTAAAGCATACCACGTGGAAAAGACTGGACATGAATACACAAAATTACATTATTATTTCAATAGGGATCTTTTGTGTCTACGGTAAATATTATGCCTTTTCAAAATGAAGAAAGCCAATGACGATTTTAGTAGACAGGGGAGTTAGATGTCCATTGAGCTTTTGTATGCACTCAACACTGTCAATAAAGACTTTTGATTGTTAGAACATTGAATTACCGTCCCATACTCACAAAGCCACAAATTTACCTTCTTAAAGTTCTTTTCACCAGACTGGTTAACGTAAGTTATGAGTTGTCGTGTTAAATCATATCTCTCCAATACAATGATATGTAGACTTGTCTTTGCATGATTTCTGTGCTATATAACAGCGATTAATTTAATATGAATGGAATGTTACTTATTTAGGATAAGTGTTTATCTTTTCATATAAGAATAATAATATTGCAAGCCTGTATCCGTTAAAATTCTTGGTACGTTTTCCTTGTCTTTTGTCATGTACTATACACGCGCAAATAAAGTTAATTGCTTGTAATAATTAGACAACCACGTGACCACTTATTGTTTATCTCATTTATATCATCAGCTAGGACGTCCATGTCAGTTTATAGTTGAAATCCCAATTGTTGTTATTAATAGATCTGAAAAGATATAACATTTTAAGTGTTGATTAACGAGTTTTATTGCCACCAAGTTGAGATATTGTTTAAAAGGGTCAAAGCCTAGACTAAAGTATGATGTTTTTCTACGAAAAGTTTGTTCACATACCTAAACAGAGGTCAGATATTGTTGCATATATTAGATATAGTTGTAGTCCTGATAACCAATATCGTTTTCCTCTCTGCAAGAGAAATTTCAGCCAAGAAAATGTAAATTTAACGGAACTAGTATATTTTCAAACACAGTTTGAAATAAAACAATTTGCTAAATAAAAGTTTTAATAAATCATTTATTTTTTCGGCAACTTAAAATCCTTGTACACACAAATTGTTTATCATTAACGCATTAACGAGGTCTAAAATAGTGTACCTTGCTTGAAAGTTCTCAAATCTTGGATCAAAACACCATTGGGACTATCAACCCCATAAAATAGGACCCCCGTTTCTGCTCTTGTTGTAAGATATGCGTCAGCAGAATTTCATTGAGAATTTCACATTCTTTACCGGAGATAAACAATTAGTAGACCATAATATAAAATTAAAACATTCAACCATTATTGAGGTTTCTTTATGGATGAGATATCAGGATAACGAGTTATACTTGTGCCAGGAAGTATGTTGTTCTTGTTTTCGATCCCTATCGTAATGTTTAAAAAATCATATATATAACCTTGATAGACGAGCCACTTGACCTTGAGAAGTAATTCTTAATGTGTTATAAACACAATGCACACGTTGTCACTGGATTTTATTTACTTTTGAAAGGCTGTTTAAATAAGTGTACAGTGAATGTTCGTAAGGTAAAACTAAAACAAATGTCCCTAATAAATACCTTTAGTTAAGCGCTTTAAAAAGAAGGTATTTGCATTTTTTTGAACTGAGCTGGTCGTACAGAACTGAAAATATACTGCATTAGCAGATCTGAGAAAGATAACCATGGCATCAATTTCATATTTTATCATGTACATACAATGCTTCCTTGAGACCAAACAACGTATTATTAAATAAATTGTGGACTCTTTTGCAGATATTTTATTGAGATTGAGGTTTGTCAAAATATGTCCCAGGCTCCGCAAAATAGGGTCCCTTACCTGTGTGCAAATTTCAGTCCCATTTCATAATAAAGGCGAAACGATTCAGCGGGTGAAAACTATTTAGGAAGTCAATATATCAGTGTTCTCCTGCCTTAGCTCATGCTTCATTGTTAGCTACTTGTGTTTGTGATTGGGTATAAATATGTGTAATGGAAATATACTACAATCTTATGCGAAATAGTTACTCATATTGACCAGTTTTACCGACCGTACTTATATTATTCCAATTTAATGCAATGTCGTTAATACGGTGGTATTTCGATACATCTAAATTTATTGAATACAATTGGATCCAAGGAGAAATCTGGATGATCACACACAGTCAAGTTATAACATTTCACTGCGAATAAGAAATGTTCGTTTTACTGCCAGGTTCTTTTTAAAATCAACAGTTAAAGTACATTTTCATGCCAGATCCTTGTATGAATGCAGCCTATACAGACTTGTGAAATAGCTCCGAAATCAATGTTAACCATGATTGCCTTTCAAATTGAACAAAGACACTTTAAGAGTAGTTTAAATAGGCTGTGAAGCAGACGGTATGTAATTCGCTTAGATGGCTCCATTGGTAGATATATCAAACTGAGCTGTGATTTAAAGAAATGCCTTCAACATACCACTACTATTGATTCACCGAAAAGAACAAAGTCTTTATCGACAAACAATGCCGATCTTCTTGCGAAATAGACATCCTTAAGTAACGCTTATATTTCATAACACTAAAATCGATCGATGGCCATTTCGCAACGTTTGTGTCACACTTCTTCGTCTTTATACACAATTGTTAAACCCATCCAAACGCTGACACAATTTTTCATTTAAAACAATAACTGCCATTAAAAAGCCACGTGGCAATGCTACTATATTTTTTCGATTATGTCGCAGCCGCCCTGGACTGAACAAGGGGACACCTGTTCCTGATGCCGCCGTATATACTAACGAGCAAGTCAATATTGTTTAGCAGTTGTTGTGTTCTGTAATAGAACAATGTTACTTTGTCCCTTTTCTAACAAACTTCAACCTAACGGAGTTCATTCTTGATTTATGAAAATAATTGTTTGTCGTTTTCTTAATTACGTAGTGTATACGTTCAATATTGTCAATCCAACTGACTGTATTTAAAACTTCTTAATTGTTACTGAGTAACATACATCGCAATAACAAAAGCGCTGTGAATTCAGGGATAGGTTGATTTACTTAAATTAATCAGAACAAATGCAAATAGCAACGATTTAAAGTGCCCTTACTGGCTATTATCGGAAGATAAAAACTAACACGTTTTTATATGTGCTATCTCGTCTCTCTGTTTTTCTTTTTTTTAATGCTGTGTCTGCCTTTGTCTAGAGATAGTAAAATATATGTGTTGATGTTTATGGGACCTTTTCCTATTTTCCTTTTAAAACGATATGTTCGTTCGGTTTGGTACCACGAGCCTTTACACAAAACAAAGCTGCATATATGCTTACAAATAGATAACTTACGTGAATAACTGTTTCTATGGGTTTCTTATGGATTTAAAATTGAACATAACCATCGTCGCAATTGTAAGATTTGGTTGGCCGATGTCTTTATATAGAATCATCACTGTATGACCTCATCTCTAATACAGTTGGCTACCGTCGTCATCATAATACAATGGCAGCGACCATTAGTTCGTGTCTGTAGCAAATTGAAAAAACAACAAAAACAAACAAACAAACACAAAACACACGAGGTATTACATAACAACTAACACCATAACTGGTATATATAGTCTGTAGTTTATATTTTAAATATAATTTATTATAAATGATTATTACATATGATTTTTTTATTCTTTAATTTCTTACACGGTTAAAGGGAACCGCATTGTTGATATATGTGGCGTTGTCATCCATTCTAGTTCATATTTAAAGTATTAGGTGAATCGGCGACCAAATAAGCAATACATGACTTAAATTCATGTAAACAAGATGAGGTTAAGGGGAGCTTCATTTTGACGTGTCACGTGATATTTTCTCTATGTCCACTTCGTTTGTGACGTCCATAATATCGCAAGACTCAAAACCCTTCGACTCAGGCTTCTTATGTTCAATCGTGATATGTACCCTTAGAAAAGGTTGTTCTTGCACACTTTTACCACTCCTCACCGTTCGTAGTATTACCTGTGTATATCAAGAAATGGTTTATTATTAATTCCATAAAAATGTGCATTTAGTGGACAAAGTGTAATGTATGTGTTGTTTATGTTCTATCGGTATTTATGGGGGTATGTGCTGTTCGTGTAAGTTCGTAGACTATTATGAAACATACAAATGTATTAAGCTTTGGTAATAAACAGGTCCATATTGATAGTTTCTGAATTTCTTCAACTGCTTGTCACTTAATAGAGCAATATCGTTTAAAATGCTTAATGTTACACTGTGTCTCAAAGTACCACTCTAGAGACCATATCGAGTAGTCAAAGGCAATCTAATCTATACTTAGTGTAAACAAATGTTTACCGAATCCAGATGTTCATTTATAGTCACATGACCGTTAGACGCGTCATTAAGCCATTGTAAAAATAGCAGCAATGATTCCCCTATGTATTTTGCAAACAATCGAATAAACACAGTTTTATCCAGTGGAGGATGTAAACCTTATAGTCACAAGTTGTGTTATCAGCAACGAATATATATGTCCACTGATATAGTCCACGATCTAAGACCTTTAACTCAGTCGGTAAATCATTTGCCTTAGATTTGTAAAATAATATACCAGAAATCTCTTATCCTATATTTGTAAAGTTCATTTAAATACGTTCTGTTCCTCAACATTAAGTAAACTGCGTCAACATCTATGCCGACGTTAACAATAAGAATATATGACAAAGTCCTATGAGCATTGCAACATATACCAAACTCCGAAAAGGCACAGAACAAAGGTCATTTAACGAGAAGAGCAAACCCAACAGTTCCGCCTTGGAACGGTCAGTCGGCAATATGGTCCGACTGGGGTGCTTAAATCGGTTTTTCAGAGCTCTAACCTCTTGTAATTGCAGATGAAGCAGTCAATAAGAAACAATAAAGGAGCAGAGAGTCTAGTTCAAATCAGAGTTACGGTTCATTGCTTTCTAACATTCATGTGATAAATGGACAGTGTAGTAGTTGTTCTCAGAATTGTCATCTTCTTGTTCCCAACGGCGCCTTGGATGTCTTACTTCCGTGCTGTTTCTGGTACCTTTTGTAAGAAAATGTTGAAAGCCTGAATGCTTACTTTTAAATAGTGAACAATCACAATAAATGACACAAACATAGATGATGTGAACTCTTTCATTCTTTAAGTGATCTGATTCAATACAAGTATGTTTGAGTTTGATTTATTGTTTATCGTTATTACATTCCTTTCAAATACATTTGTTTGTATTGTGTATAGATAAGTGAATATATTATGATTTTCAGATAATGAAATTTTAAAACAAGTTATCTTATATGGTGTAGCATTAAAAACGCGATTGTCACAGCCAGTTAAATGTGCAAATTCAAACTTTTTTATATTTTATTTTTTAAATAATAACGAATAGAAATCAACCGTCCGAGGAAAATGTTCAGTATTTATCGCAATTTCTCGGTTCATGTTGATATCCTTGTGGAAGCAGTGCCAAAGAAAGCAAAAAAATGTGTCAATATAGATCGGCATCTAATGATATTCTTACTTTCAAACTGCTCAATAGGAATCGTAGTAAGGTAGCTTTAACAGAGATTATTTACGGAAGTGGTAACTGAATGTCCTCCTATATTAATGCAATGTTTTCTAGAGAAACTGTAGATCCTCATACGTTAACGGCAATGGTCTCGGGGAAACTGTATATCCGCCTGCGTTTAGTGCAATGTTCTCTAGATAGAATGTATATCTTCCTACGTTAAAGGCAATATTCTCTCGATAAACTGTATATCTTCCTCTGTTAAAGGCAATGGTCCCTGCAGAAATTATATATCCTCTTACGCTAAAACAAATACTCTCTAGATAAACTGTATATCTTCCTACGTTAAAAGTAATGTTCTCTAAATAAACTGTATATCATCCTACATTAAAGGCAATGTTCTTCCGACACACTGTATATCCTCCTACGTTAAAAGCAATCCTCTCTAGATAAACTTTATATTCTCTTAGGTTAAAGGCAATGATCTCAGGATAAACTGTACATCCTCCAACCTTGAAGGCAATGTTCGCCAGATAGACTGTACATCCTCTTACGTTTAAGTCAATGATCTCTAGATAAACAGTACATCATCCTACGTACAAATTATTATAATTATTATTATTATTGTTATTATAGTCATCATTGTTATTTTGTTGTTGTTGTATTAACTATAATTAATTAAGGGTCATTTCCTTTAATGTAGACATATCAGTGTTATTACCTTGTGCTTTGGTGTATCTATGCGACAAGATCCACGTCAGTGCATACGTGTCTCTTTGAGTGAAGAGTTGTTGCAAGAGACTTTAGAAGGAGCGTTATGTGTATTTAGCCGTTGTCTGCTACAGTGTTAAGGCCCATAAGTATCAAAGAGGAATAGTGTTCGAGTTTACGTGTATAATACTATGGTTGGACTTATACTGGTATAATACTAGTGTTGGACTTGGATACACAGTTGTACGGATCTTGTGGTAACTTTGTAGCGGCTTACATAATAATCATGTTCTGTTTATCGATTTATCATGCAACTGTATTTACAATTTAAGAAAAAGGTAACCTCTAGTCAAGAACACTTAAGAACATTAAAACAAACGGACATAATGAGATCTTAATACGGGGTCATGTGATGTAAGTTGCCTAATTTGTTGTTAAAAGAAAATTGTAAGAACGCGGAGTATTACTGTTAAGACTGCCAGATACATCCTGCTTTGGGAAACACAATGAATTTGACATAATTTATGTCTTGCCAGGAAACACAGTAACTTGAACGACGTTACTGAGCTTGTATTTGAAATACATTGATGCGGAAAATCGCATAAACAACAGTATGTTCAAATTATTACATAACTATTTTACTTAACCTAATGTCAACACGGAAATTTTCATTCTGACATTTTGAAATTTTTACAGAAGCACACACAGACTAAACATTACTAGGCGGATATTTCACGATTTAATAAACTAATAGGGCGTTAATTTAACTGAAGTGAATTAATCAATATAATTGTACAATGCAGCTTTGTGACACCCTGCATGTTTTCAATGCTTTGAAAAATTATCTTTCGACAGTCTTGCTTTAACATTACTCTAATGCTATGGCGATGTTCTCTAGATAAACTATAAAGGCAATGCTCTTTCCATAAACTATATATCCTGATACTTTAATGGCAATATTCTCTCCATAAACTGTATATCCTCCTACGTTACAGGCAATGCTCTCTAGATAAACTGTTTATTCTCTTAGGTTAAAGGCAATGTTCTCTAGATAAACTATATATCCTCTTACGTGAAAGGCAATGTTCTCTCGACAAATCGTATGTGATTTTATGTTACAGGCAATGTTCTGTAAATAAACTGTACATTCTCCTACTTTGAAGGTTATCTCTAGATAAAGTATATTGTTATTATTATTATTATTATTATTATTATTATTATTATTATTATTATTATTATTATTATTATTATTATTGACCTTATTAGTTATAATTAATTAAGGGTCATTTCCTTAAACCGCAGACAGATCAGTGTATGTTTTGGTTATCTATGCAACGAGATGCGCGTCAGTGCATACGTGGCTCCTTGAATAAAGAGTTGTAGCGAGAGCCTTTATACCTTGTATCTGCTAGAAGGAGCGTTATGTGTATATTTTGTCGTTGATTGCTACAGCGATAAGGCCCATAAGTATCAGAGAGAAATAGTGTTTGAATTTATGTGTATAATACTATGGTTGGACTTATATTGGTATAATAATAGTGTTGGAGTTGGATACATAATCATACGGATCTTGTGGTAACTTTTTAGCGTACATAATACGCATATTCTGTTTATCAATATATCAAGCAATTGTACACTTATATCTAGTCAAGAAAACTTAAGATTAAAACAAACGGACATAATGTGGTGATCTCGAGAGATCTTGCTACGTAATGATTTGATGTCAGTTGTCTAATTTGTGCTTAAAAGAAAATAGTAAGAAAGCGGAGTATTACTGTAACGACTGCCAGACACGTCTGTTCACGTCCTACTTTGGGACAAATAAAGAACAGACTCAATTTATGTTTTGCCAGACAGTTTGAACCTTCATTCCAGTTATGAAGTATGTCCTAGAGGTGGTATCCGACAGTTTGCCTATGCCAAATATATGTAACAATATCTAAACTCTGTTTGGGATATTTGTGTGTAATTTCTGCAGAAAGATCATTCTTAATTCTAAGCTTAGAATATTTTCAACATTATCTCAAATTTGTGGAAGTAAAACTCCTTATCCAACATCTTCAATGTTCATTCGCTTAAAATCTATTAACAAGAACGATTGGAACTCCTGCTTAATATAGACATCGATGACAGAGTGGATTAGGCGAATAAGCTTAAACATCAGTGGACACGTGGTTTTCTTATTTTAAAGATTGTTAACCATGCAGCGTGGCTCAGATAGGAAATACATTTTAGTAATGGCGGTTGTGGCGTTATGGTTAACCTTTCAGACAGATGTATGACATCAATAATCATCATTTTTGCGAGATATGTTCAGGTAACAATAGTTTGCCAACATGTTTTATGTAAATATTTTTATCCAAACTGTTGGACGCCACCTCGATAAGAATTTTACTTTTTATTGAAATGGTTAATAATGAGACAAAACTGAAATTACACATTTTTCTATTACTATTCATTTTGGAAAAGCACATTATATAACCTTTGTTTTAGTTATATTTAAAATAAACACACTAACAAAACACTTTCGTCCGAGATACCACACTCACAAAACACTTTTGTCCGAGACACCACACTCACAAAACACTTTTGTCCGAGATACCACACTCAAAAAACACTTTTGTCCGAGATACCACACTCACACAACACTTTTGTCCGAGATACCACACTCAAAAATAACTATTATCCGAGATACTACACACAAAGAAACGCTATTGACCGAAATACCGCACTCACAGAGCACTTTTGTCCGAGATACCACACTCACAAAATGCTATTGTCCGAGATACTACACACAAAGAAACGCTAGTGTCCGAGATACCACACACACAAAACGCTATTGTCCGAGATACCACACTCACAAAACACTTTTGTCCGAGATACCACACCCACAAAACACTTTTGTCCGAGATACCACACTCACAAAACACTTTTGTTCCAGATACCACACTCACAAAACACTTTCGTCCGAGATACCACACTCAAAAATAACTATTATCCGAGATACTACACACAAAGAAACGTTTTTGTCCGAAATACCACACTCACAAAACACTTTTGAACGGGATACCACATTCACAAAATACTATTGTCCGAGATACTACACACAAAGAAACGCTATTGTCCGAGATACCACACACACAAAACGCTATTGTCCGAGATACCACACTCACAAAACATTTTTGTCCGAGATACCACACTCACAAAACACTTTTGTCCGAGATACCACACTCATAAAACACTTTTGTTCGAGATACCACACTCACAAAACACTTTTGTCAGAGATACCACACTCAAAAATAACTATTATCCGAGATACTACACACAAAGAAACGCTATTGTCCGAGATACCACACACACAAAACGCTTTTGTCCGATGTTTAGAAACGTCCACTTACAATTCAAAAGAATTCACACACGTTTATCGGTAAGAAATATTATAGAATACCTAAAAGACAACCGATGATAAATAAAGGTTATCTTAAAATGAAACAAACGGGCATAAATAAATCGTCTCTATGCGTAAGTGACACGATCATCAAAGCGATTTCTTTAATCAATATGTGTGTTAACAAGGTTTTAGACCAGTAATTCATATACAAGATTTTCCAGTGCACAGAGGCGCCTGGTTCTTTCCCCGTTTGCCGAAAACAAACAAACTCTGTCCTAGTTGATTAAACATCACAAACACACAACCAACTTAAGTCCATCTTAAAGCATTCCAACTATGCACTTACTTTGCCAAACCATTTGATGTAAACAATTTGAATAATTTATTTAACCATTATTGTGATAAGATTAAGTTATTGTGTTTCCTACTGCACAAGCGACAAGCTTGGTGCATTGTGATTATTGGCTAGTAAGCAACACATACCTATTGTTCTTGCAGCACAGACTTCAGTGTACATACCTTTGGAAACCTTGTACCGGACCGTCAACATGGCGACAGCAATCACTGCAGAGAAGTGCTCAGATGAATATAAAGATGCCAAATGTTCCATTTGTGCAAAGGACAACAAAGACGAGATTGCAGATCATTACTGCTATGACTGCAACAAACATATGTGTACATCTTGCTTAGGATATCATAATAAATTTAATGAAAATCACAACGTAGTACAAGGACTTGGAGACGGCAAAGATGTGCTGACTGAGAAATGTGGGAAACATGCTGACGAGTTGATAACATTGTACTGTCGCCAGCACGAGGAACTGCTGTGTAGGAAATGTCGCCACTTGGATCACAGGTCAGTTGTCCGCTTTAAAGGTGATTTCTAATAGTTTGTCCATATCTAATATTTGAAGCATTTTTTACCCCTGTTCTTGCAAATGTGTGCCTAGTTGTGGCATAAACTAATGTTTAAATTTCAATAAAGACTGTCATAACATAACCAAAATTGTTAGACAGTACAAATCATGAAATATATGGCTGTCCTTGTCAAGGTAGGGCTGTAAATTCCATCCCCTGTATTTACCGGTGGTATTTACTGGTATTTACCGGCCTGGAAAATACTCCCTAAATACTGGAAAACGTAACCGTTGGAACAAAGTAAGTAAAGATTACAGCTGTTCTTGGTTGGGTGTAGATTCTTTAAACAAATGGCCTGAAAGTAACAAAACCTAGAAATAACATTTTTCAGATATTGTAACATATAATAAATTAAAATACAACATAATTGAAATAGAGAAAATACCTAATAATTATTCAATACAAATGGCAATCAATTATTTCAGATAAGCATAAATGTTGAACCATACAAGCCCAGATGATCAATCTTGTAAAAGAATCAACAAATATCAATATGGAATTATCAGTAATAATGTTTTCAGTGTGAGATTCAATGACAGAATGAATGGAGGGGGGGAAAGGATAGATAAAGAGGCGGGAAATCTGTAGTTAGTAAAAACAACTCACACACCAGACAAACCTGTTTAAAACCGTCTCACCAACCATGACCCTTTATTCGTACCTATATACAGGACGCCACAGGGTAGAACAATGTACGCGGACAACATGAACAAGAACTATCTTTTTAGCTCACCTGAACACAACGTGCTCAAGGGGAGCTTTTGTGATACCGCGTCGTCCGTCGTTCGTCGTCCATCGTCAACATTTACATTGTGAACACACTAGAGGCCACAATTTTTATCCAATGAATCTTCATCAAACTTGGTCAGAATGTTTGTCTGCATGAAATCTTGGATGAGTTCATTATTGGGTCACCTGGGGTCAAAAAGTAGGTCACGGGGTAAAATTTTAGAAAAAACTTGGGAACACACTAGAGACCACATTTATAGCCCAATCTTCACCAAACTTGTCAGAATGTTTGTCTACATGAAATCTTGGAGGAGTTTGTAACTGGGTCACATGGGGTAAAAAAGTAGGCCACTAGGTCAAATATAAGAAAAAGATTTTAAACTCACTAGAGACTACATTTATAGCCCAATCTTCACCAAACTTAGTCAGAATGTTTGTCTGCATAAAATCTTTGATGAGTTCGTAACTGGGTCACGTGGGGTCAAAAAGTAGGTCACTAGGTCAAATCCTAGAAAAAGCTTGTGAACACACTAGAGGCCACATGTATAGCCCAATCTTCACCAATCTTGGTCAGAATGTTTGTCTGCATGAAATCTTGGAAGAGTTCGTAACTGGGTCACGCTGGGTCAAAAAGTAGGTCACTAGGTCAAATCATAGAAAAAGCTTGTGAACACACTAGAGGCCACATGTGTAGCCCAATTTTCACCAAACTTGGTCAGAATGATTGTCTGCATGACATCTTAGATGAGTTCGTAACAGGGTCACATGGGGAAAAAAAGTAGGTCACTAGGTCAAATTTTAGAAAAAAATTGTGAACACACTGGAGGCCACATTTATAGCCCAATCTTCACCAATCTTGGTCAGAATGTTTGTCTGCATGAAATCTTGGACGAGTTCGTAACTGGGTCACATGGTGTCAAAAGTAGGTCACTAGGTCAAATTTTAGAAAGAACTTGTGAACAAACTAGAGACCACATTTATAGCCCAATCTTCACCAAACTTGGTCAGAATGTTTGTCTGCATGAAGTCTCGGAGTAGTTCGTAACTGGGTCTCGTGGGATTAAAAAAAAGGGCACAAGGTCAAATCTTATAAAAAAGCTTGTAAACACACTAGAGGCCACATTTATAGTCCAATCTTCTGCAATCTTGGTCAGAATGTTTGTCTGCATGAAATCTTGCAGGAGTTCGCAACTGGGTCACGTGGGGTCAAAAAGTAGGTTACTAGGTCAAATCCTAGAAAAAGCTTGTGAACACACTAGAGACCACATTTATAGTCCAATCTTCAGCAAACTTAGTCAGAATGTTTGTCTGCATGAAATCTTGGATCAGTTCATAACTGGGTCACGTGGGGTCAAAAATAGGTCACTAGGTTAAATCCTAGTAAAAGCTTGTGCACACACTAGAGACCACATTTATTGTCCAATCTTCACCAAACTTGGTCAGAATGTTTGTCTTCATGAAATCTTGGATGAGTTTGTAACTATGTCACGAGTGGTCAAGAAGTAGGTCACTAGGTCAAATCTTATAAAAAAGCTTGTAAACACACCTGAGACTACATTTATAGCTCAATCTTCACCAAACTTGGTCAGAATGTTTGTCTGCATAAAATCTTGGATTAGTTCGTAACTGGGTCACGTGGGGTCAAAAAGTAGGTCACTAGGTCAAATCCTAGAAAAAGCTTGTGAACACACTAGAGGCCACATGTATAGCCCAATCTTCACCAATCTTGGTCAGAATGTTTGTCTGCATGAAATCTTGGATGAGTTCGTAACTGAATCAAATGGTGTCAAAAAGTAGGTCACTAGGTCAAATTTTTGTAAATCTTGTGAACAAACTAGAGGCCACATTTATAGCCCAATCATCAACAAACTTGGTCAGAATGTTTGGCTCCATGAAATCTCGGATGAGTTTATAACTGGGTCACGTGGGGTCAAAAAGAAGGTCACAAGGTCAAATCTTAGAAAAAAGCTTGTGAACAGACTAGAGGCCACATTTATAGCCCAATCTTCACCAAACTTGGTTAGAATGTTTGTCTGCATGAAATCTTGGATGAGTTTATAACTGGGTCACGTGGGGTCAAAAGTAGGTAACTATGTCAAATCCTAGAAAAAGCTTTTGAACACACTAGAGACCACATTAATAGCCCAATCTTCACCAATCTTGGCCAGAATGTTTGTCTGCATTAAATATTGGATGAGTTCGTAACTGGGTCACGTTGGGTCAAAAAGTATGTCACTAGGTCAAATCATAGAAAAAGCTTGTGAACACACTAGAGGCCACATTTATAGCCCAATCTTCTCCAAACTTGGTCAGAATGTTTGTCTGCATGAAATCTCGGATGAGTTCGTAACTGGGTCACGTGGGGTCAAAAAGTAGGCCACTAGGTCAAATTAGAAAAAGCTTGTAAACACACTAGAGACTACATTTATAGCCCAATCTTCACCAAACTTAGTCAGAATGTTTGTCTGCATAAAATCTTTGAGGAGTTCGTAACTGAGTCACGTGGGGTCAAAAAGTAGGTCACTAGGTCAAATCCTAGAAAAAGCTTGTGAACACACTAGAGACCACATTAATAGCCCAATCTTCACCAATCTTGGCCAGAATGTTTGTCTGCATTAAATATTGGATGAGTTCGTAACTGGGTCACGTTGGGTCAAAAAGTATGTCACTAGGTCAAATCATAGAAAAAGCTTGTGAACACACTAGAGGCCACATTTATAGCCCAATCTTCTCCAAACTTGGTCAGAATGTTTGTCTGCATGAAATCTCGGAGGAGTTCGTAACTGGGTCACGTGGGGTCAAAAAGTAGGTCACAAGGTCAAATTTTAGAAAAAACTTGTGAACACACTGGAGGCCACATTTATAGCCTAATCTTCACCATTCTTGGTCAGAATGTTTGTCTGCATGAAATCTTGGATGAGTTCGTAACTGGATCACATGGTGTCAAAAAGTAGGTCACTAGGTCAAATTTTTGTAAATCTTGTGAACAAACTAGAGGCCACATGTATAGCCCAATCTTCAACAAACTTGGTCAGAATGTTTGGCTGCATGAAATCTCGGATGAGTTCAGAACTGGGTCACGTGGGTCAAAAAGTAGGTCACAAGGTCAAATCTTAGAATAAGCTTGTGAACAGACTAGAGGCCACATTTATAGCCCAATCTTCACCAAACTTGGTCAGAATGTTTGCAGGGCTTTTTCAGTCTGTCTCAGAGGGCCGATATTCGGCCCCGTTCCCAATACCAAATAGCGACCATTTTTCCCAATTTCAAGAAAAAAATTCCCAATCTCATAAATTAATTCCCAATTGAACCGAAATGCCTTTTACCTTTAAACAATAAATAACCCAAGAAACCATAAAATCAAGAGACTTTTCCAATTAAGCGAATCGTTTGTTTACATTTGATCGGTGATCTGTGAAAACTACTTTCCCGTGAATTTATGTATGAATGTAACCGGTGAAAACATAGACTATTACCCAGCCGTATACCGTAACGCAAGTTGAAGATGCGTCACGGAGCCATTCCAGATAACATTGTAATCAATTTATGGTTTGAAAATTTACAGGAATCATTTTTTATTTCATAAACAAAAGTATTTTCGCCATATATGTTTGACTGCGTATAAAACTGAAAGGAGTTATGAAGCAAAAACGGTACATGCAGTACCGGCTTTTATACTGACCCGCGAAATATAGTGACGAAAAATGTCGTACAATAGTAAATACTTCGCGATCTAGAATCTACCAACTTCTGTAGATGATGACCATAAATTGGCATAATACCATCCAGCACAGAAGCTGTGGAGAGTGGGTTCAGCACCATGAACCTACTATGCACTTCTTTAAAAAGCTCCCTTGGTCAGGAAAAACTCTCCAATTTAATAAGAATCTGCATTGAAGGCCTTGCAGAGCTTTCTGAACAAACTCTGGAAGAGCTCTGTAACACTTTCAGGGACACAAAAGCAAGGCAGATTAAGATTTAATGCAGAAAAATAAATGTATATTTTTCTGTTGAAATTTCCCAATTGGTTAGATTTGTCGTAAATTTTCCCCCAAATTTGACTATTTACCGCGTCAAAAATTCCCAATTTGGGCTGGGACCTTTTTCCCAAAACCCCCTGAAAAAGCCCTGGTTTGTCTGCATGAAATCTTGGATGAGTTCATAACTGGGTCACGTGGGGTCAAAAAGTAGGTAACTAGGTCAAATCCTAGAAAAAGCTTGTGAACACACCAGAGACCACATTTATAGCCCAATCTTCACCAATCTTGGCCAGAATGTTTGTCTGCATTAAATATTGGATGAGTTCGTAACTGGGTCACGTTGGGTCAAAAAGTATGTCACTAGGTCAAATAATAGAAAAACTTGTGAACACACTAGAGGCCACATTTATAGCCCAATCATCTCCAAACTTGGTCAGAATGTTTGTCTGCATGAAATCTCGGATGAGTTCGTAACTGGGTCACGTGGGCTCAAAAAGTAGGTCACAAGGTCAAATCTTAGAAAAAGCTTGTAAACACACTGGAGGCCCTTTTTATAGGCCAATCTTCATCAAACTTGGTCAGAATGTTTGTCTACATGAAATCTTGGATGAGTTCGTTAATGGGTCTCGTGGGGTCATAAAGTAGGTCACTAGGTAAAATTTTAGAAAAAGCTTGTGAAAACACTTAAGAGGCTACATTGATGGCCCAGTCTTCACCAAACTTGACCATCATGTTTGCCAGTATGAAATCTTACATATGTTTTGAAGTGAGTCATGTGGATTCAGTAGGTTACTTGGTAAAATTCTAGAAAATGTTATCAACCCAGTGGCCACACTAATGGTCCGATCTTTACCAAAGATTTCTAAAGTAAATCACTCTTAATTACTTGATGCCAGATTTGAGCCTACTTAAAGCCTGTGTCATCAGGTGAGCGATTAAGGGCCATCATGGCCCTCTTGTTTTAACAAAGAGCCTTAAATACTTGGGGAAATTTATGCTAATCAACCTGTGCACCTGGTCTTTGACACTTAAAAAGCAAAACCATAAGGTCTAGACTATTAAAACAACAAAATAATATTTATTAATAAAGTGATAACAGTATGGATATAAAGGCAATTGATGGGTAAACTTGAATTTATCCACATTAATGTTGATAATAGGGAATATTGTATAAATTCCAGGGTGGTCAATACAATTGACAAGTATTTGCAAGTATTTACCGGTAA
The DNA here is from genome assembly GCA_007844125.1 of Sinonovacula constricta. Lineage (NCBI taxonomy): Eukaryota > Metazoa > Mollusca > Bivalvia > Cardiida > Solecurtidae > Sinonovacula > Sinonovacula constricta. Next base: position 53,281,562 of record CM017566.1, read on the forward strand.
ATACCGCCGACATGGAAAATACTCATTTTTGCAGGCATTTTGCCGACTCTGGTCCTTATCCATTCTGACCATATCAATACATAAAAATGATGGGGATTTCAGCTAAAACTAGATATCGATTTCAGAGAAGATTAGCAGGATAATCATAAAATGTGATCTTAAAAGTTAGTTGTCACGGGGTTTTTTTAGTTTAAAATAGCACACTGTGCATTATGGTTGGGACAAGAAATGCATTTGTGTAATAACAATGGAGCATTGCACATATCTTTTAACATGGCTATAAAGCACCAATAAGTAGCATTGTGCTTGATCTTTCAGGTTGCTATAATTTTTTTCAATAATTTATCTGGTAGCTTGAGAGAAAAGCAATGGTGCAAACTGCTGAATACCACCTTTTACAAAATGTAATTATTTAAGAATAAGCTCAAGGTTCAGTCGCAGATCATAGTTCACTTTAAATGCTAACTACTCAATTATAAAATATTATTTACACCACATTAGCAGTGGCAGCCAAGGATTGTTTTTTGTTTTGGGGGTCGGGGGGGACTTGGGGTGGGGATCCTAATTGAACGAGTACCAGAGGTGCAAGACGTGCTAGAGGGGTATGGGCAAATGTTCCCCCCCCCCCCCCAAAAAAAAACAAACAAAACAACTTTTGAAATGTTGCAGCAAAAACCATTTCTTGCATTACAAAAGCTAGTACAAAGGTTTTCCATGTAATTATATGTTTGTATTCTCAACAAAAGGCATAATCTACAATAATGTTTTCAAGGGAAGACTTAGGGGAGAGGTCAAATTGAGTGAGAACCATAAGTATGAGTAGTGTAAGGGGATCAAGGGGCATGCCGCCACAGGACTAGTGTTGACATCTAGAAACGAAAATAGTGTAATTTCCTGCATTTCAGATGCTTGACAGACCATTGTAGAAAGATTTTCACCCAAATAGTTTAATTTCAAAGCATTATTTCAAGACATTTTAGACATAAATACGTGCTTACTTGTCTTATCTGTAGCACTGTACCATATGCGACAATAGTACCACATACACACCCTTGGCCCCTCCTCTTAACCCCCGTCACCCCATTAGATCCGCCCATGCATTAGTGCTGTTGTGGCATATTTTATATATAGCAAACCTGCATAAAGACCTAGCTTGGGATTGGATTTGGGGCCAGTCGGATCAAGGTCACTGTTACTAAAAATAAATAAAAAGTTTCTGGTCAATAACATTAGTTTCGATGAACCAATCCTGCTGAAACTTTGGATATGGAAGGCCTGCATGAAGACCTAGCTTGGGATTGGATTTGGCGCCAGTCAGATCAAGGTCAAGATCACGGTTACTAAAAATAGAATCATTTTCCGGTCAATAACTTCAGTATGAATAAACCAATCTTGCTGAAAATTTTGATTCGGCAAGCTTGCATGAAGACCTACACTTAGCTTAGATTTGGGTCAGTCAGGTCAACATCAGGGTCACTGTCACTAAAAATAGAAAAACAGTTTCCGCTTAATAATTTGTGTTGAAAGGGAGATAATTTGTTTTTAGGTAGTTTATATGCAAACTTAGCATGAGATTGGATTAATGGCCAGTCGGGTCAAGGTCAACGTCACTGTTTCTAAAAATAGAAAAACAGTTTCTTGTCAATAACTTAAGTTTTGATAAACCCATCTTGCTGAAACTTTGGATATAGCTAGCTTGCATGAAGACCTAGCTTAGGACTGGATTCGGTAAATCGTTGAAAACCTGGTTTCGTGGCTAAATTTCGTGGCATAGCCACGTTTCTTGTTGATAATATTTTGTATAATTTTGTTTATTGTCACCATTTTGTGCATCAGAGGTAAAATATGATCATATTGATGAAAAGTGATCACTGACAGAAAATGTAGACTGATGTGCATTTTTGCCGATACTGTGCAGCAACATTTCTATCATTATTGCACAGGGGCACTTAATGAGGTGCCTAGGGACTGAACCCGCGGGTCCATTATACTGACACCGACGAGTCAGGCGTAATATTGTCCCCTTCGCCCCGAGCCTAAGGAGGGAAGCCACTACTACCAACTTTAAAGTCTTTGGTTTGACCTGCCCTGGGTTTGAACCCGCGACCTCCCGATCCGCAAGCATTTTCAGTTGGTTAATGGCGATCGGTTGTCATTAATATGAGCATCTTTCACTTTGGATGCATAAAATGGTGGCAGCAAACAAAGTTTACAAAATATCGTAAAAACCAGTATGTTTATTGTGTATTTGAGAAACTCGTCAGGAAGTTAGAGCTCTGTAAAACTGGTTTAAGCACCCCAGTTGGTCCATATTGCCGACTGACCGTTCCAAGGCCATAAGTGTCGGGTTTGCTCTTTTTCGTTTCATGACTCACCACAAATTTGTTCTTACTTTTCGCTTGGCTTGCATGTGAAATACCTTTGTTCTGTGCCTTTTCGGAGTTTGATATATGTTGCAATGCTCATAGGACTTTGTCATATATTCTGATTCGAAATATACTGGTATACCGCGACAGCCCTACACTTTAGACATAAATACATGCTTACTTGTTGTATCTAGCACTATACACATATTCTACAATACACCCTCTTGCCCCCCCCCCCCCCCCCCTCCCTCCACCTTAATCTGCCCATGCATTAATGCTGTTGCGGCATGCCGGTTTATTGCAATACTGAACGAAGTTAAAATTGTACCATGATACACAATGAACATATTGTGTGTGTTTTTTATCAGTTACGAATCTTCTTTCATTAGCTATCTGGTTAGGATAGATATGATTTGCTGGTTAAATTAACATATCATACAGACATGTGATTTCTTTAAATTTAAAATGAAATACAAGTTATTGTTTTTTAAAACTGGCAACTAATTGAATGGACAAGAAAGAGACCTGCACATCCTTGCAAACAATTTTACTAACATAGACAGGAAGACAAGTTTGCAGCATTAAGAATAAAATTAATCACGTTATATTGATTTTAATAATAAAGTTTAAAATGGATTTTAACTAAATATATGCTACCTCGTGGTCCAGGTTAAATGTTGGACGTTGGATTTCTTAAAAATAAAAATCATATTAACGGAAACCAAAAGAACACTGATATTATGATTTGCTATACATATTCCTTGGGAGGTCCTGTATCAAACCTGTGCAAGAAATTTGATCTGTCAAAAAATATGGCTGCCACATAGTGGTCATTTTCTATGTATGGTTATAAAGGACAATTTTGAAAATCTTATTGTAAGAAACTATGGCCGCGAGGGGCGTTGCCATTTTCTTATATGGCTTTATCTTAAAGCTTAGAAAATCTTCTTGTACGAAGCTAAAGCCCGACTATATAAATGTTGCTTTTAATTTTATATATAAGTAAATCCGATTGGGCTAGTTGAAGCAATCTGAAAAAACAAATGCACAATTTACAAATTTTGCGTAGATTTTAATGTAAACAATGCCATTTGGCCATTGTTTGTCTAAGCAAGTTACAGCTAGAGCCCATTGTTAAGGTGGGTGTGGCTACAACCCATCTGAGGAAGGGTCATTTATACATTGCATTAATTACCCATGTACCAATGACAAACTAAAGTATAAAGTATGATGTCATCACCCTGTGCAGATGGTATCACCATTGAAATTTGATGTTATCACACAATAGCAGAAAACACGGTACTTAACTGTACGGGGCACTAAAAGAAAAAATAGCAGCGAGGTTAGAAATGCATTTGGATATTCAATGGATTGTATATAACACTTGACAAATGCACATAGATTTGGGAAAATGTTGATTTGGTTAGATCAGAAGTTATTTGACATTTTGTATCAAAACCTTGTTATTCATCCTCTGTTTACGGTTGATATTGCAAATTATTTATATATAGAAATACACATTCCATGTCAAAATATACTTATTGTTACTGTTATCATCCGGCATATGCATCCTTGTGACGCTGTAGATAGTCATAGCCGCGACTATAGGCTGATACGGCCACATAAAAAATTTGACCGAATTTACCTGGCAAATTATAGAAAATGGCCAAGTTAAACAAGCATGTTACTTCAACTGTTAAATATGAATATCATAATTCAACAAGACTGCCTAAGAAAATGTTGTTAAAATCCTGAACAAAATCCTGAGTATCTTTTTCTTTGTCATTGTTAAGTGACGATTCTGAAATTAGAACCAAAGTCTATGAATTGTTTTTTTCTGTTTCAAAGGCAACTTCAAATTTACAAAAACAACAACAAACAAAACAAGCAAAATAACAACAACAACAAAACAAACAATAAGGTATAAAGTGTTATAAGGGATAATATATGGTGGAGCTGGGTTGAGGATTGATAATTGGCCCTTGGGGCCTAAAATCCCTCTGGGTTTTTTTGCCAGCAGGCCATTTATCTGCACTAAGTTGTGCTTCTCCTAATATAATTTTTTGAAAAATTTCAGAAAGCTGTTTTAGGCAAAGATAAGGTTAAACGGAAATGGTAATATAGACAAAGACTTATGCTGTTCATTTGAAACAATGTGCATCAATTGATATGTAAAGAAAATAATGTGAAGACAATTTTTAGCTGAGAATGGAGTGGCAAAATTATATTAATTTTTAATTCAAAACAATATCGCTTATTTGAAGTGTTTTTGTGTGGCAGGCCCATATTTGAAAAGTAGAGTCGCAGAGTTGTTACATACTGTGCTATTCACCAGATGGGTTTAAGTCATACTCAAGGTCATACATGTGGGGTGTTCCAGCTTACCTGTGGTGTAAAGGCTGTTGTGTTCAGACATGTGTCTTCCTCAACCTTACTCAAGTTACTGTAATGACCACATTGGGGTCACTGCGATGTACTTCAGGACCATTTTTTTCCATTTCTTTTCAGGAAATGTCAGGACCTCCAAAATATAATGGAATCCTCTGATGAACGTAATGCTGACCCTGGGTTACAAGCTGTCCCTGCACAATTAAAATCTGCTTTGGACAATATTAACAAAGCTATTAAAGCACTAGACAAGCACATGACCAATATTCAGCGGAGTGGAGATGGTTTTCTTAAAGAACTGGAAGACTATGCAAAGAAGTTGTTGGCACGAATTGAGGAGCTAAAAGTGAAGGGTAAGAAGGATATCAAAAGGAAACAAGAAGAGCTTCTTGCAGTCGCCATAAGTCATCGACAAGCGTGTGCTTTCACTAAAGATGAAATAAACCAGTGTTTAGATAAAATTAGAAAGTCAAAAGAGTGGAAAGCCTCTACGTTTGTCCTTAAAAAGAAGGGCCAGACAATTGCACCCAAAGCTGATGCTCTTTATAACGAGTCGGACAGTCTAATGAAGGGACATCAATTCATCTTTATGACTGAAATGAAAATATTTGACTCCCTCAACTGTTTCCATTCCCTTGTTAAAGATGTCAGCACAAAGGTATCAGAAAAGAAACAAATCAACGTCAGGATAAAAAGGGATAAGAGAAAGTGTGATACACTGGGTTGCTGTCATCTCAGTGATGGGAGTCTGGTAGTAGCCGATTATGGAAACAGCAGACTGAAGCTTGTAGACCCATCAAATAGCATGGTAACCAAGTTCTGCGATATAAATGGACGTCCAACAGATGTATGCTGTATTGGTCCGCAAGAGGTAGCAGTAAGTATACTTTTCGTGTCCCTTTGCTGATTTAATTGAGATATATCCTATAATGTATCATTCTGACACGTGACATATTCAAAGTAAAAGAATTTAATTAATTTTAAGTCCAGTTGCATGTGCATGATGGGTCTGGTCAATTATATAACGTCATTCTCCAAAACAAGATACTAAGTACCCGAGTACTGGTTCTACCCAGAAAGTAGGCAGTTGGAACTTTCCCAAATGACTGTAAATAAACAGTTTTAAACTAAACAAAAACTATAACAAAAACTATACCATTGACATAGTGCTTTAAATTTACCTAGGCTAAAGTAATAGATGATACATGTTTCGACAATATCAGTGTTTATGCCAACTCATAATGTCCAAGGCGGATTTGTGACTTACTTCCTGGATATTTGGTAAGCATCCAGGAAATCTAAAGGTTATGTTTTTAGTAAATGTATAGATCAAAATAATATTTTAGAAATATTTTTTTAATATTAGTTTTAATATTTCAAGAATGTATTATAACTCCTCATTTGTCCCAAACAGTTTAGATTAACAAAGTCATTACCAGGTAACATTTTTGCCCCAAATGATAAAAGATGCAATACAAATTTCATGTTTAGTTTACATGGGTAATACAAATCACTGGTCCCAGGGTGTTCGGTAGCCTCTGAACTTCAAGGGTCATTGACCCCTCAGTCAAAATTTTCTGAGGGTCATATTTGTGTGTCGTGTAGCACATCATAAAGCGCAAATATGCTGTTATATCAATGTTGATTGTGTTTCACTATTTACAGTAAATTAATTTTTCTTTTTTTTAGAATTTAGGTTTTTCTTCAGATCTTTTTCTCTTTATAACTTTATAATTTAATTCATCATTTTTTGTGTATATAATTATTATTGTATATACAATTATATCATCGACTACCACATTTTGTATAAATAAGCCTTGATGGGAATTATTGATATTTCTAAGAGTTTGCTTGGGACAAGTAAATAAACAGAATATTGCTAAATAGTGTTTTTTTTTCTGCAACTCAGTTATGACATTCTAAGAGTTTGCTTGGGACAAGTAAATAAACAGAATATTGCTAAATAGTGATTTTTTTTTTCTGCATCTCAGTTATGACAATCAAAAAAATAAATAAATAAAACATATCAATTAACATTGTTAAATTAACAAGTAACAAGTACATCTTTGGTAGATACGATCAATCGATTTGCCATATTAGTGTGCATAGTTCTAAATCGATGTCAAATTAAATTATACTCGGACGCATCACTTCGTTCCTTTGCAGTAATCACACATTTTGGTGGTCCAATCAAGTAATTATACCGTGCCTACAGTCGTCCTTAATTGCTTCCGATGCATCAGGATGCTACAAACATGTTTTACAAGTAAACAGATGCCGATCAATTAAGATTTATTACTTTTCTACACCTCTGTCAAAATGCCATATTGAAATTAGCCGCACATACGTGCAAACGTCTCATCGGCAGAATTAGAGCACATGTTTCCTATTAATTATGCAGTCTCCGCCTACTGTATTGTTTTTCTCCTAGCAGAAGGTAATCGATGCGCGTGCGTGTCAATCGTACCTACTCGGCGATCTCCGGCAAGCTTTGATCACGTAGAATCACCGAAGCGTGATCCGAGTGCGCGCGTGTGTGTGTTTGTGTGTATGAATCTGTTCTCATTAATATGCAGACTCCGCCCATTGTCGTCTTTTCTCACTTCTTATGAAGCTGTAGACGATTTTGACCGACGCAAGGGTAGAAATTGTCACGGGTCAAAATGACCCCCGCCGCTTTATTGATGTGCGTCAGTTAGGGGTATTTCCGAATTTTCGTGCGTCAAAACCCGGAAGCTCGGGTCAACCGAACACCCTGGGTCCCATTTGCAATGATAACTGAGTTTTTTTTTAAATATATCACAGAGGCCAATTATGATCACTATGGCAACTTTCAGCTATTTTGGCAGAGGAATACCCCAAACGAATGTCTGGGTAGAACCACTGGCGAACCGCACTTCAGCTGAAAGACCTTCTCACATTCAGTCCTACACCTTAAATGGGACTTGCACTCACCCAGTGGGAGGCGAAGCAGTTGGAGGCGGTACATGCTCTGAATACATGCGCCGACCCCACCACTACACCACACCACTACACCACGGTGCCCCTCCTGATTGTGCATAGCAAAGCGTTACTGAAGGCTATAAAATCTGTAGTTCCGACATGAAACTACATGAACAATTTTTAATGTTATTTATAAAAAGTTAACTGTAATTTAACGTCTTTGGTATGTCACAACCCGGGATTGAACACGTGTTCTCCTGGACACCCGATTGATTGTGTTATTAGGTCCAGTAGGCCCATTTGAAGCAATCTATAGGAACTGATGAAATTGTGCCAAAACGCAGAAATTTAAATGGATTAATTTGGTCTCCTTAATCATAACAGTCTAATAACAAATACAGAGAAAAATGTCGTCTTCATCAAATATTGGATTGGTAATGTTTCTTACAGTGATGAGTAATCAGGTACAGATGCGTTTCAAATAAAGTAAGGTGAAAATAAAATTGCCCATTTAATAAAAGTGATTGAATAGTTAAACAAAGAAACATGGGACATTAAAAAATGTCCTTTTCACAAGAAAGTGTTTACTGATTATTAGTTGGTGATTTATACTGAGAAATGAAATGCGATGCCATGTGTTTTTAGCTCACCTTAGCTTATGTTTAGGGTGAGCTATTGTGATTCACCCCATTGTCTGGTGTTTGGCTTCCCGTGTAATATGTCACACGTCACGGGTCCGTCAACATTTTTTTTAAACATCTTCTCTGAAACTGTTTAGCAAACCTCAATCTCAAACTTTATCACAAGCTTTAGCGGCAGGGCCAGCAAACAATCGTTCATAGAATGTTTGATCTGTCAAAAGTATGACCACCAATGTCCAATTTCCATTTATGGCTATATAAAAAGCTAGAATAAAAAAAGAGCTAGAACCTTGATGTTTAGTATACATGTTCCTTATGTTAACACGTCGCCGCCAGGGCCATATTGGGCAAATTTTCTCGTCCGAAATGCAAGAGCTAGAGCCTTGATAGTTAGTATACATGTTTCTTGGCTGGCCCTTTATCAAGATTGCTAGAAGATTTTCGATCCGTCAGAAAACATGGCCGCCACGGGCGTGGCCATTTTTTAGCTAAATGGCTATATAGGGAATTTTGAAATCTTGTCAGAATCTATACTTTTGCCATAGGTGGCATTGTATCAAGACTGTTAAAATAATTTTAAGCCATCAAAAACATGGCCGCAGAGGCGTGGCCATTTTCTATAACTGGTCATACAGGAACATTTTCAAAAATCATCTTACCAGGGAACTAAATAGTAATAATAAGAGAGACGAAGAGAGACGAAATTTTCCGAAATTACGTCACTTAAGTTCACATTTGAATCACCCTTTGCATACATGTACGCGGAATTGCATGACTTTATTGTAATGGTAACAAAAACTATCTCAGGTACATATATCCAATGCAATCTTGTAAACAAATATGACTGGGTAAGTATGAAGTGCGAAACACGCGCCTCCAATGGTAAAATACAGGAGCGCACCATTCAAGCGTAACGAATCACGGGTTATGGGGGAGGTAAGCACATCTTATGTAGTACACATTCTAAATATAGCTTACATGGATACAATGGACGACAAAAGGTAGACAAAAGGGTAGAGATTCACATAAAAAACATATCAATAAAGTGTCACCGCAAGTGTTCTAAACGATGTAAACAAAATATAATTCAAATGTCACCTTAATCTAAGTGTCCATCACAAATTTAGTCCAATCTTAATCCAAATATACACATAACAACAAGCAAAAGAGACACTAGAAAAATTCACGTCCACTGCTTATTGATGACAAGAGGGTGGGTGGAGAGCAGGGGATTAACGGTCACGCATACATAGCGTGAACGCAATGGATGATTGACACATGCTAATCTACCGCTAATTAGGAAACAATTAAAAAAGGCCTAATCAAGTTGAATGCTGATTACACGACAGTTAAAGAACAAATTGCTTGAGAGGATCTAAACAAACCGCTTACAGCAGAGCCTCGTGCTTTCTGATTTTCTTAGCCTCGCATGATAACATTTATCTATATCAACACTAACCTGGTATTCTCTATATCTAAAGTTATACAAATAAAAAACAGCTTGATTTATACTCTTAAATTGCACACACTGATCATAAAAATTGTATGCCTAGCACAGGTTCACGCGTACATATATACAAACAGTTGTACACATTCCATTCGTCACGCGACAAAATATGACGTCATAAATACGTGTTTGAAAAAACAACAAGTAAGAGCGTTCATAAATTTTGATAAAAAGGGATGGATTCTGTGATGTCTTAAGGGAAATATTTAAAGATGTCTTGTAAATTGTAAGTTTTAATATTATGATAATACTTTTAAATATATGACTTTTTAAATTGTTTTATGCTTAAATTTGGTTAAAATACTATTCGAAAACCATGAGTGCATGACTGTGTTTTAGATCTCTGTTTCTTGTAGATGGCTAGATCTAGACACAATACATTTTGCACATTAAACTCGAATTTAAATGTTGATTGTCTATTTTTTAAGTTATTACACGTTTTTACTTGTTCAGATAAATGACCATATGTTGTGTTTTTTTTAATTTCTACACTTTCAGAAACAAATGGCGACTTTTCCTTGTACTCAAGCTTAACCGAGCCAGGAGGACAGCGAGTGTAGCAAGTGTACAGATCTGTATTTTCGGGTGGTTTTTGAGTCATGTTTTCCTATATTTAGACCAGACACTAGCAAGCTGATCGACATGAACGACTGAAGATTAACATTTCATTTTAATGTTTACCTGCTTTACATGTGTTTATTTTCAGGTTGTTGTATGGATGATTATTCTGCCAGCCATGTTTTCTTCACCGCAAAAAAAACAACTGATTGTGCCACGACACAAAGGCCTGTATTCACCAAACATATCTTAACCCAAGTCACGACTTGAACTTATCATTTCTTACCATGAAAACTATGCTTTTGTTTGTAGGAAAATGTGATTTTAATTTCAAAATAGCAAAGTTAAATTGTCATGCTACATTTCATACTTACAGCTAAATATACGCTAAAGATATTGTGAATTAAAATTTACCAAAATGTTACTACCAAAATGTTACTGGAGAATGGTTGGTGTATACGGGCCAAAGACTTTATTTATGATGTTTTCCCCTTCCCTCTATTTTCAGGTATCAACCATTTACGACTGTGAACGCTGACGTGTATTTTGTCACCAACACAATCTGTACATTTACAATGTTTTACTCTGGTCTACATTTCTGTATTTCCAGGTTGCCTTCTCTGGTTCTACCCAAGTCCACGTGTACAACACGGTCAGTCTGACCAGGACACGAACCGTCGAGTTGGGACATAGGACCGAATGGATCGCTTGTCATGGCGGACTGCTGTACTGTGGTGTGTGGGGTGGTGGTAACATCGTGTATGTACACGACGTGAGTAGTGGCAGGAAGCTGAGGGAGATCTCCAAGGACACCGACGGCCGGAAACTGTTCTCTGACATCCAACTCATCGCCGTGAACAGTTCCGGCGACCGACTCTATGTGGCTGACAAGGAGAGAGGTCTTGTATGTGTCGGCGTGGACGGGAGGCGGATATTTCATCTCACCGAGGACGATCTCGGACTGACTACAGCCTTTGGTGTGACCACTGACCATCGCGGTCACGTGTATGTTTGTGGACTGGACAACGTAGTCAAGGTGACCGAGGAGGGTCACGTGGTCGGTCAGATATTGTCCAAGGAAGATGGAATCACGTGGTGTCCACAATGTCTCAGTTATGATGAGAGCAGGAGACAGTTGTGTGTTGGAGGGGAATACAGTGATCAGCTTCTGATGGTGGAATTGTAAAGTTAATATTAAATATTGGCGGACATTTTGTTTATTATTTATGTTTATACTTTTGTTGCTGATTGCGACATTTTGTGAATTAGTGACTCATTATAAATGTGGGATTAACTTAACGTGAAATTAACGTTTTAGCAAAACAATGTTCCATCGACATTTTGTTTAGGAATAAAATGAAATTAAAACTTGTATTTGAAACTCTGTACTTCTGTAAAGGTTACAGATAAGTATGTAGTGTGTGTATTGTTATATTTCCAATAAATATTTTGTACAAACGTTCCTACAATGAAAGTTTAATTCAATTCAGTTTGATGTTTTCATCTCAGTTCGCAATGTTTGTATATTTTACATCAGCATCAAAACAATGACGTCATTAAGCATAATATGACGTCATCACACGCGGATAATACATTTTCCCGCAAAATCAGCAAAAAGATGCGACGTCATCAATACATTACTGCATTACTGAATTATTCGGCATTCGTATCAGATTTCTACAGAATTTTAATTAAAACAGTTCATACTACTATTCGCATTTGGTTTAATGCATGTGTTATCTACCATTCGTGTAACATGTAGCGGTATTTGCATAAATGCAATAATGTCCGAGAGTTGTTATATAAAAAACCGTCAATCGATTTTCAAGATGTGTGGTTTAGTTAAAATTGTGCAATTGCGTTGTTCAGTTGAAATTGTGCATAACTGTTTTATCTGCAGCAAATCAAATATCAGCGATAATGTTATAAAATAAAGAAACATATTAGGTAGATCTGTGGCAAGTTGATTAAGAAAATAAATTCTAAAGAGATGTCACGAGTATATATTCAAATCGAAATTGATCATGGATTAAGTTATATAAATCGTACAATGACGATTTGATATTGCATAAACAGTATCGGCTACATTTATGTACGCGGAATTATGTATAAAACTATAATTCTTTTAGTTTTTGCAAATAAAAATATTGTCTTTGTACGACTTAATGAACACGTTTCTGCTGTAGGGATGCACACCACACACCCTCCCCCGTTGGACAATTAGTTTTCGTAGGTGCGTTTTCCACAACTATCTCGGGCAAAAAAGTAAATAATATTGCATTTAAAGATTTAGTAACATTTCATGTCAATATATTTTGCAAGAAATACCTGTTTCTATAGTCTGTGGTAACTGTTGATCCCATAACCGACGTGTATGCAGGAATCTACGTATATGTAACAACACCGTTTTACCTATCGTTCCATATCCACAATTGTGCATAATTCCAAGAGCGGGTCTAGGATGTTACTCTGAGCGGGGGTGCACTTTCTTCAAATGTTAAGACATTACTTTATCATTTGTGGATTTCTTTACACGCTAATACCATACCATTACATATAGAAGGTATTAAATTACCCTTTAAAGATACCATTAATGATATATTCGAGGGTTGTTTTGAACACATTTGCTATTCGGGTGGTCCGGGACAGGTTACCATGAAAAAATAGATTTCTGGAATGTGCTCTGACGTAAATCGGGATCACATCCAATAAACCACACCAGTCTTTTAAAGTAAATTGACGCCATGTATTCATTTGTTTTATTCGTCTTCCTTGCCCCTTCCCCCCTCCACCCCACACACAATCCGATCCTGGATTAAAAAAATATTGATACATGAAATAACAAAGAAATATTGCAAATTTTTATCCAGTTTGTCAATTATGTTTTCTATGAATAAATGTGTCGGTGAAGATGTATATAAAATCGGTAATTGTTATAGCGTGTTTATTTTTTAAGAACAGAATCGGCTTAAAGCGGCCAGGACATAAATTAACATATAGTGTATGTGTACATGATTCGCACTACATTTTTGTTTGTTGTTGTTGTTTAAATATTTCGTCATTGTCAAGCCAAATATTGTCCTTTTTATTATTTACACTACTTGTTAATGTAAAATAATGCATAATTTTCAAGTCAATGATTGTTTAGTTTATGCAAGAAGTATACCCTGATATGTATTCGGGAAAACGCTGCTTAAATATGTATACTAGTTTCCTGTAGGTAATTCATCTTGAATAACCCTATTAAGTGTTTGCTTTACTTAACATATTTTAACAGCTTTTATGCTGATAAACAATTTAAAATGTGATACCAATGATTGTTATTGGAATTTTTAATTGTTGTTAAACCTAGCTTAAACTAGTAGATGTTTGATCTGATTGGTACATCGAATAGACTATAATAATCTATACTTACGTACATGTATTTGAATGTAGAATGTAAAACCTTGTTTGATAGAGATGTCAATATATATTTTGAGTTTGCTTCGATTGTTTTTTAGCTCACCTGAGCACAACGTGAGCTTTTTGATACCACTTCGCCCGTCGTCCGTCATCAACATTTTAGCTTGTGAACACAGTGTTTATCCAATCTTCATCAAACTTGTTCAGAATGTTTGTCTGCATGAAATCTTGGATTAGTTCATTTTGTGGTCACGTGAGATCAAAAACTAGGACAAAAGGTCAAATTTTATGAAAAAGATTGTGAACACACTTGATACCACATTTATAGTACAATCTTCATCAAACGTGGTCAGAATGTTTGTCGGCAGGAGATCTTTAAGGATTTCGTTATTGGGTCATGTTGGGTAAAAAAGTAGGTCACTAGGTGAAAACTTGGAAATAGCTTGTGAACACACTAGAGGCTACATTTATGGCCCCGTCTTCACCAAACTTGAGCAGAATGTTTGTCTGCATGAAATCTTGGGCGAGTTTGTAACAAGGTCACTAGGGATCAATAACTAGGTCACTAGGTTAAATTTTAGAAAAAAAACGTGAAAACACTCAGAGGCCACATTGATGGCCCATTCTTCGCCAAACTTGGCCAGAATGTTTGCCAGCATGAACCTGACATATGTTTTAAAGTGGGTCTAGATAAAATTCTAGAAGACGTTAGCCCAGTGGCCACACTAATGGTCCAATCTTCATGAACGATTTCTAAAGTAAATAACTCTTAATTACTTGACGCCTGATATGAGCCTACTAAAAGCCTGTGCCCTCAGGTGAGCGCTTAAGGACCATCATGGCTCTCTTGTTCATCTTGTTCATTCTGTCAGTGAAATCCCCATAATCTCCAAACTAGAAAAAGTTTCAGTTTGCTTTAACTAACCATAGCGATATTTTTCAAACACTAAATGCTGCTAGGGGTAAAGACAGTATTGTAAATATTAATTTAAATAATATAAAGTCATTTAACATATGGAGTAATGTTTTAAATGGCTTAATATTTAAAGATTTCAAAATGTTTATATGAGTTTGCTTACTATATTTTACATTAATTTAAGCGTTAACTAGGCTAACTGGTGATACCAACCCTACCACACCTCACCACACCACAACACACCACAACATACATACACACATACATATATATACCGACTTGATGGATACAGATATACACAGAGGAAATAAATGTAGTTATGAGAAACTTCAGGAAAACCAGACGTAAGATAAACGCTTCGTTTAATATTTTTTAAACACATATATCGTTACTTTTTATCCATTACGACTAATCAATTTTCAATGTTTTTGTTTCTTATGAACTCGTTTTTTTTCTTAACTTAATGCACCAATTAATCATGGTCATTATAGCGACGTCCAGCTATTATGGGTGGAGGGGACCCCAGACAAATGTCTGAGTTGAACCACCGGCGCACCGAGTTGAGCTAGAAAACCTTCCCAAATTAAGTACTTTGCCCGAACTAGACTCGAAGCAACACGATGGGAGGCTAAGCAGTCGATAAGTCAAAATCAAAATATCTAAGAAGTGACATGTATTTACGAAAGTATAACTGATAGAAAACAATACGAAAATTCCAATCAACAAATGATGTAAACGTGTGGCGAGTATTATTATAAAAGTCTGATACTCTTTATTTTTTTTAAAGTACTTACACACATTTTACCTCCGACTTTTGTATAACAACAGTCTACTATATAGGTTCTTTGTTGATTTGGTTTGGGTTTTTTCAGCCACGTCGCGAACGTGTGACGCTCGTACGATGCACGAACATTTTATGTTATACTTGCAGATCAACATGAGAAATGCTGATCAATTAATATTCCATATATACACTTATTATTGCCGAATAAAATACAGACATCTAGTTACAAGGTCTTATACATCAAATTCAACCACATCCTACAGTCTATAGGTATAATAATAAGTCGGTAATAAGATAACATGTATAATCTTTATTTCCCTCCAAAGATAAAGATTCACAAAGATGTTCAAAATCAGCAATTTCAGAAAGAAAGTATAAAAAGAGCGATAAACATATATACATACGAGACATTATAATATCATATCAAAAGTTTTACATAGATTGATAGATTATACAAATATATAAATCATCACTTTGAAGCGTATTCATATTTTAAGTAACAAATGTACAAATAGTGATGAGTTTTATCGAGAAGAAATAATATCATGAGGAAACATGACAAAAAAGCTCTTAATCCATTCATTTCCAGATACACTCTTACAAAACGTTCAAATGCCCACACAGCAAAGAACTGTTACAAGGAGATAATAGTGACTCATATTTAATCCGATGGAAATCAAGTTAACAAATGCACAAGTGCACATGCGACAAAGAGAATATTAATGATGGGTATTAATTAGAAATACTAAAATATATGTTGTTGTGAATAGAAACGTCTTGGTAGCAATGTATAAGGCATAATAACGTCATGGCAGCAATGTATATGACATAATAACGTATTGGCAGCAATGTATATGACATAATAACGTATTGGCAGCAATGTATAGAACATAATAACGTCATGGCAGCAATTTGTAGGGCATAATAACGTATTGGCAGCAATGTATAGAACATAATAAAGTCATGGCAGCAATTTATAGGGCATAATAACGTATTGGCAGCAATGTATAGGGCATGATAACGTATGGGCAGCAATGTATAGAGCATAATCACGTATTGGCAGCAATGTATATGACATAATAAGGTCATGGCAGCATTGTATAGAGCATAATACCGTCATGGCAGCAATGTATAGGGTATAATAACGTATTGGCAGAAATGTATAGGGTATAATAACGTCACGGAAGCAATGTATAGAGCATAATAACGTGATGGCAGCAATGTAAAGGGCATAATAAGGTCATGACAGCAATGTATAGGGCATAATAACGTATTGGCAACAATGTATAGGGCATAATAACGTCATGGCAGCATTGTATTGAGCATAATAATGTCATGGCGTCAATGAATTAGGCATTAAAAGGTCATGGCAGCATTGTATAGAGCATAATAACGTCATGGTTACAATGTAAAGGGCATAATAACGCCATGGTAGCAATGTATATGAGATAATAACGTCATGGCAGCAATGTATTTTACATAATAACATCGAGGCAGCAATGTATAGGACATAATAACGTATTGGCAACATTGTATAGGACATAATAACGTCATAACATCATTGTATACAGCATAACAACGTCACGGCGGCAATGTATAGGGCTTACTAACGTCATGGCAGCATTGTATAGGACATAATAAAGTCACGGCAGCAATGTATAGGACATAATAACGTCATAACATCATTGTATACGGCATAATAACGTCATGGCAGCATTGTATAGGACATATTAACGTCACGGCAGCAATGAATAGGGCATAATGACGTTATGGTAGCAATGTATAGGACATAATAACGTATTGGCAACATTGTATAGGGCATCATAACGTCATAACATCATTGTATACGGCATAATAACGTAACGGCAGCAATGTATAGGGCATAATAACGTTATGACAGCAATGTATAGGACATAATAACGTCACGGCAGCAATGTATAGGGCATAATGACGTTATGGTAGCAATGTATAGGACATAATAACGTATTGGCAACATTGTATAGGGCGTCATAACGTCATAACATCATTGTATACGGCATAATAACGTCACGGCAGGATTGTATAGGGCATAATAACGTTATGACAGCAATGTATAGGACATAATAACGTCATGGCAGCAATGTATAGGACATAATAACTTCACGGCAGCAATGTATAGGACATAATAACGTCATGGCAGCAATGTATAGCACATAATAACGCATTGGCAACATTGTATAGGGCGTCATAACGTCATAACATCATTGCACACGGCATAATAACGTCATGGCAGCAACGTTTGACATAATAACGTCATGGCAGCAATGTATAGGACATAATAACGTCATGGCAGCATTGTATAGGGCGTCATAACGTCATAACATCATTGTATACGGCATAATACCGTCATGGCAGCAATGTATAGGACATAATAAGGTAATGGTAGCATTGTATATAGCATAATGACGTGATGGCAGCAATGTATATGGCATAATACCGTCATGGCAGCAATGTATAGGACATAATAACGTCATGGTAGCAGTATATATACATTATTTTAGTAAATACTATTCGTGGTATTATTGTATTTCTACTATGTGATATTACTGGTCACATATAAACAATAATAGTGTTAGTTGTGGCATAGGGCGAGAATGTTGGTATATATATTGTTGGGCAGCACCGGTATCGTTTGGACGCATGGCAGGAGCTTTTAAGTGCCTTGCCCACAGTGTCTAAGTCACACACCCCATGTCATGGCAGCATTGTATGGAGCATAATAACGTCATGGTTACACTGTAAAGGGCATAATAACGCCATGGTAGCAATGTATATGAGATAATAACGTCATGGCAGCAATGTATTTTACATAATAACATCGAGGCAGCAATGTATAGGACATAATAACGTCATAAAATCATTGTATACGGCATAATAACGTCATGGCAGCAGTGTATAGGACATATTAACGTCACGGCAGCAATGAATAGGGCATAATGACGTTATGGTAGCAATGTATAGGACATAATAACGTATTGGCAACATTGTATAGGGCACCATAACGTCATAACATCATTGTATACGGCATAATAACGTAACGGCAGCAATGTATAGGACATAATAACGTCATAGCAGCAATGTATAGGACATAATAACGTCACGGCAGCAATGTATAGGGCATAATGACGTTATGGTAGCAATGTATAGGACATAATAACGTATTGGCAACATTGTATAGGGCGTCATAACGTCATAACATCATTGTATACGGCATAATAACGTCACGGCAGGATTGTATAGGGCATAATAACGTTATGACAGCAATGTATAGGACATAATAACGTCATGGCAGCAATGTATAGGACATAATAACTTCACGGCAGCAATGTATAGGACATAATAACGTCATGGCAGCAATGTATAGCACATAATAACGTATTGGCAACATTGTATAGGGCGTCATAACGTCATAACATCATTGCACACGGCATAATAACGACATGGCAGCAATGTTTGACATAATAACGTCATGGCAGCAATGTATAGGACATAATAACGTATTGGCAACATTGTATAGGGCGTCATAACGTCATAACATCATTGTACACGGCATAATACCGTCATGGCAGCAATGTATAGGACATAATAAGGTAATGGTAGCATTGTATATAGCATAATAACGTGATGGCAGCAATGTATATGGCATAATACCGTCATGGCAGCAATGTATAGGACATAATAACGTCATGGCAGCAGTATATATACATTATTTTAGTAAATACTATTCGTGGTATTATTGTATTTCTACTATGTGATATTACTGGTCACATATAAACAATAATAGTGTTAGTTGTGGCATAGGGCTAGAATGTTGGTATATATATTGTTGGGCAGCACCGGTATCGTTTGGACGCATGGCAGGAGCTTTTAAGAGCCTTGCCCACAGTGTCTAAGTCACACACCTCGGGGATCATGCTCAACAGTCCCTTATAAATGTAGTTGCTTATTGGAATGCGGTAATAATAAATCAACCACCTCCAATTATTTTCAAGTTACTACGTGCCATGTAATAAGTTCTATGTCCAATGTATTCGGGTAATTTTAATTTTATAATCTTATATATCAATTTAGTACATGTATAGATTTTGGAGTCTATACTCGTTATGATTTTTTAATGATGATAAATCAGCGAAATTTCGAGATAGTATGTTTAATTTATCAAGCGCCAAGTTGCCAGCACTTCTGATATATAGGCGTATTTTCTATCAATATGGGTTTATGGAAGGAGATCCCCAAATAATAGTTGTGTGAGATGTAAGGGAGGTCACTCTCCATACCCGGAAGTAGCTAGTCTACAAATGGACTCCTTGAGTATTTTGATTTTATTTCCATAAATAACTTGGATTAAAGGATGTTTTAAAGGTATTATGTATTAGTTGTTTCTATATTTTGATTTAATAGTACATGGTCCCCAGTTATGTGTTTTTTAGCTGCCATTTCTTTGTGTATTTGTGTTGAGTTGGAGTGATGAATGTTTGAACACTTGACCAATAAATGAATAATATTGACATTTATTGTTTTTATAGCATTATCGGCTATGGCTAGAAGAAATACACTATCGGTGTTAGTTTTTTTCTTTAAAACATGGGTTGAAGTTATGAGGTACAGCTATTGTTCGACACTGTGGACCATCCCAAGCCACCACTGGGAGGGGTCTATTGGGAGTTGGGCCCGGGAACAGAGTTTGTTGCAAGATTTGGCGAATTGGAAGGATTAGCGCCCACGAAAGTATGTTTGGGTCTCCCAGGCGATGTGAGAGAAACTCTCCTAACCTTTCTCTGCCTACCCCCACCTTCCATACCGATGAGGTGGCGATTGTCTGAACTGATAAGCTCGGCATAAGTTGTTATAAGTGTTTAATTTAACACTGCTAAAATATAAAACGAATGAGTATAGTACATGAATACTGGGTGGATCCATCACTCAAATACTATAATTAATATATGTGTGTCCACAAGATATACCACCAGGTTCAGCGGAGACAAGTCCTCCCGACATTCCCCGACCCAAGCCTGAGCCTCTTGAGCCACGGCCAGGGAAATGCTCCGGACGGGTCGCGCTAGAACCCACTGGATGACAGTATACGGGAAGATTGGTCCCTATTAACTACGTTATCATATGCATGTTTTTATTTTTTAAAGGAGCCTGCAGAATCAAGGCCTTCCAACTTCCCCCGTCCCAAGTCCAAGATTCTTGGGTCATGGCCATGGGCTTATCCAGACAGGCCGTGCTAGGCTCTCTGATGATGACCAAGGATATATATATATGGGCCAGGCTCTGTGAAAACCGGGTTTCTTGACATCGATTATGACGTGGCGAAGTGACGTCATAAAGTAAACACATTTCTTCGCGCAATTTTAAAACCGAAAGTTAATTGACCTTTTGCTGTATTTCATAAGTTTGATGAAATGGCAGACCTTTCCGATATCGAGGTACGTTGTATTTGACTTTCATTAAACTGTTTCGTGTAATTTGCATGTGTTTTTAATCTGTTTAATATTTTAAATCATTGAAAAGGAAATGCCCCCGCTACGTAAAGGTCAAACCAAAAAATCCGCTGACTGCAAATAAGTCGCAGCTTAACGAATTTACATTTTTTTCTTTAACATAGATTGTACAAAATAATATCGTGCATTTGTGATCCTATATCAAATCAAAGTATATATTTGTGGTAAGGTGTTAGTGAATCCTTGTCATGTTTAAAACCCTTTTCAGTACCCCTCCCACATGAGCTAAAATTAACCGCATTCGCATGTTGGCTATTTAAACTTGTGTACAAGTAAACTTTTTCTGGCCCGTTAATTTGATCTATACCCAGTATATATATTTTTGGTGGTATAATTTATGTAATTGTGCAGTGGAGTCTATACCAAAGTTGTTTTGAACAAAGGGGGCAAAGTGTTTATACATTAAGCGTAGTTTATCTTTATATAGCGTGTTTAAACCATGCTAAAATAAGAAATGCTCCTTGGTGTAGCGGTAGCGTCGCAGACTACGGTTCAGGCGGGCTAGGTTCAATTCCAGCTCGCTCCAATCTTTTTTCTAAATACTTAATTAACAGGAGGGAAATATGATTAGATATTCAAACTATTTTTGGAATATATATTAAATCTAACTGAAAAAAGACGAAACTTATTAAATAAGGTAGTAGATTGATTACACAATAAGTTTTTTTTAATGAAGAATACACAAATAATTAAATGAACCTTAACGGTTTATTTTTATTTTTAAGGATTTGGAAAGCCTATTTGCAACGCACTTTGGGACACCGTTGACAACACCAGCTTGCTCACAAGAAAGTGGGGAAGACGAGAGCGAGGATGATAATACAGAGGACCATGATATTGAACTGCCTCTCAACCTCGACATAGATCTCCGTGCTAGACGCTACGTAGATGAGACTGGTAAACAAACGGATGAGGGCGAGGACGGAGAGTTGTGTGGTGAAGTTGAAGACGACGAGGACATGGTGAGGATTAGAAAGTTTATTTTTGAAGGTTGTGGATGCCAACAAAACTGCACCAAGAAGATTGAAGGTAAAGAAGAAAGGGTGCTCATTCATATTTTTAACATGCGGGAAATGGACAAATCTGACAAGGACATGTACATAATGGGGTCACTCATTGAGTCGTCTGAAAAAGAAAATACTAAACGAGGAAAAAAGCGATTAAGATCCACGCTGACCTACACATATCTGGACACCAAAATCTGCAAGAAAACCTTCATGTTGATTTATGACATTGGCAAACAATGTTTGCAAAACATAGTAAGTCACCTTAAAACCCACGGACCGATACCGAGAACTCACGGAAACATAGGGAGAAAGCCAAAGCATTCTTTGAAATTTGATGACGTTAAAGCTGCTATTCAGTTTGTCGTGAACTACTCGGAACAGTTCGGGATTCCACAACCTGCTGCGCCACGCGGACGGGACAATGATCCGCCAATATATTTACCATGTGACACCCTCAAGAAACACGTCTTGTGGATGGGGGTTTTGCGCATCTAAAGCAGCGATACCGGAAGTCCGACTGCGACACACTTGATCAGCTACAGCAGGTCGTTGACGCATCCTCCAGCACCAACGAAGCTGTGCGTTATCCTGCATGGACGTGGCGTAATTGGAAATCCTTCTTGTCCGCCAAATTCCGACCAGTGCGTGGCGTGCAGTAAGTTTCTCGTTTTGTTCGCTTCATGTTTAATAATGTGTGCGGAGTTATTATGTACTCATAAAGTCATAAAATATATAAAAACAACTCAAATGATTACAATTAGTCAATTATTCTAATTGCATAAATTACTCAAAATATGTGGCGTGTTTCTGTTTTTTAATATTATTTGAAAACTAGTTTATCCAAACAGATATAGTTTATAAATAGTTTTATTGAAATTTCCTGCTGAAAGTAAAAGAGGTGAATTTCAAAACTTTAATTTGAATTATATTTTTTTTTAACATCAACTAATTTGAATTATACAGCTTGATTTGAGTACTATTGGTATATGTTTATAAATAATTTCTTATAATGTGTGTATATTTATTGCAGGCAATATCAGTACTTCAGGTTTTCTGCGAGCGAGCCCGGCGTTGTGACCATACGGAAATCAAGTGACGCAGTTGAGATAAAGGTCAACATTCTGAAGTGCGGCGTCTTCGATCCCGCGGAACTTCCGCCGATTTTGTCACCTGGTGGTCTGTCCAGGGAACGACAGCAGTATCTCTTCAATAGTGTGAGGCCATTCGTCCGCCCGATGTTTCAAGATAGCACATGTCCTCGGCCTGAGGAACTTTGAGTGTTATGATTTAGTTTTACAGAAACTGTTAGTGTCTCGCGGTGTTTTATTCATTTGCATAATTAATATAAGGATGTGGTTTATATTATGTTGTTATTATAATTAAAATTACAAACAAAGAAACTAACACACAGCAATTTGCGTTCTTTGTTTTATTAACCAAAAATGACACGGTGCATACAACTCATAATACACAGGAAATAGTCACTGTCGGAAATTTAGGCGGCGGGTAAAAACAGCAAATAATTATTAAGTCTTAAATCTTCAAGCTTATTGCATTATGTTATTATCGAAATATTAAAACTAAATAAAACGAATATCGCAATACGATAAAATTATGTTTTGGGCATATAATGACGTTGCTGAATGAAACTGTTTTCGTAAAAATGATTCATTTCATGTAGACGTCATTTCGCATAATTTGCAACGTCGTTTTAATCAAGATTTAGTATTTCATGTGTTACACTCATTACACTGTAAAATCGTTAATATTAGTCAGAATTTGAAAAGGTTTTCGGTTTAATGCATCGGAGATGTTGTACTTTCCGAAAATATAAAAAAGTAAAAATCGAAAATGGGGTCATTAAGCCCGGTTTTCACAGAGCCTGGCTCATATATATACTGATGTTAATATTTACATTATTTTTAATACTATTAGAGTCTTACTATTACTTATGGGGGAGTAGATGGCTCCTATTTATTATGGATATACTTAAATGTGGTCCTAGATGTAATACAAGTTTATTAATACACAAGAAGTTTAAAGGTGAATATATCCTTCATAGAAACATTTCATTCTTAATAATAATATATAAATGTATATGGGTATATGCTAATTCTATTAACGTTAGATATACAAATCGGATAGTCCATTCATGTTTCAATTTTGATGAAAGGACTAATTTATAAGATTACAAATGTGAAAAATGTAGCCGACTGGTAAAACAGGCATTGGTCCATGCAAGTGCAATTCTTAGTTGGATTATCAGTTCAATTCTGATGTGGACCAGTCTAGATGCATGCCTGTCGACTACAGTTGTTATATTTTATTATATTTTAATTTATTTTAAATCATTAAGTCTTACTTCTCGGGCATCCTTCCTTTCCAATATAATTAAATGTTATTATTATTAGATCTTCCCAAGCATATCAGATTTTTTTATATATTCATCAAGAGCTGGGATAATTTTGGTGTTGTAGTTTTTTTAGTGGGAACAATAGGTTTGGTAGGGTTAATGGTATGTTGATATTCCTGAATACTTCTTCTAAAATTTACCGGCCGCAATAGCTCAGGTGGTAGAGCGTCGGCATGTGCATTGGGAGGTCGTGGGTTCAAACCCCAGCCGGGTCCAACCAAAGACTTTAAAGTTGGTAGTAGTGGCTTCCCTCCTAACGCTCGGGGCTAAGGGGAGGGGACAGCATTACGCCTGACTCGTCTGTGTCAGTATAATGGTTCGGTTGGGTTCAGTCCCTGGGCACCTCATAAGTGTCCCTGTGCTATAATGATAGTAATGTCGCTGCACAGTATTGGCAAAAATGCCAGCAAATCCCTAATCTTCTAGAATTCTTTTTTCATCCCGGTAGACACTGCACTGCAGCAGAAAGTGTGAGTGATCTTTAATAGTGTTGCAGGTAGAACAGGTAGGGTTTTAATTTAATATATATGTTAGCCCTGTGCTAACAGATAGTAGAATTTTGGAGGTTCAAAGTCTACTAATACATTTATCTATTAGTATATTATGTGCATATATTGGGGGTAGATCTGGGCAATGTCATTGTGCTTTCTGGGTATATGTGTGATACCAAACTGTGATGCTTTAATCATCTTGGAATTTTATAGGATAGCAACATATCTGTGATGCCATTATAGGTTTTGTGTAATACATTCCTTATATCTTTGAATTTTAAAAAAAGCTTTTTTTTCCTTTTAACCTCCCAGAATTTTAAATATAATAGAGATAATGATTATTCGCTTGTATAAGAATCATACATGTAGAAATAAATAGCGAAGCCATATAACTGCAATGATCCACCCCACCCTCCTCCACCCTCAAACATCAAACCAATAAAGTATCAGACTATCTCCATAATCTTTATGAAGTAGAGTGCTCGTCATATGGGTAAAAGGCGATGGTAAACAAAACCATTCGATGACATTTATGCTCCAATCTTCACCAAACATGGCTAGAATGTTTACCTGTATGAAATCTTTGTTTTGAACTGGGTGGATTCAGTAGGTCACTAGGTAACATTTTAGAAAATGTTACCAGCCCAGCACTAATGGTCAAATCTTCACCAAAGATTTCTAAAGTCAATAACGCTTTAATTACTTGATGCTAGATATGAGCCTACTAAAAGCCTGTGTTCTCAGGTGAGCGAGTAAGGGCCATCATGGCACTCTTGTTTTTTGTTATTATTATCATTATTATTATTATTGATAATATTAGTTAATATTAGTTATTATTTTTATTATTATTTTATTATTATCATTATTATTATTATTATTATTATTATTATTATTGTTATTATTATTTTATTATTATTGTTATTATTATTATTATTATTTATGATAGTCATTGAAAACCTGGTATATAGGCTAACATAGGCTTTTTATTAATGTTCTTAATTTTCATTAGAAAATTCATAATGAAATATTCTTGATTTGTGATCGAAAATGCAATAAGTTTATATTGGATAGAAATGTAAAGATGGTGGCACCAAACTTTTTTTCATTGTCGGTTTAATTCAAGATAAAAACAGTCACCAAACAATATCATCCGAGAAAACAAGTTCATGAAAATCCACTTACAAGTAAAACGAATTAAATAAAAAAAACACAGAAAAGTGTGCATTTAATAGACATTAGCAAATAACCGATGATGAATAAAGGTTGTCTTATAATAAATAATAAAAGTGACGGTCATAAATTAATGATATCTTTGCGTTACTGACACGGCCATCAGAGCAGCTTCTTTAATCGATATGAGGGGTGTGTGTTCAGTTGTTTGGCTCAGATTGTCCGAAGTTCATATTGAATAACTAAATTACAGGCGCGTATCTAACTACCATTACGTACTTGCGTAACCTCCATTTGAAAAAAAAAGAAAATATGAAAGTCGATGGATGCCTAAACCGAGTTAGTTATGATACATTTTTTTGTAGTTTCTATGTTAAAAAATCTTATTAACATCAATCGAGTTCAAAATGATTAAAATGGTTAAACTTATACAAGTGAGTGTTTTAGTCCTCAAATCTTGCGTTAAGTTCCTCGCATGTCGGCATTTTACATACTATTCATTAGACGAATTCGATCTGCCTTACGAAGACGTTAGAATGGTTCAGCTTACACAAATGGGATACTATTCACCAGTTTACTTTCCCCAGAAGATTATTATTATTTAACATGGTGTTAATCAACAGGACTGGCAAAGTTTTCTAATTGTTTCGGCTGATTACTTGTCTATTTTATACATGTTTTATTGTATCTCATTCATAGGTTTATCCATTTTTGTTCTATCAGATATTTTTAATAAAAGGCTTAAGTATAAAGAAATGCTGGTATTCCTATATTTAAACAGAAGTAACTCGGTAAAGGTGCTAATCAACCTGCATCATTATGTTTTATGACGATATTGTTCTTGTTATGATTTTCTTAATATTAAGTAATGTTTTACGCCATGTTATATTGTGTCTTAAAGTTGAATTATAAGTCAATGCCAGACAAACCAGTTTTTTTTCTTCTCACTTTTTGTGCAAAAAAGGCACTTAATCGACCCTGAGCCAATGTAGCAGACACATTTTATTCCCAGGGAAGGTGGTAGGGGCATGCCCCTGGACCCCTCTAGTGATTGTGCGTTACTTCAAAAACGGCCCAGATACGCGCCTGATAAATTAAATAATCAACTTGCTCTATACTAGTACTAATTTAGAATTTCCTTAATTAAGACAACCGCAATGCCTCTGTCATATGCCATATATCTCTAATAATCTATAGACAAAAATGTATATTATCAAAAGTATGCTCAATGTAATGTACTTTCCAGTATGGCCATTTTCTAAAGTCTCATATATTCGAAAGATAAAAAATCGTACTCGCAAAAATGAAATATTGTAAAGTCGATTTCATACAAGAACATGTGATATAATGTGTCACTTTCGCATCGTATTAATTTGCATGCCAAGAAGTCATATTCGCAAATGAAGAGGGCTAAAGTCGGAAATATGAGTCCCATTCGTTACTTTGTCAAACCGGCCCGGCCAAATCAGGGGTGAAGGTCAATTTACGGTTCCCCGCTTTATGCATGTGTCGTACTGAAACGCTGGGTCAAAGAACAAAATCAGAACGAGGCATCCACTTCCGTATCTTATATAAAAAATGGCGCATCAGTAGGCGTAGTTGTTTAATTTAATGATATAATTTCCCTTTAGTGGAACATTTACGTAAATAGATTGAAGCAACATTGAGTGTCTGTTAGAATAGTTCATAGTGACAGCAGACAGCATTTGCAGCCAGATCGATTACACATTAACCATAGCCCACGTTGATTGGAGCGTTGAATTCTGCTTCAGGGCAAACAGTTTCAAGGTTAGCAACAGTTGTGATTTTGTTTAAGAGTTCCTCATTTTTCACGACGAGCATGTTTGTTTAAAATGTCCATCAATTAGAATGTAACCATATAGGTCCTCCACTAGATATGTATTTACAATTTATATGCTGTAAACATGCTGAGGCTGCAAAGCATACACTTTCTGTTTACTGTCATGAATTAGAGTTAAAGTAAATCTCAGAGGAGACAATAATCCTGGCCCTAACAGGGATTCGAACCCAATCCGCCAGATCAGTAGTCCAGGCACTCAACCACGTCGCTAAAGGCCTTTATGCACTACAGTCACTACACTCCTCCCCCTTTACTTTTTTCTGGGCCCAAGCCCATCTCAGGACAGCCACACCAGGCTTCCGTTTACTTCTGACACCATTAAAGTAAATCTTAGAGGAGACAATAATCCTGGCCCTAACGGGGATTCGAACCTGGTCCGCCAGATCAGTAGTCCAGGCACTCAACCACGTCGCTAAAGGGTTAACCCAACAGCAAGGCTGTTGGAAGTGCCTTTATGCACTAAAGTCACTACACTCCTCCTCTGTTACTTTTTTCTGGGCCCAAGCCCATCTCAGGACAGCCACACCAGGCTTCCGTTTACTTCTGGCACTATTAAAGTAAATCTTAGAGGAGACAATAATCCTGGCCCTAACTGGGATTCGAACCCGGTCCGCCAGATCAGTAGTCCATGTTGCTAAAAGATTAACCCAACAGCAAGGCTGTTGGAAGTGCCTTTATGCAATACAGTCACTACAGAGTAAATCATAAGCCAGTTGGAATCTATCAATGAATACTCATTTTCAATAAAACTTTACATTGCCTGGTTGGGAACAGATTGCCTGCTAAACTTAAGCTGAATCTATCTGTCATGAGTAATAGAGTATTCTGTCATTGTTACACACTGTATTTGGTTAAATTTCACAAACCCGCAACCAACTGGAGTCCGTCTTAATGCATACAACTATTAGATATTGTGTTTCCTACTGATAAGCTCGGTGCAACATGATTATTGGCTAGTTAGCAACACATACCTCTTGTTCTTGCAGCACAGACTTCAGTGTACATACCTTTAGAAACCTTGTACCGGACCGTCAACATGGCGACAGCAATCACTTCAGAGAAGTGCTCAGATGAATATAAAGATGCCAAATGTTCCATTTGTGCAAAGGACAACAAAGACGAGATTGCAGATCATTACTGCTATGACTGCAACAAACATATGTGTACATCTTGCTTAGGATATCATAATAAATTTAATGAAAATCACAACGTAGTACAAGGACTTGGAGACGGCAAAGATGTGCTGACTGAGAAATGTGGGAAACATGCTGACGAGTTGATAACATTGTACTGTCGCCAGCACGAGGAACTGCTGTGTAGGAAATGTCGCCACTTGGATCACAGGTCAGTTGTCCGCTTTAAAGGTGATTTCTAATAGTTTGTCCATATCTAATATTTGAAGCATTTTTTGCCCCTGTTCTTGCAAATGTGTGCCTAGTTGTGGCATAAACTAATGTTTAAATTTCAATAAAGACTGTCATAACATAACCAAAATTGTTAGACAGTACAAATCATGAAATATATGGCTGTCCTTGTCAAGGTAGGGCTGTAAATTCCATCCCCTGTATTTACCGGTGGTATTTACTGGTATTTACCGGCCTGGAAAATACTCCCTAAATACTGGAAAACGTAACCGTTGGAACAAAGTAAGTAAAGATTACAGCTGTTCTTGGTTGGGTGTAGATTCTTTAAACAAATGGCCTGAAAGTAACAAAACCTAGAAATAACATTTTTCAGATATTGTAACATATAATCAATTAAAATACAACATAATTGAAAAAGAGAAAATACCTAATAATTATTCAATACAAATGGCAATCAATTATTTCAGATAAGCATAAATGTTGAACCATACAAGCCCAGATGATCAATCTTGTAAAAGAATCAACAAACATCTATATGGAATTATCAGTAATAATGTTTTCAGTGTGGAATTCAATGACAGAATGAATGGAGGGGGGAAAAGGGTAGATAGAGAGGCGGGAAATCTGTAGTTAGTAAAAACAACTCACACACCAGACAAACCTGTTTAAGACCGTCTCACCAACCATGACCCTTTAATCGTACCTATATACAGGATGCCACAGTGTAGAACGATGTACGCGGACAACATGAACAAGAACTATCTTTTTAGCTCACCTGAGCACAACGTGCTCAAGGGGTGCTTTTCTGATACCGCTTTGTCCGTCGTTCGTCGTCGTCGTCAACATTTACCTTGTAAACACACTAGAGGCCACAATTTTTATCCAATGAATCTTCATCAAACTTGGTCAGAATGTTTGTCTGCATGAAATCTTGGATGAGTTCATTATGGGGTCACCTGGGGTCAAAAAGTAGGTCAAGAGGTCAAATTTTAGAAAAAACTTGTGAACACACTAGAGACCACATTTATAGCTCAATCTTCACCAAACTTGGTCAGAATGTTTGTCTACATGAAATCTTAGAGAAGTTCATAACTGGGTCACGTGGGACTAAAAAGTAGGTCACAAGGTCAAATCTTAGAAAAAGCTTGCGAACACACTAGAGACCACATTTATAGCCCAATCTTCATCAAACGTGGTCAGAATGTTTGTCTACATGAAATCTCCGAAGATTTTGTAACTGGGTCACGTGGGGTCAAAAAGTAGGTCACTAGGTCAAATCTTAGAAAAAGCTTGTAAACACACTAGAGACTACATTTATAGCCCAATCTTCACCAAACTTGGTCAGAATGTTTGTCTGCATAAAATCTTGGATGAGTTCGTAACTGGGTCACATGGTGTCAAAAAGTAGGTCACTAGGTCAAATTTTAGAAAAAGCTTGTGAACAAACTAGAGGCCACATTTATAGCCCAATCTTCACCAAACTTGGTCAGAATGTTTGTCTGCATAAAATCTCTGATGGGTTTGTAACTGGGTCACGTGGGGTCAAAAAGTAGGTCACAAGGTCAAATCTTAGAAAAAGCTTGTAAACACACTAGAGGCCCTATTTATAGGCCAATCTTCATCAAACTTGGTCAGAATGTTTGTCTACATGAAATCTTGGATGAGTTCGTTAATGGGTCTCGTGGGGTCATAAAGTAGGTCACTTGGTAAAATTTAGAAAAAGCTTGTGAAAACACTTAAGAGGCTACATTGATGGCCCAGTCTTAACTAAACTTGGCCAGCATGTTTGCCAGTATGAAATCTTACATATGTTGTGAAGTAAATCATGTGGATTCAGTAGGTTACTTGGTAAAATTCTAGAAAATGATATCAACCCAGTGGCCACACTAATGGTCCGATCTTCGCAAAAGATTTCTAAAGTAAATAACTCTTAATTACTTGATGCCATATTTGAGCCTACTTAAAGCCTGTGTCATCAGGTGAGCGATTGAGGGCCATCATGGCCCTCTTGTTTTAACAAAGAGCCTAAAATACTTGTGGGAAATTAATGCTAATCAACCTGTGCACCTGGTCTTTGACACTTAACAAGCAAAACCATATGGTCTAGACTATCAAAACAACAAAATAATATTTATGAATAAAGTGATAACAGTGTTAAACTTCATAAAATGTGATCTTACAGGTTTTTTAGTTTAAAATAGCTCACTGTGCAGCATGACTGGGACAGGAAATATTTGTGTAATGACAGTGGGTCATTGTACAGATCTTTTAACATGGCTATAAAGCACCAATAAGTAGCATTGTGCTTGATCTTTCAGGTTGCTTTAATTTTTTTTAATAATTTATCTGGTAGCTTGAGAGAAAAGCAATGGTGCAAAGTGTTGAATACCACCTTTAACAAAATGTAATTATTTAAGAATAAGCTCAAGGTTCAGTCGCAAATCATAGTTCACCTTAAATGCTAACTACTCAATTGTAAAATATTATTTACACCACATTAGCAGTGCCGATACTGTGCAGCAACATTTCTATCATTATTGCACAGGGGCACTTAATGAGGTGCCTAGGGACTGAACCCCCGGGTCCATTATACTGACACCGACGAGTCAGGCGTAATATTGTCCCCTTCGCCCCGAGCCTAAGGAGGGAAGCCACTACTACCAACTTTAAAGTCTTTGGTTTGACCTGCCCTGGGTTTGAACCCGCGACCTCCCGATCCGCAAGCATTTTCAGTTGGTTAATGGCGATCGGTTGTCATTAATACGAGCATCTTTCACTTTGGATGCATAAAATGGTGGCAGCAAACAAAGTTTACAAAATATCGTAAAAACCAGTATGTTCATTGTGTATTTGAGAAACTCGTCAGGAAGTTAGAGCTCTGTAAAACTGGTTTAAGCACCCCAGTCGGTCCATATTGCCGACTGACCGTTCCAAGGCCGTAAGTGTCGGGTTTGCTCTTTTTCAATTCATGACTCACCACAAATTTGTTCTTACTTTTCGCTTGGCTTGCATGTGAAATACCTTTGTTCTGTGCCTTTTCGGAGTTTGATATATGTTGCAATGCTCATAGGACTTTGTCATATATTCTGATTCGAAATATACTGGTATACCGCGACAGCCCTACACTTTAGACATAAATACATGCTTACTTGTTGTATCTAGCACTATACACATATTCTACAATACACCCTCTTGCCCCCCCCCCTCCCCCCACCTTAATCTGCCCATGCATTAATGCTGTTGCGGCATGCCGGTTTATTGCAATACTGAACGAAGTTAAAATTGTACCATGATACACAATGAACATATTGTGTGTGTTTTTTATCAGTTACGAATCTTCTTTCATTAGCTATCTGGTTAGGATAGATATGATTTGCTGGTTAAATTAACATATCATACAGACATGTGATTTCTTTAAATTTAAAATGAAATACAAGTTATTGTTTTTTAAAACTGGCAACTAATTGAATGGACAAGAAAGAGACCTGCACATCCTTGCATACAATTTTGCTAACATAGACAGGAAGACAAGTTTGCAGCATTAAGAATAAAATTAATCACGTTATATTGATTTTTTAATAATAAAGTTTAAAATGGATTTTAATTAAATATATGATACCTCGTGGTCCAGGTTAAATGTTGGACGTTGGATTTCTTAAAAATAAAAATCATATTAACGGAAACCAAAAGAACACTGATATTATGATTTGCTATACATATTCCTTGGGAGGTCCTGTATCAAACCTGTGCAAGAAATTTGATCTGTCAAAAAATATGGCTGCCACATAGTGGTCATTTTCTATGTATGGTTATATAGGACAATTTTGAAAATCTTATTGTAAGAAACTATGGCCGCGAGGGGCGTTGCCATTTTCTTATATGGCTTTATCTTAAAGCTTAGAAAATCTTCTTGTACGAAGCTAAAGCCCGACTATATAAATGTTGCTTTTAATTTTATATATAAGTAAATCCGATTGGGCTTGTTGAAGCAATCTGAAAAAACAAATGCACAATTTACAAATTTTGCGTAGATTTTAATGTAAACAATGCCATTTGGCCATTGTTTGTCTAAGCAAGTTACAGCTAGAGCCCATTGTTAAGGTGGGTGTGGCTACAACCCATCTGAGGAAGGGTCATTTATACATTGCCTTAATTACCCATGTACCAATGACAAACTAAAGTATAAAGTATGATGTCATCACCCTGTGCAGATGGTATCACCATTGAAATTTGATGTTATCACACAATAGCAGAAAACACGGTACTTAACTGTAAGGGGCACTACAAGAAAAGATAGCAGCGAGGTTAGAAATGCATTTGGATATTCAATGGATTGTATATAACACTTGACAAATGCACATAGATTTGGGAAAATGTTGATTTGGTTAGATCAGAAGTTATTTGACATTTTGTATCAAAACCTTGTTATTCATCCTCTGTTTACGGTTGATATTGCAAATTATTTATATACAGAAATACACATTCCATGTAAAAATATACTAATTGTTACTGTTATCATCCGGCATATGCATCCTTGTGACACTGTAGATAGTCATGGCCGCGACTATAGGCTGATACGGCCACATAAAAAATTTGACCAAATTTATCTGGCAAATTATAGAAAATGGCCAAGTCAAACAAGCACGTTACGTCAACGGTTAAATATGAATATCATAATTCAACAAAACTGCCTAAGAAAATGTTGATAAAATCCTGAACAAAATCCTGAGTATCTTTTTCTTTGTCATTGTTAGGTGACGATTCTGAAATTAGAACCAAAGTCTATAAATTATGTTTTTTTCTGTTTCAAAGGCAACTTCAAATTTACAAAAACAACAACAAACAAAACAAGCAAAATAACAACAACCAAAAAAAAAACAATAAGGTATAAAGTGTTATAAGGGATAATATATGGTGGAGCTGGGTTGAGGATTGATAATTGGCCCTTGGGGCCTAAACGCCCTCTTGTTTATTTTTACCAGCAAGCCATTTATCTGCACTAAGTTGTGTTTCTACTTATATAATTTTTGAAGAATTGCAGAAAGCTGTTTCAGGCAAAGATAAGGTTAAACGGAAATGGTAATATAGACAGAGACTAATGCTGTTCATTTGAAACAATGTGCATCGATTGATATGTAAAGAAAATAATGTGAAGACAATTTTTAGCTTGGAGTGGAGTGGCAAAATTATATTAATTTTCAATTCAAAAACAATATCGCTTATTTGAAGTGTTTTTGTGTGGCAGGCCCATATTTGAAAAGTAGAGTCGCAGAGTTGTTACATACTGTGCTATTCACCAGATGGGTTTAAGACATACTCAAGGTCATACATGGGGGGTGTTCCAGCTTACCTGTGGTGTAAAGGCTGTTGTGTTCATGTGTCTTCCTCAACCTTACTCAAGTTACTGTAATGACCACATTGGGGTCACTGCGATGTACTTCAGTGCCATTTTTTTCCATTCCTTTTCAGGAAATGTCAGGACCTCCAAAATATAATGGAATCCTCTGATAAACTTAATGCTGACCCTGGGTTACAAGCTGTCCCGGCACAATTAAAATCTGCTTTGGACAATATTAACAAAGCTATTGAAGCACTAGACAAGCACATGACCAATATTCAGCGGAGTGGAGATGGTTTTCTTAAAGATCTGGAAGATTATTCTAAGAAATTGCTGGCACGAATTGAGGAGCTAAAAGTGAAGGGTAAGAAGGATATCAAAAGTAAACAAGAAGAGCTTCTTGCAGTCGCCAAAAGTCATCGACAGGCGTGTGCTTTCACTAAATATGAAATAAACCAGTGTATAGATAAAATTAGAAAGTCAAAAGAGTGGAAAGCCACTACGTTTGTCCTTAAAAAGAAGGGCCAGACAAGTGCATCCAAAGCTGAAGCTCTTTATAACGAGTCGGACAGTCTAATAAAGGGACATCAGTTCATCTTCATGACTGAAATGAAGATATTTGACTCCCTCAAATGTTTCCATTCCCTTGTTAAAGAAGTCAGCACAATGGTATCAGAAAAGAAACAAATCAACGTCAGGATAAAAAGGGATAAGAGCAAGTGTGATAACATGGGTTGCTGTCATCTCAGTGATGGGAGTCTGGTGGTAGCCGATTTCGGAAACAGCAGACTGAAGCTTGTAGACCCATCAAGTAGCATGGTAACCAAGTTCTGCGATACAAATGGACAGCCAACAGATGTATGCTGTATTGGTCCACAAGAGGTAGCAGTAAGTATACTTTTCATGTCCCTTTGCTGATTTAATTGAGATGTATCCTATAATGTATCATTCTGACACGTGAGATATTCATAGTAAAAGAATCAAAATAATTTTAGGTCAAGTTGCATGTGCATGATGGGTCTGGTTAATTATATAACGTCATTCTCCAAAACAAGCTTAAGTCCTCCAGCAAGACTTTTCTGTACATTGCTACATGTACTTAGTACCTGACTACTGGTTCTACCCAGAAAGTGGGCAGTTGGGAAAAAAACTTTCCCAAATGACTGTAAATAAACCGTTTTAAACTAAACAAAAACTATAACAACAACTATATCATTGACATAGTGCTTTAAATTTACTTAGGCTAAAGTAATAGATGATATATGTTTCAACAATATCAGTGTTTATACCAACTCATAATGTCCAAGGCAGATTTGTGACTTACGTCCTGGAAATTTGGTAATCATCTAGGAAATCTAAAGGTCATGTTTTTAATAAATGTATAGATCAAAATAATATTTTAGAAATATTTTTAATATTAGTTTTTATAATTTCAAGAAGTTATTATTATAACTCCTCATTTGTCCCAAACAGTGTAGATTGACAAAGTCATTACCAGATAATATTTTTACCCTAAATGATAAATGATGCAATGCAAATTTCATGTTTAGTTTACATGGTTAATACAAATTACTGGTCTCATTTACAATGATAATTTAGGTGTTTTATTTTTAGCTCACCTAAGCACAATGTGCTCAAGGGGAGCTTTTGTGATACCGCTTCGTCCGGCGTCCGTCGTTCGTCGTCAACATTTTACATTGTAAACACACTAGACGCCACAATTTTTATCCAATCTTCATCAAACTTGAGTTCATTATTGGGTCACCTGGGGTCAAAAAGTAGGTCACTAGGTCAAATCTTAGGAAAAGGTTGTAAACACACTTGAGGCCTTATTTATAGGCCAATCTTCATGAGAATGTTTGTCTACATGAAATCTTGGATGAGTTTGCAACTGGGTCACGTGGGGTCAAAAAGTAGGTCACTAGGTCATATCTTAGAAAAAGCTTGTGTACACTCTAGAGATCACATTTATAGCCCAATCTTCACCAAACTTAGTCACAATGTTTGTCTACATGAAATCGTGGATAAGTTCGGAACTGGGTCATGTGGGGTCACAAAGTAGGTTACTAGGTCAAATCTTAGAAAAAGCTTGTGAACACACTAGAGGCCCCATTTATTGGCCAATCTTCATTAAACTTGGTCAGAATGTTTGTCTACATGAAATCCTAGATGAGTTCGTTATTGGATCATGTGGGGTCAAAAAGTAGGTCACAAGATTACATTTTAGAAAAACCTTGTGAAAACACTTAAGCGGCTACATTGATGTCCCAGTCTTCACCAAACTTGACCAGCATGTTTGCTAGTATGAAATCTTACATATGTTTTGAAGTGAGTCATGTGGATTCAGTAGGTTACTTGGTAAAATTCTAGAAAATGTTATCAACCCAGTGGCCACACTAATTGTCCAATCTACACCAAAGATTAAGTAAATAACTCTTAATTACTTGATGCCAGATTTGAGCCTACTTAAAGCCTGTGACATCAGGTGAGCGATTAAGGGCCATCATGGCCCTCTTGTTTAATTATATCACAGAGACCAATTATGATCACTATGGCATCTTTCAGCTATTTTGTTGGAGGAATATCCCAGACGAATGTCTGGGCAGAACCACAGGTGAACCGCATGTTAGCTGAAAGACATTCTCACATTCAGCCGAATACATGCGCCAACTCCACCACTACACCACACCACTACACCACCGCGCCCTTCCTGATTGTGCAAAGCAAAGCGTTACTGAAGGCTATAATATTTGTAGTTCTGACATGAAACTACATGAATAATTTTAAAAGTTGTTTATAAAAAAGTTACTGTAATTTAACGTCTTTGGTATGTCACAACCCGGGATCGAACACGTGTTCTCCTGGACACACGATTGATTGTGTTATTAGGTCCAGTAGGCCCATTTGAGGCAAGCTATAGGAACTGATGAAATTGTGTCAAAACGCAGAACTTTAAATGGATTAATTTGGTCTCTTTTACCATAACAGTCTAATAACAAATACAGAGAAGAGTGTCGTTTTCATTAAATATTTGATTGGTAATGTTTCTTATAGTGATGAGTAATCAGGTACAGATGCGTTTCAAATAAAGTAAGATAAAAATAAAATTACACATTTAATAAAAGTGATTGAATAGTTAAAAAAAGAAACATGGGACATTAGGAAATGTTCTTTTCACAAGAAATTGTTTACTGACTATTAGTGGGTGATTTATATATTGAGAAATGAAATGCGATGCCATGTGCTTTTATCTCACCTTAGCTTATGTTTAGGGTGAGCTATTGTGATTCACCCCATTGTCTGATGTTTGGCGTCCCGTGTAATATGTCACACGTCACGCGTCCGTCAACATTTTTTTAAACATCTTCTCTGAAACTGTTTAGCAAACCTCAATCTCAAATTTTATTACAAGCTTCAGCGGGCAGGGCCAGCAAACAATCGTTCATAGAATTTTTGATCTGTTAAAAGTATGACCACAAATGTCCAATTTCAATTTATGGCTATATAAAAATGAGACGATCTTGTCAGAAAATGCAAGAGCTAGAACCTTGATGTTTAGTATACGTGTTCCTTATGTTAAAAACGTGGCTGCCAGGGCCATATTTGGCAAATATTCTTGTCAGAAAATGCAATAGCTAGAGCCTTGATTGTGGGTATAAATGTTTCTTGGCAGGCCCTTTATCAAGATTGCTAAAAAAATTCGATCCGTCAGAAAACATGGCCGCCACGGGCGTGGCCATTTTTTAGGCTAAATAGCTATACAGATAAATTTTGAAATCTTGTCAGAATCTATACTTTTGCCATAGGTGGCGTTGTATGAAGACTGTTAAAATAATTTTAAGCCATCAAAAACATGGCCGCAGGGGCGTTGCCATTTTCCATAACTGGTCATACAAGAACAATTTCAAAAATCGTCTTACCAGGGAAATAAAAGAGCTAACGCTTTGTTTTTTGGTTCACATGTTCCTTGAGTGTGCTTTCATTAAATAGTTCTAAGACTTTTGATCCGTCAAAAAACATAGTCCCCTGGGGCGTGGCCATTTTTCACACATTTAAAAAACAAACAAACAACAAACAACATTTTCTGCGCCTTACTAGACGGATATAATTTTAAAGATTTTAGTGAATGATTGTTTTTGTTGTTGTTGTTTTTACAGTGGTCATAGATCACGTAAGTGCCGTAGATAGAATTAGCAAGGAATATAATACACGGCAGGTCCGATAAAAGACAGGTAAAGACTAAATAATTAGTCTTGACAGTGAGTCGAGGTGGCCCATTTGCGCCTCTGCTAAATCACATGTGCCGAGGATAAGCTGTAACAAAAAGCTTAACGTTGCCTACATCTTCTTAGATTGGGAAAATAAATTATATGCTGATTGTTTGCGGGTATTACAAAGCACCAGATATAGGAAAAATACATTTCAAACTTTGCAGAAAATCTTTATATGTGAAAGAAAGATAAAAAGTAATAATAAGATATAAGTAGAGAGACGAAAATTTCCGAAATTTCATCACATAAGTATACATTTTAATCACTGTTTGCATACATGTACGCGGAATTGCATGACTGTGTAATGGTACCAAAAACTATCATGTATTATGTTCGGCACAAAATAGGACAACTCATTCGAGTTTATTATGATTAAAGAAAACAACAAAAACGTTTTCATTTATAGTATATGAATAATTAATAGTTAATAATTTATCATTAGGTAAACAAAGCAAGCATGTTTTGGCTGAACATTCGAACTATGATAGCCATACCTTACGCGACGAATTTGAACCAACGTTTACACTTAGATTGCCGGGAACGTCATTTGGCGTGTGTTCTGGAAGACAGGAGAGAAGCATTGTCGGAGCCCACGGCTGCTGATTACGTTTCACATTATACTTACACCGTGGGATTTTTATCTACGATATCGCCGTATTTAGAATTGACTTTGAATAGATATCAGCCAATCAAAACAACGATTACATTTCCGCTACTCGTACGTGTGGAGGTAGCTGAGTATATGGAAACTTGAATTCTCTTTGCATTGATGACGTCATTTGGGAAAGAAAGCTAAAACAATGAAAATAACTTTATCTTCGGACTGAAATCTTCATCGGATAATGAAGCGACCAATGAAATACTATTAGCAGGAACGGCGAAAAGTGAACTAATATCCCACGGGCGATGAATGGAGAGTAACGGAATGGATCGGTCGTGTGTGTCCGACGATGGGAGAGAGGCTGGTGTATGTTTATTATCTGGATTGAGATACTTTATTATACATAAGTTCCTTACGGGAAGAGTATGTTTGTGGTTGCTTTGGGTGTCGAATCTCGTCAAAGTCACTTCTGTTAAGAATATATTTCGCAATATGCTGTCATATAAGTGCTCTTTTTGGGTTAAGTAAACTTGGCCCTGGTAAGAGGACAGACTGTGAGATAATAAACGGCGGTTTTATATGACATTATTGATTGTAAGCCTATTACTGTGTGCATGAATCTTTATAAAAAGGTATATTTTAGTAGATCTACTGCAATGTACTGTTTTAGTAGATATTTAATACTGCAACATGACTGAGTTTACGTGTCAACATATGATTAAAATATCGGAAATGTCTCGCTAAATCAAAGAATATTGCTCCATAATTAGTAGTTTGGTCACTTCCACTACAAAGCATACTGTTAAATTATTACCGTCAAATGTATACTGAGTGTAACGTAATCTTCGTCAAATTGTAGTGCCACAAATCGCCGAAAAGTTTAGATATATTCCGGGAGCAAGATTCCGGATGGTGCGATTTTTTTAACTATTCTTTAACAAAAACAGCAAGGAGTGTGTTAGTATAAAAAGCAATTTTAAACATAGTTTAAACAATGTTGGTATCAACGAAAACCGAAATTGCAGCAATTTTGTCTTCATGTTGTCAAGTAAATTTGGCCGAATTAGTCTAGGCATGAATTTAATAATTACCGGCCGCAATAGCTCAGGTGGTAGAATGTCGGCTTTGGGATCGGGAGGTCGCGGGTTCGAGTCCCGGCCGGATCAAACCAAAAACTTTAAAGTTGGTAGTAGTGGCTTCCTTCCTAACGCTAGGGGCTAAGGGGACAGCATTACGCCTGACTCATCGGTGTCAGTTTAATAAATCGGCCGGGTTCAGTCCCTGGACACCTCATAAGTGTTCTGTGCTATAATGATAGAAATGTCGCTGCACAGTATCGGCAAAAAATGCCGGCAAATTCGCATAAATTATCTCGCTCATAAATAATGCTTTTATTGGCTGAGATCCTGGTTTTGCTCCAACTGCCAGAGAGATTATAACTAGGAATCGAACATCACTGGGAGATCGGGGAAGTTAAGTGTGACAAGTGAGTGGGTGGAGAGCAGAGGATTAACGATCAGGCATACATAGCGTGAACGCAACTGATGATTGACACTTGCTTGATGACCGCTAATTAGGAAAAAATTAAAGGATTAAAGAAGGCCCAATCTGACCGCTGATAATACAATTAAAGAACAAATTGCTTGGAAGGATCTAAACTGACCGCTTGTAACACTTGTGCATATTGAAAGGTAGTGATTCCCTAATTTCGTTAATGAAGGGGCCTTATTCTGACTACCACATATACTTAATGTTACCTCCGTTATCGGTATTTGAATTTACGCATCAAGGAATGAAATTGTCGTTTCTATGTATGAAAGGCCAAAACTTTAGAAACTTCCTGAACAATGCTCCGTTTACACACACATACACGCGCACGTACATAAGCGCGAGCACACAGAATGCAACAACAATCAACTTTAAAAAAGACAATTCAGAAGAAGAAAAAGAAACGAACTGAAATTAGTTATGGTCGACAATTTTACACAGTGTAAGCAGTTCAGCTCGATCTACGCCAGCATGTTACTGAACTTCTAAATGCATTTAATGTTCACTCGAGGAAAATAGCAATATGTCAATAAATAATTGCCGACACGTCGTTTACTGAATTTCGCATTTTATTCTTGATTTGAGACCTTTTTTCCATTGACAGAAGATACCAATTTGATAGCAGTCTGTACTGCCCTATCTATGAAGAAAGTATATAAACATGAGGTTTACAATGATAATTGTTAGAATTTTCCATAAATAACTACACTTTAAATACATTTAATTATTGTTCCATGGACTTTAGATATAGTCCCTCAGATTGAACGTCTACTTAGATTCCAACCTTAATATCGAATCTGTGATCGATAACGAAGCAATTATGGGTGGAATATTATTGAAGTTTGTCCCCTCCTCCACCCCCAACCCACCCCGGCCCATCAAAAACCCAGCTACGCTCCTGCATTGTACGTAAAATGACAAATATAAAACACACTTTCTCAAGATGTATGCGATACAAGTTATACAAATCAAAATAAGCTTGATTTATACTCCTAAATTGCACACATTGATCATAAAAATTGTATGCCTAGCACAGGTTCTCGCGTACATATATACAAACAGTTGTACACATTTTATTCGTCACGCGACAAAATATGACGTCATAAATACGTATTTGAAAAAAAACAACAAGTTCAGCGTTCATGAATTTTGATAAAAGAGGATGGCTTCTGTGAGGTCTTGAGGGAAATATTTAAAGATGTCTTGTTAATTGTAAGTTTGAATATTTTAATAATACTTTTCAATATATGACTTTTTAAACTGCTTTATGCTTCAACTTGGTTAAAATACATTTCGAAAACCATGGATGCATGACTGTTTTAGATCTCTGTTTCTTGTAGATGGCTAAATCTAGACACAATGCATTTTGCACATATGCTGTGAGTCTACAGTAGACTTTCATTTGTTATTGATTCAAAGAGCAAGACGTAACAAGATTTAACTAGATCTTAAATGTTAATTGACTATTATTTAAGTTATTACACGTTTTCACATGTTCAGATATATGACCATATGTTTTCTTTTCATTTCCACACTTTCAGACACAAATGGCGACTTTTCCTTGTACTAAAGCTTAACCGAGCCAGGAGGACAGCGAGTGTAGCAAGTGTACAGATCCGTATTTTCGGGTGGTTTTTGAGTCATATTTTTCCAATATTTAGACCAGACACTAGCAAGGTGATCGACATGAACGACTGAAGATTAACATTTCATTTTAATGTTTACCTGCTTTACATGTCTATATTTTCAGGTTGTTGTATGGATGATTATTCTGCCGGCCATGTTTTCTTCACCGCAAACAAACTGATCGAACTTGTGCCACGACTTAGAGGCCTGTATTCACCAAACATTTTTAACTTAAGCCCAAGTCACAACTTGAGCCCAAGCCACAATTTTGAAAGCTAAGCTTTTGTATGTAGAAGAAATGTGATTTTAATTTCAAAATAGCAAATTTAAATTGTCATGCTACATTTCATACTTACAGCTGAATATACGCTAAAGATATTTTGAATTAAAATCTAATTCTTTACCTAGTCTTACTAAAGAATGGTTGATGTATACGGGCCAAAGACTTTATTTATGTTCTGTTTTCCCCTTCCCTCTATTTTCAGGTTTCAATTATTTACGACTGTGAACGCTGACGTGTATTTTGTCACCAACACAATCTGTACATTCACAATGTTTTACTCTGGTCTACATTTCTGTATTTCCAGGTTGCCTTCTATGGTTCTACCCAAGTCCATGTGTACAACACGGTCAGTCTGACCAGAACACGAACCGTCGAGTTGGAACATAGGACCTACAGGATCGCTTGGCACGGCGGACTGCTGTACTGTGCTGCTGGATGGAGTGGTGGATACATCTTGTTCGTACATGACGTGAGGAGTGGCAGGAAGCTGAGGGAGATCTCCAAGGACACCGACGGCCGGCAAATGTTCTCTAACATTTCACACATCGCCGTGAACAGTTCCGGCGACCGATTTTATGTGACTGACTGGAACTTGGGTCTTGTATGTGTCGGCGTGGACGGGAGGCGGATATTTCATCTCTCCCAGGACGATCTCGGACTGACTGGAGCCTTTGGTGTGAC
Organism: Sinonovacula constricta; assembly: GCA_007844125.1. Lineage (NCBI taxonomy): Eukaryota > Metazoa > Mollusca > Bivalvia > Cardiida > Solecurtidae > Sinonovacula > Sinonovacula constricta. The sequence continues at coordinate 53,325,267 of CM017566.1, forward strand.
CACTGACCATCGCGGTCACGTGTATGTTTGTGGTCTGGAATCATACAACGTAGTCATGGTGACCGAGGATGGTCACGTGGTCGGTCAGATATTGTCCAAGGAAGATGGAATCACGTGGCATCCACAATGTCTCAGTTATGACGTGAGCAGGAGTCAGTTGTGTGTTGGAGGGGAGAAGAGTGATCAGCTTCTGATGGTGGAATTGTAAAGTTAATATTAAATATTGGCGGACATTTTGTTTATTATTTATGTTTATACTTTTGTTGCTGATTGCGACATTTTGTGAATTAGTGACTCGTTTTAAACGTGGGATTAACTTAACGTGGAATTAACGTTTTAGCAAAAACAATGTTCCATCGCCATTATGTTTAGGAATAAAATGAAATTTAAATGTGTCTTTGAAACTCTGTACTTCAGTAAATGTTACAGATAAGTATGTAGTGTGTGTCTTGTTGTATTTCGATTAAGGTAGACTTATTGTAATGCTTTCCCGCAAAATTTTCTAATGATCGCCGAATGTCGTGAATATTCGGATCAACTTAGGTTCAACTTCGGCGAACATCGTAACACCTCGGGATCGTTCGGATTATTTGGTCTGTCTCTGTTCTCATCGTTATAACTGCTCTTCCGGAATGTGTTTTCGGGACCGCCAAGGTCGATTTGTTTCCACAAGGAAACGCAAATCTGGCAAGCATCGTTCAATTATTGAACATAATTACAATGCACATGGCGAAAGGACATCACCAAGAATTGAAAAATGCTGTATCGGCAGGAGTTTTGTCGAAATGGACCTGCTTTTGTCGAATTTGCAGTCTTGTCAACAGTGCCGCCTGGGCCCAGTTGCCTTGTCACACAAGACTTTAGTGGGTGAACTTCCTAAAGGACTTTCTGGTTATTTCTATGTCAGATGTGAAAATCCTGACTGCAATTACGTAAATTGTGTACCATATGGTTCAACCCATAAGATAAAGAAGAAGGGCATGTCATGTTTTGTCATAAACACAAAACTCGGTGCAGGTAAGAGTGTTTACATGTACAGAATATTGTTTACAAATTTATTATTAAAAGTAAATGTCTAGAATTGAAAATATTAGCATTTCTTGTTGTAGCAGAGTGGTCTTTTTGTATAGTTTAGTTTAACCGTAGCGAAACACTCAACACATTTTATTAAGCACTTCCTGTCAAATTTCAGTATAAATTGAATAGCAAGATAATGGAGTCCAATTAAATTTCATTGATATACCAATCAATCAACGCAGCAGTTGCCTAGTGGTAAAGCATTTGCTATACATACCGGTACATGGAAAGTTGTGTGCTCATTATCAGACCACAGACCACATCATACCAAAGATGATATAAAAATGGTACCACTACTGACTATGGTCCTTGCTTCGCTCTCAGCACAAATACAAAATGGCTCTGGCTGATCTCCTTTGAAACCTCGTTCTAAACATTGAAATAATTATAGGTTGCATTTATCGACCTTAAATAAATTGGCATAAAGCAGTCATTAAATGTGTTTCATTTTTCTGAATTTATCATTCCAGCTATGGTTGACACCATTGGTGGAGCAGACAAAGTCAACAATGTCCTAGCTGCTCTGAACCTAAGGCCAATAAATAATCATAACCTCAAAAACATGGAGACTCGATGCGGTGAGGTTATAATCGGACTCTCCGAGGATTTGTCGAAAGCCGCAGCCCAAGATGCATTTTCCATGGAAATGAGGTATTTTTGATTTTTTATTTATAATTTTAATTGTAATTGTCTCCTTTGAGTATTGATGTCCCATGTTTAAATCCTTATGTCAGCACATGTCAAAAAGCATGCATATGATATGAATCTTTGATGCTTAGAAATTAGCATTTATAAATGTGCTGTAAATAGCTGAACAAACTCACTGTACCAAGAGAAAGATCATAATGTAATTTCAATTTGCTATCAACTGTTAATTTTTCTTAGTGGATGCTGCTAAATCATAATTTCTTAGTAAATTATAAATGTTATAATTTTTGTACAATTTAATTGCAGAGACATAGCCGATGCAGAGTCTGCAGAAGCCATGAAGTCCATTGACAATATTATCGAGGACCTTGGCGTCTGTCTTCATTCGGATGCATCTCCATCAGTGAAGTAAGAAAATCATGATCATAAAATTTTGTTTTATACATAATTAAAAAAATTGTTTATAATTATTCAAGTAATGAAGTAAGGGAATGCACCTTATCTCTTAAACGGCCTATGCTATAGATATTCAAAATAATGCAAAGTAAATACTATCAAAATAATACACGCTATTCAATTACACTTACCCTGTGATAGTTTCTATCATTCAGTTTCTTACAAGCAAGGCTACAGTCAACTAGATTAAATGTTTAATCTGGATAGTATTTTGATGTTTTTCATGAATATATCGGTTGAAAGCCAATCAAATATAATGGTTTATGGTAAATAGTACTGAATGATATTGATCCAGTTAACAAAAAATGAAATATTTCCCCCATCTTAGCATAGGCCCTTTAAAACAAAGTGTTATGCTGTTTCATGTTACTTATTTCCAAGAGTTCAATAAACAACAAATACCGTTGTTCTTAAGCTATGAATAAGGGCCCTTGAAATTATTGTCCTTTGCAGGACTAGCTTCGAGAGTTTCAAGACAGATGGCTGGGAGGACAATGAGACTGATGAAGAACCACAGTGTTCGAAAATGACAAAAAAGGTAAAGGGTCTGACACTGAATTAAAAAATTATCAAAAACTTAAATGTAGCTAACCTACAAAAAGCCAACATGATAAAACATTAATTTTATATATATATATATATATATATATATATATATATATATATATATATATATATATATATATATATATATATATATATATATATATATATATATATATTGATATATATATTGATATTGATATTGATGTTTATATAAAGCACAATCTATTGTAATTGGTAAATAATATTCTTAAGGTTCATATTTTGCTTAAAAATAGTGTTGCAGAATCCTCAAAGAAAAGGTCTACAGTGCCATCTTCGAAACCTGGCCAACCGATTTCCCTGTAAGGCTCGTGTCGGAATGTCCGCTGCTATCGATACAGCCTGGCAATAGCGTGGCTTCAACAGTATGACAGGTGTCGAAGTCATTTTTAAACAGCAGCTTTTATTTCTCAAACTTTGGTAATTGTACCACTTACGTTTTGGCAGGTTGCGTTCATTTTTTAATATTTGCAACTTTTACCAAGTACAGATTTTAGATGAACAAATATCATGGTTAGGAAGTGCAGTGCACAAAGTGCACAAAAATTAAAACTCATGGTACTATCATTTTGTAATAATTTGCACTTGATTGTTTAAATATTTAAAGGATTTATTACTGTCATAATTCACTTTGATATTGTCAGTATTCATAAAAAAGTTTCTTTTTGGCTATTTAGGTCATACGTTTATGATTAGTAAGTCCAGGTATGGGGAGAAGGTGATCAAGACTATGGTGAGTCACAGATCGTGCAGCGTGTGCAACTGGTGGCGCCGCAAAAGACCACACCTTTCTGTAAGAAGTCATCACTGTGTGAAAAACCATGATGGAAGTGCCAGGTCCATGGAGAGCTGTAGTTGTGTCGCGGGTGTCTTGAAAATGGCAGAAGAGGGAACATCTGTTGAATACTTGGAAGGTGACGGGGACAACACCTTGATAGCTAAACTTCGACAAGACCACAACATTCGAATGAAAAAAAGATTCGATAAGAACCATGTTGTAAAGAACATAGGCAAAAACTTGTATTTACTAAAAAATGAGAAAAGTGTAAAACTAAGTAAATCTTCTATTTGTCATATAGAAAAGTGTATTAAGTATGCCTTTTCAAAAAATCAGGGAAATGTGGAAGGAGTTAGAGATAATTTAAAGGCCCTGATTCCCCAGTTTGGTGATCATGGTCATTGCAAAGAAAGCTTCTGCAACTTCAAAAGAAATCCAGACACTGTGTATCGTCATCGCAGTCTCCCATACCAAGTGCCCCTGAAGGGTGATTTACTCAAGGAACGACTGCAGCGGATCATGGATCCTGTCATTGCCAACGCAGAACAGTATTCCGACCTAGGTAGCAGCCAACAATGTGAGCACGCCAACAAAGAAGTGAGTCTACGTGCTCCTAAGTCTCACTACTGTCTGAGGGACCAAGAGCCTTGATTACAGCGTTCATGCATCAGCTGCCTTTGTTAACGAAGGGATGATGTATGTTGCACAGGTATGTAAAACTGAATATTTTGTTGTGTTAGTTTAGTTTTCATATTATGATGTTATTGTTATAGTTGTTCACTGCAGTTGTTTGAACAGTTTTCACCTTTTATGTTGCTGTTTATTATTTGTTGTTATTTGAGATTTGACTGTCGTTATATTTATTGTTTTCATTTTCCACTAGTTTTGTTCGAGCTGTTATCTTCGCAAGTTCAGAGAGGCCATAAAGCTGCCAAGTAAGTTTACAATATTAAATAAAAATGTTAAACAAAGTTTACATAATTAAAGATTTTTTAAACAAATCTCTAGCAGTGTCCTTTCATCAATTAGAAATGAAGTTCAACAATTTATATTCATTATGAAAGCAGGTAAAAAGTAAAAGCTGAAAGTAATTATTTTACTGTATAGAATTAGTTGTTTAAACGATTTGCATTCAATGCTGCAATACCTCATTCAACTGATTATAGACCTACTCAAGAATGGGCCTCTTACCTGGCTTACACAGTGTCAAGCACTACAAGAAGGGATTAAAGCGTCGAATGGAACGGCGATCCAAAGAATGCGCTTCCTGCAACTAAACGTAGACGCTTGATCTTGAAACAAGAGCGCACTGCAACTCAGGGAGCCAGGGAATCATTGGAAGGAGCTACGTATCAGTCAGGTATGTTTTTTGCATAATGTTCTGTATTAAGAACAAGCTAGCCGTTATCACCAGATGTCGTATAGCCTGGGGAAAATTCAGAAAGCTTCTACCAATCTTGACCTCAAGACATATATCCCTCAGTACTCGTGGAAAAGTCTTCAATGCCTGCGTCCGGTCTACACTCCTACATGGCAGTGAATCCTGGGCACCGTCCACCTCAGACCTACATCGATTACAACGTAATGATAGAGCCATGGTCCGTTGGATCTGCGGTGTTAAGCCTAATGATGATGTCACCACAGATTCTCTGTACACCAAATTAGGGATTCAAGAGGTAGCCATAGCTCTCCTTATCAAACGCCTGAGGTGGTATGGTCATGCTTCTCGTAACAATTGTACCAACACCATTATAAACATGGATATTCCAAGCGCCCGTGGGCGTGGAAGACCTAGAAAATCGTGGTCTGATTGCATCAAGACCGATTTAAGTGTATGTGGTATGGGCAATACCAGTCCACACAACCGGGACGAATGGAGAGTTGGTGTTAGACGTTCAAGCCGCCTGCTGCCTACCTCAGTATCTGGGACACCCGCAGCAGATGACAAATAAACTCAGGATATGATGATGATGATGATAAAACACAAGAAAAAACATACTTTATCTTGTGAGAGGCAGTAAATCTGTGTAGTGACAATCATCTCAATTGTTCCTAGACACTTTCTCACCATGCCTTTGTTGTTGCTATCCAATGTTTTAGATCACTTATATTATCAACCCTCCTTGGTACCTGCTCATAAATTTTAAGAATGACCTGATTCTGCATGTGACCCTGACCTTTCCATTAGAAACCCCAACTTGTTATTTGTCGGTAAATAATGGAATGATAAATGTATTTTTTTTTTATTCAGGAGTTGGTCACGATGACAATCCAGACGTTGACCAGATGCCAGATGCCGTGCCCCGTGGAACCTTCAATCCAGTGCCTCTGTCTGACGACCAGCCTTCTATTGTTACCTTTGACCTTGAGACTACTGATTTGAGTATGATCTTTCACATACCAGTATATTTAGCAAGATTATTGTATCAAATACTTTCTACTTTCAGTAGTGTTATAGTATGATACAATAATTGATCTTTTATTCTTCAAAATGCTAATAAATGTCATTTTAGTCCATTTTTTTTCAAATATTATTTATGTATAAAAAGATAATTATTGAAAAGAAATATGTTGAATAATGAAGTCAGTTGTTTCTGTATAGTTTTATACTTGTTTCAGTTCGCGGTGGATTTATACCTCACATCACTTAGATTGCTGCGACCAACCTTCAGACTGGTGACAAATTGAACCTCTATGTTCGGCCCGGTTGTCCAATTTCAGCAGAAGCCCAGAGAGTTACAGGAATAACAACCAATGGAACATCAATGGCAGTAAATGGCAAAGAAATTAAATCTGTTGATATAAAAACAGGTCTTCAGCAACTGTGTTCCTGGCTTCAGAAATTCAAGGATGTATGTTTAGTTGCACACAATGGTCGTCGTTTCGACTTTCCAGTGCTGATAACTGCTCTGGTGAAAAACAATCTAAAAGAACAGTTCATGCAGTGTGTGTTGGCATTTTGTGATTCTATGGCCTTGTTCAGGAAAGTATTTCCCAATCAGTGCTTGAAGCAGGATAGTTTGGTGAAAAGTGTCCTTGGTGTTGCATATGATGCGCACAATGCCATGGCTGATGTGGAGAGTCTAGGAAGACTAATTCAACATACATTGCCTCAAGTTAAAAGCATAACAGGGTTTACTTTTAGCCCAGAGGCAGTGCACAACAATATCTTGTACAACAAACAATAAAGCCTCAATATTCGATCTTTAGATATGCTGATTGCCAAAGGTGTTTTCAAGAGACCAACAGCCGAGAATATTGCGGGCTCGGGACTAAGTCTACAACATCTAAGGACCATATACAAGAGAGGAGGGGAAGATGGACTCAGGGATGTGTTTATGGAAAAAAACAGTGAAGGGCAACCTAGAGTTACCAATCAAAAGAGGATTCTAGATGTTGTGATACCAAAATTGGGGGAATATTTGGAGTCGGAAAAAGTGGGGGGTGGGGAAATGCCTGTTTAGACAATATTTGTTTATGTCATCTGTGTGTAGACTTTGCATTGTGCAACTTTTCTAATACTTTCTGATAGTGTGAAGTAAAACTAGTTATAATTGTATGCTTAACGCATGTTAAATGTTACTTATATTGATATAGTGTGATAATGACAGAGAAATGACAAATTTTGAAACTGAAGTACCAATATTTTTCAGGTGTCTATATATCAATTGTTTTCCTGGAAATGTATGCCCATATTTTATTTGTTAACTCACTATATATCATATTTGTTTGTAGTACACTCAAATTCTATGCCCCATTTATGAAAAAAAATTATATGCTCTTTTACCTAACATTATGAAAAATTGAGGATTTCCGAGACTTGCTTTTTTTAGTTTTCTAAAAAATTCACCCATATATCATGTCAGAATAGTTATGTCTTTGTGTTATTATGGTTGCTATATCACTCTTATTTAATAATGAAAAGTAAAAAGTAAAGATTTACTATTGTTTTTATTATTTTTATTATTTTCAATTTTGATGTTTGTAAAAATTAAAAAAATAGGTGATGACAGTAAAATATGGTTAAAAAATATTTTTAACACATAAGTGAGAAAGTGATGTTTATTTGACAAATAGTACACTATTGCAATACATAAATACCAAAACCATCATGCTTTTCAGAACTTTGGAGAAAATTGTATTACAGTTAGACTACCTTAGATATTTTGTACAAACGTTCCTATAATTAAAGTTAATTTCAATTCAGTTTGATGTTTTCATCTCAGTTCGCCATGTTTGTATATTTTACATCAACATCAAAACAATGACGTCATTAAGCATAACAATATGACGTCATCACACGCGGATAATACGTTTTCCCGCAAAATCAACAAAAAGACGCGACGTGATCAATACATCACTGCATTGGTTAATTATTCGGCATTCGTATCAGATATAATCAGAATTAAATAATTTTTATTAAAACATTTCATACTACTATTCGCATTTTGGGTAAATGTATGTGTTATAATTCGTGTAATATGTAGCGGTATGTTCATAAATGTCCGAGAGTTGTTATATAAACAATCGTCAACCGATTTTCAATGTTATTTTGTTTAAGCAATTGTAGCCGTGACCAGCAAGGCGTCAGTTTTAGTATATAATGTATCGTATCTAGTTAGTATATAATGTTTATAGTATATAAACTTTACAAACAATTAACAACTACGAGATGTGTGGTTCACTTAGAATTGTGCATAACTGTTTTATCTGCAGCGAATCAAGTATCAGTGATGATGTTATAAAATAAAGAAATATATTAGGTAGATCTATGACAAGTTGACTAAGAAAATTTATTCTAAATCACTTCTAAAGATACATGACTAGTTTATATTCAAGTCGATCATGAATCAAGTTATATAAATCGTACAATAGCGATTTGATATTGCATAAACAATTTTTACTAGGACAATTTATGTACGCAACATTGGGTGTGAAACTTCTGTTAGGTTAAAGGGTTTCTTGCTCCCCTTCACCCCACACACAATCCGGTCCTGGATTAAAAAAGTATAGATATGAAATTACAAAAACATATTGCACAAGAAATATTGCATCTTTTTATCCAGTTCGTCAGTTATCTATTCTGTGAACAAATTGATCATTGAAGATATATGTATACATAATCCATAATTGTTATATTGTGTTTATTTTTTATGAACAGAACAGGTTTAAAGCGACCAGGACATAATTTAACATGCACTGTATGTGTATATGATTCGCACTTTTTTAATATTCCGCCACTGTCAAACAAAATATTGTACATTTTATTATTTACACTACTTGTTCATTTAAAATACTGCATAAGTTTCAAGTCAATGATTGGTCAGTTTATGCAAGAAGTATTCTAGTTAGATTGAGTTTCCTGTAGTTAATTAAGCTTGAATAACGCTGTTGTTTGCTTTGCTTAACCTTATTACATTCAGTTTGGTTGTCGACTATACACAAACAAAATACTCTTTTCTTGAATTTCGCCAAAAAGCCTTTCAGCAAACATAATGAAATATGTTCAATTGTCGAGGAACAAATGCAATGCGTTTTCCTCAGTTTTTTATGAAAGTTTTGGCGAAAACTCAAAAGAAGCATTAATTATCAGTGAATAATTCCTCCCTGAATGGGGCCTTTATGCTGATCAACCATTTTAAAATGTGATACAAATGATTGTTATAGGAATTGTAAATTGTTGTTAGAACATAGCTTAAACTAGTAGATATTTGAGTAGACTGGAACGTCTAATAGACTATAATAATATTAGTACGTATGTACATGTATTTGAATGTAGAATATATAACCTGTGTTTGATAGAGATGTCAATATATATATCTTGTGTTTGCTTTGTTTTTGTTTTCTTCTTTAAGTAGCTACACTCCTTACCTATAATAAACTATTTAATATATTCTGTTGTTCATTCTGTCAGTGAAATCCCAATAACCCCAACCAGAAAAAGTATCAGTTTTTGCTTTAACTAACCCTAGAAATAATTTCCAAACACTAAATGCTGCTAGGTGTAAAGACAGTATAGTAAATATTAATTTAAATAACATAAAGTAATGTCTTACCGATATGAATGACACAACACACTGTTAAGGTTAAAACACGCATTATAATATATATGCAGGAGATAATTTAAATATTTCAAAAACTGTCAGCTCCCGCGTTAATGATAGCGACGCGTTAATGAGAGCGAGATTTGGAGGGTCGGAGGTTATAAACACTCAGAGTTATGTTTTAATAGCTTAATATGGTCATCACAGCGACGTCTCGCTATTTGGGGTGAAGGACCCCAGACACATGTCTAAGTTGAGTTAGAAAACCTTCCCAAATTATGTCCTTTTGCCCGAACTAGACACGAACCAACACAAAAGGAGTCAATGGAATAACAAATCGGCTGCTCGAACACTACGCCACGGGTGTCCCGATCCCCCGCTTTAATATCAACAGAATTCATAAATGACGCAACATCGGTTTTTGACGTCGCGCTGTGTCAAGTTGTGGAGGAGGTCGCGTAAAACATTCGTTCTAGTGATAGCTTCTTGAATATTGAAGTAATTTCTTTTAATAATTATTGAGAGTATTCACATTTAAAGTACACTTAGATTTAAATTAGCAGTGACTCCATTCTGTGCATGGCAATGCTGCTGGTTTCTATCGATGAGTTATTTATAAAAAAAGGTTATTTCCGAACGTTTAATTGAAAGTAAACAATAATCAAATGTCAATTAACAATTGAGGTAAACGTGCGACGAGTATTAATAAAAGTCTGATATAAAAAGTACTTACAAACATTTTTACTTGTGATTTTTGTATAACAATAACTCTGGTCAAATATATAGGTTCGTGTTTTGCTTTTAGCTAACCTGAGCACAACGTGCTCAACGGGAGCTTTTGTGATACTGCTTCGTCCGGCGTCCGGCGTCTACATTTTAGACTGTGAACACACTAGAGGCCCTAGTTTTTATTCAATCTTCATCAAACTTGGTCAGATTTTTTGTCTGCATGAAATCTTGAATGAGTTCACAACTGGGTTACGTTTGGTCAACAAGTAAATCGGTCGGTAAAATCTTAGAAAAAGCTTGTGAACACACTAGGGACCACCTTTATAGCCCAATCTTCACTAAATTTGAAGAATGTGTGTCTGCATGAAATGTTAGATCTGTTCATGATTGGGTCACGTGGGGTCAAAAAGTTGGTCACTATGTCTATTGTAAGCAAAATCTTGTGAACACATTAGAGGCCACACTCATAGACTAATCTTCACCAAACTTGATCAGATTGTTTGTCTCCATCAAATCTTGAATGCGTATATTATTGGGGCACGTTGAGTCACAATGTAGGTCTATAGGTCACATTTTAGAAAAACCTTGTAAAAACACTTAAGAGGTCACATTGATGGCCCAATCTTCACCAAACTTGGCAATCATGCTTGCAGTATGAAATTTTACAAATGTTTTGACTGAATCATATATATTCAGTAGGTTACTTGGTAAAATTCTAGAAAATGTTAACAACTCAGAGGCCACACTAATGGTCCAATCTTAAAAAAAAATATTCTTAAGTAAATAACTCTTAATTACTTCATGCCAGATTTGAGCCTACTAAAAGCCTGTGTCATCAGGTGAGCGATTAAGAGCCATCATGACCCTCTTGTTTGTTTTTTCAGCCACGTCGCGAACGTTGACACACGATGCACGAACATTTTATGTAGGCATTACGCCATGGAGCAATGTATAGGTCATGATAACGTCATGACAGCAATGTATAGGGTTGACAGCGTCAGGGCAGCAATGTACATTGCATGACAACGTATAGGGCAAAACCTCGTCATGTCAGCAATGTATAGGGCTTGATAATGTCATGGCTGCAATGCTTAGGGCGTGATAGCGTCATGGCAGCAATGTATAGCGCAGAATAATGTCATGGTAGTAATGTTTACGGCATAATAAAGTCATGGCATAATATAGGGCATAGTAACGACATTGCATTACGTACAGGGCATGATAACGCCATGGCAGCAATGTATAGGGCATGAGAATGTTATGGCAGCAAAGTGTAGGGATAATAACGTCATAGTAGCAATGAATAGGACGTGATAACGTCATGACAGCAATGTTTAGGGCAAAAAAATATCATGGCAGCAATTTACAGGGCATGATAACGTCATGGCAGCAATGTATGGGAAATGATAACTTCATAACAGCAATGTATAAGGCATGTTAACATCATGACAGCAACGTATATGGCAGGATAACGTCATGGCAGCAATGTATAGGGCACAATGACGTCATGTCACCAATGTATAGGGCATGATAACGTCATGGCAGCAATGTATAGGGCCAAATAACTCCACAGCATTAATGTTTAGGGTATAAAAACGTCATGGAAGCAATGTATAAGGCATAATATGTCCATATCAGCAATGTATAGGACATAATATCTCTATGGCAGCAATGTATAGGGCATAATATTTCCATGGCAGCTATATATAGTGCATAATTTCTCTATGGCAGCACCGTATAGTGCATAACCTTTCCATGGCAGCAATGTATAGGGCCTAATATCTCCATGGCAGCAATGTATAGGGCATAATATCTCCATGGCAGCAATGTATAGGACATATCTCGATGGCAGCAATGTATATGGCAAAATATCTCCATGGCAGCAATGTGAAGTGCATAATTTCTCTATGCCAGCAATGTATAGGGCCTAATATTTCCATGGCAGTAATGTATAGGGTATAATATATGCATGGCAGCAATGTATAGGGCCTTATATCTCCATGGCAGCAATGTATAGGGCATAATATCTCCATGGCAGCAATGTATAGGACATATCTCGATGGCAGCAATGTTTATGGCAAAATATCTCCATGGCAGCAATGTGTAGTGCATAATTTCTCTATGCCAGCAATGTATAGGGCCTAATATTTCCATGGCAGTAATGTATAGGGTATAATATGCATGGCAGCAATGTATAGGGCCTATTATCTCCAAGGCTGTAATGTATAGGGTGTCATATCTCCATAGCTGTAATGTATTAGACATAATATCTCCCTAGCAGTAATGTATAGGGTATAATATCTCCATGACAGTAATGTATTGGGCATAATATATGCATGGCTGTAATGTATTGGGCATAATAACCCCATGGACGTAATGTTTACTGCATAGTAGCGTCTTGACAGCAATATATAGGGCGTAATAACTCCATGTAGATATTTTCAGGTATTTTATATAAGAAATATTCTTGATGTTAATTTTAATTTCCTTATTTTTCTAATAATGCCCAAGCACCTTTACTCCTTATTATCTGAATAACAAGATATGAATTTGCAGCATGAAGCTATATCAATAATTAAACAAGCAGAAAAATCCTAAGGGAGGTAATACAATGTATATATGTAATATTTCAATAGTTGGAGTAACATCCCTTAATAAACAAAAAGAGGGAATAGATTGATCTTCAACAAGTAGCATCGATTTGTTTTTCTTAAAGGTGTAGTGCTCTGAGTTGAATTAGATAAATCATCGATACTGTTTATTCAGGTCTACGATTAAAATAACAAGTGCAATTTTACATAATTATGGTTCATATTTTGCTGATAAATATGCCATTGCATGTATATTGTACTGAGTAACTTTTTTTCGACATCCGGGTAAGCTGCTTTGACGTCGTTATCTATTTCTTGCTAAGACCCCTGTCGCGCTTTTATAAAGTTTGAAAGACAAAACATTTAGAGTATTTTTTTTCGCGATTAGTACAGTCTAACAAAAAAGAGTGTTCAAATCGTCTTCATAACAACTAAGGTATGGGTTTATGCAAACGTATTTATCAAAATCCCCAAAGCAGTATTTAGATATTGGTACCTTTATTTAATAAAGGCAAACTGTCGGATACGGCCTTTAGGTTTATAGTCCTGTATTTTATTTTGAAAATCATGTTCTAATTTGGTTTTGCTGTTTAATTTAGAAATACATGGCAGAGACACTAATATGATCATTAGAGCGACGTCTAGCTATTTTGGTGGAGAACGACCCAAGAAAATATTGAGGATGAACCTCCGTCATACAGCAGTACAGCGGGAAGACTTCGCACAATAATTCCTTTGCCACGATCATGACTGGAAACCACGTGATGAGAGGCTGAGCATTCAAGGGAGTTAAGACCCCCGCCCACCGCCATGCACACACAATATAATTGTCAATAATATTGACTCAATAATATTGAAGGTTTATTTTTTGCCACAAACTGTTCAAAAATATTGATCATTATATTGAGTACATTGGTACTTCCGACGCCAAACGAAAAGCATGGATCCTGTTGTTTCATTGTCAATACGTCAATAAATAATTGAGAATATATTGAGAAAGATTTCATCAATACATTGACAGGGCCTTCAATATCTCCCATTAACGATCAAGTGTGGGATCATGTCAGGTGCTCATGGCATGTTATACGCAGTGAAGGCAGCACTATGTCTGCTTAACGTGGATACCTTTTCAAGATAACTGAAATACTGTTAGTGGGACGATAAACCCAATAGACAAACGATAACGTTCCTATAATCATGATTATATATCATTAAACAAAAGAAAATCAGAATGACATTGATTATAATGTAGAAATGATGCATCGGCACAGTTGAAGGAATTGTTTAAAATTATATTGGCATAAAAAATCAAACGATTTACATAGATTTTTCTATTTACACTATAGACATGTTCCCAATATTATGAGAATTTCGGGAATTGTCATGTTTTTTATTCAATTTTTACAACCTATAAGAGAGAACAGAAAAGGCCGTTTAATATGTGGACGATGAGACCGATAATTTATTTACGTGGTCTCAGGTATGTAATTTATCATCAATTAAATTATTATATATTTTATTCAAGCCTTTACGCCCCTACCAACTTCCACGGGCCCAGTCCCCACCTTCTGGTTGTAGCCAGGTCCGTGGCTGATCCGGGCAAGTCAGGTTTACTGTTTAAATTTGCTCATTCCGCACGAGGGGATCTTCAACTTAAAATGTAGTTTGGTATAGATGGGATTTACCACTGTAGCCCTTATTGGACGAGCTTGCACTTTATATTTGTGTTATTAATCAAAGAGTGCTGGTTCCTCAGTTCAATTCTGGGACGGGCTGGGAAAATATCCCTTTTATACCAAAGTTATGTTAAAATATTATCGTTTTTTGTATAGCACCTTATTTGGTGTTTTAAATAAAATATATTCATGTTTTAAGATAGTATATTATATTAACATATTATGTGATGAACCATTTTCGAGAGGTGGTTGGTGGGCCAATGTCGACGACAAATGGATTTGTTTACCCTCGCCTTTCACATATAGGTATATGGCGAGCACATTATAACATGAATATTATACTAATGGCTTATTATTTTGGTATTTTGATGTCTGGGGTGCGGGGTATATGTCCTTATATTATTTGACTTTGCTTTTGTTTTCCTAACATATTATAATTATTATCCTTATATAAATTAGGGCCTTATTTCTGATCGAAATAAGGTTCCGTAACTTAAAAAGCTTGTTATACATTGTGCAAGCTGAATCACAGAGTGAGAGTGCTGGTATATATATTACCCCACTGGGCAGCACCGGTATGTTTGGATGCAGGGCTGGAGCTTATAAGTGCCTTGCCCACAGTGTCTTACACACACACTCGGGGATCATGCTCAACAGTCCCTTATAAATGTAGTTGCTTATCGGAATGCGGTAATAATAAATCAACCACCTCCAATTATTTTCAAGTTACTACGTGCAATGTAATAAGTTTTATGGGCCAATGTATTCGGGTAATAATAATTTTTTAATCTTATATATCAATTTAGTACATGTATAGATTTTGGAGTCTATGGTTTGGTAATGATGATTAATCAACGAAATTTAGAGATAGTATGTTTATTTTATCAAGTGCCAAGTTGTCAGGGTGTTTTCTTTCAGTATGGGTTTATGGAGGGAGATGCCCAAATAATAGTTGTGTGAGATGTAAGGGAGGTCACTCTCCATACCCGGAAGTAGCGAGTCTACAAATGGACTCCATGTGTATTTTGATTATATTTCCATTAAATAAACTGGATTGAAGGATGTTTTAAAGGTATTGTGTATTAGTTGTTTCTATATTTTGATTTAATAGTACATGATCCCCAGTTGTGTGTTTATAAGCTGCCATTTCTTTGTGTATTTGTCTTGAGTTGGTGTGATAAATCATTAAATGTTTGAACACTTGACCAATAAATGAATAATATTATTATCATAACATTATCGGCTATGGCTAGAAGAAATACATTATCGGTGTTAGTTTCTTTCTTTTAAATATGGGTTGTAGTTATATAATACAGCTATTGTTTGACACGGGTGGTGGTCTTAATGTACCATTACCGTAATGTACCAGGACTTAATGTACCATTTTTGGATCGAATGTACCATCTATAGTTTATATAGGGATTATGGTAGGCCTATTGTTCAGTGTGGAGGACCCCATTGAAGGGTGATAATTAGGTGTGAAAATCTCCCTGGGGCATTCTGTTGTGTATTTGTCAATTGATAAACCCGTTTGTTAATATGAGTCTTGACAGGCTAGTTTTAAACAATTTATAAATCTGTTTGAAGAATAAACAACAAGTCTTGTATGGGTTATTAACAATTGTTCCATGTGATTAAGAAATTATAAGATTGTTTTACTTAAGTAAAGAATTTAAACAATACAACACATCATCATTTAAATATATATATCCCGATATATCTGTCGATATCAGTCAATGTCACACAGTCAATGTCACTGGTCACTCGATCCATTTCATATGACCATATTAATTACCATTATAAATCGTCTTCAAACGCATACTTTCACATCTTTAATAGTTTAATCATGACCATTTGAAACTTTAAATACCCTTAATTACACAAATGTGCTAAAACATTCACAGTTTAAATTAATGTGTGAGTTACTAAAAAAACAAACAATCACAATGATTGTTTCAACACCTCACTTGGCACATCACTTGGAGATGTGTGGGACAATAATCTTATAAATTAAATTGTTATCCATTCCAATCTTAATTTAATTGAATACAAAACACATTTGTGACTGGATTAAATTATGAAAATATAGGTTTATAACCACTTACTTTAAAGAACAAACACAGGTATTTATGCATTTTATTTAAATAAAACTCATTAAAATTTCAATACATAAACATTTAAATATCATATACACAAATTTACAACATGTTTTAACTTTATTTGAACTAAAAACAATATATATAAACGTTTAACAATAATTCCCTATATATTCTATATATGGTACATTCGATCCAAAAATGGTACATTAAGTCCTGGTACATTACGGTAATGGTACATTACGTCCGACAACCGTTTGACACTGTTGGCCATCCCCAAGCCACCACTGGGACGGGTCTATTGGGAGTTGGGCCCGGGACCCGAGTCTGTTTCGAGATTTGGCGAATTGGAAGGACTAGCGCCCAGGAAAGTATGTTTGGGTCTCCCATGCGATGTGAGAGAAACTCTCCCAACCTACCTCCGGAGGCTCCGCCCCCCAACCCACACCTTCCATACCAATGAGGTGGCGATTTGCTGAACTGAATAGCTCGGCATAAGTCGTTTAATTAAAAATATAAAATGAATGGGTAAAGTACATAAATACGGGGTGGATCCATCACCCAAATAATATAATTACTATATGCGTCTCGAGAAGATATACTACTAGGTTTAGCAGAGACAAATCCTCCCAACATTCCCCGACTCAAGCCCAAGCTTCTCATGCCACAGCCAGGGGGCTGCTCCGGACAGGTCACGCTAGAACCCAATGGATGACAGTATATAGGAAGATTGGTCCCTATTAACTACGTTATAATATGCATGTGCTTTTTTTTTAAAAAGGAGCCTGCAGAATCAAGTCCTCCCAACTTCCCCCGGCCCAAGTCCAAGATTCTTGGGCCATGGCCATGGGCTGATCCGAACAGACCGTGCTAGGGTCGCTGATGATGATCCAGGAGACCCCTATGTAATGTATATATATATATATATATATATATATAGAGAGAGAGAGAGAGAGAGAGAGAGAGAGAGAGAGAGGATCTGACACGAGTTGTTATTTAATACAAACATTTATTAAACGAGTTCAGGCAAAATAATATTAAACGAGCCTCTGGCGAGGTTAATATCATTTTTCCTGGACGAGTTTAATAAATGTTTGTATTAAATAACAACTCGTGTCAGATTCTTTTTATCACATGATTTTCGTCCTCTTTTACTAGAAACAAATACATGTGTAGATCTACATGCCGGTTCAAAAATTATAACGATATTGTGACGTTATTTAACCCAACCACGGCATCATAGACCGCTGGAGTTCATTGTTGCGCTATACAAAATAGTTCCATTTTATTGTCTTTAATTGATAGTAAACACAACCTTTTGACAAACTTTTAATGCGTATTTAACATAAATGTACAATAAAAATGACATATCATTGCCATATGTCTTATCGACTATTTCAGCTAAATAACTTATAAAAATAAACTGTTAACACGTGAAAATGCGTGACCCAGAGAAGTTTATAAAGCGGTTAGTGTGAAGGTGACTATTCAAATTTAATTCTCATCGCTGTCAGTGTCGACTAAGGAGATAATTCTTTTTCATTTCTTCTTTGGAGGTCTTGCAGACTCGTCAGTAGAATTTACATTTGATTTGTGTCGTGGGCGGCTGAATGATGATATTGAAAGTTCCTGTGAAGATGCTGTTAAAGCCAACGGTTATGTTTGAGTTCTTTGTGGCAGAATTCATTGAAGTTAGCATCGCGTTGTGGACATTCGTGTCTTGATTCACTTGAGGAGAACATGCATGCTGGTGAGAACAGCTAGACTTTGTGAGGATCTTCGATATCATTTTGTGTTGGTTATTGCTATAGTGGGGGTAGTTATTAATTGGTTGAATGTTGCGGTGTCCCGTGACCCATTGTCTGCATAGTCTGATTTGCCGGGATGTTATTTTCGGATATTTTTTTAACTAAATGTTTCCGGGCGCTGTGGAGAGTCAGACAATGCATGTCCAGCATCTTTAGTCATACGCATCATGCTGGTGTAAGTTTATATATACCAATAATCAATTGCGACATTTGAACCGATGAAAAAAGAACTGTCATTGTCTTCCATTTTGTTGATGAATACCAAATAGTCACGCGAAGCTGCTAGCCAATCAAATTGCAAGAAAAGCTGTATTACACTAGTGTAATACAAAAAATATGACATGGGTATATTGAATGGAAAACAAGGTTAATCATGTGATAAAAGTTTTTTAATACACGAGAAGTTTAAAGGTGAATATATTCTTCATAATAACATTTCATTCTTAATAATAATATATAAATGTATATGGGGGTATGCTAAGTCTATTAACATTAGTTATTCAATTGGATAGTCCGTTCATGTTTCAATTTTGATGAAAGTACAAATTTATTAGCTTACAAATGTGAAAAATGTAGCCGACTGGTATAGAAGGCATTGGTCCATGCAAGTGCAATTCTTAGTTGGATTATCAGTTCAATTCTGATGTGGACCGGTCAAGATACGTGCCTGTCGACTACAGTTGTTATATTTTATTATATTCTAATTTATTTTAAATCATTAAGTCTTACTTCTCGGGCATCCTTCCTTTCCAATATAATTAAATGTTATTATTATTAGATCTTCCCAAGCATATCACATTTTTTTATATATTCATCAAGAGCTGGGATAATTTTGGTGTTGTAGTTTTTTTAGTGGGAACAATAGGTTTGGTAGGGTTAATGGTATGTTGATATTCCTGAATACTTCTTCTAAAATTTACCGGCCGCAATAACTCAGGTGGTAGAGCGTCGGCTTGCGGATCGGGACGTCGTGGGTTCAAACCCCAGCCGGGTCAAACCAAAGACTATAAAGTTGTTAGTAGTGGCTTCCCTCCTAACGCTCGGGGCTAAGGGGACAGCATTACGCCTGGCTCGTCTGTGTCAGTATAATGGACTGGCCGGGTTCAGTCCCTGGGCACCTCATAAGTGCCACTGTGCTATAATGATATAAATGTCGCTGCACAGTATCGGCAAAATATGCCGGCAAATCCCAAATCTTCTAGAATTTTTCTTTCGTCCCGGTAGACACTGCACTGCAGCAGAAAGTGTGACTGATCATTAATAGTGTTGCATGTAGAACAGGTAGGGTTTAAATTTAATATATATTGCCCTGTGCTAACAGATAGTAGAATTTTGGAGGTTCTAAGTCTACTAATACATTTATCTATTAGTGTATTATGTGCATTTCATATGCCCATGGGTAAAAGGCGATGGTAAACAAAACCATTTGATGACATTTATGGTCCAATCTTCACCAAACATGGCTAGAATGTTTAACTGTATGAAATCTTATATATGTTTTGAACTGGGTCACATGGATTCGTTAGGTCACTAGGTAAAATTCTAGAAAATGTTACCAGCCCAGCATAAATGGTCCAAGCTACACCAAAGATTTCTTAAGTAAATAATGTTTTAATAAGATATGATCCTACTGAAAACCCTGTGTCCTCAGGTGAGCGATTATTATTATTATTTTTATTATTATTATTATTATTATTATTATTATAAGTATTATTACATGGGATAGTCATTGAAAACTTGGTATATAAGCTAACACCGGCTTTAAGTACATTTGCTGAAAAGAGCTCCAGCTGGCTGTGGCTCAGGAGGAACGCCAGTAGCTGGAAGCGAAACAAGCAGTGACAAGTGGTACCCGGCTGATGACATTAGTGGTAGCAGTTCAACTGTATCAAGCAACATGTTATCAATGTTTTAATTTTCATTTGAAATAACATATTCTTGATTTGTGATCGAAAATGCAAACTATTCATATTGAATATACATGTAAAGATGGCGGCACCGAACTCTTTTTTTCATTGTCGGTTTAATTCAACATAAAACAGTCACACTATTATCTGAGAAACAAGTTCACGAAAATCCACTTACAAGTAAAACGAATTAAACAAATTAACAATGCTTGCCTTTAATAGACATTAGCAAATAACCGATGATGAATAAAGGTTGGTTTTATAATAAATAATAAAAGTGACGGTCATAAATTAATGATATCTTTGCGTTACTGACACGGCCATCAGAGCAGCTTCTTTAATCGATATGAGGGGTGTGTGTTCAGTTGTTTAGCTCAGGTTGTCCGAAGATCATATTGAATAACTAAATTACAGGCGCGTATCTACCATTACGCTCTTAACGCACGTGCATCACCTCCAATTGAAAAATCGAAAAATATGAAAGTCGATGTCTAACCCGAGTTATGTATGATATATTCTTTTCGTAGTTTCTATGTTATAAAATTTTATTAACACCAATCGAGTTGAAAAGTTTTAAAATGGTTAAATTATACAAGTGAGTGTTTTAGTCGCTCATATGTTACGTTAAGTTCCTCGCATGTAGGCATTTATATATGTGGTACGAAGTCTCCAGGAAAGTGGCACGAAGTCTCCTGGCACGAGATCGTAGTGGTACGAAGTACATACTATTCATTGGAGAAGAACCGAATACATCCAAATGTATTACCACAAAGACGACAATGTTAGAATGAGTCAGCTTACACAAATAGGATACTATTCACCAGTTTACTTTCCCCAACAGGTATTTATTTATATTTAACATAGTGTTACTGTATACTGCTGGTAAACTTAATCAACAGAACTGAGTTAGTTTTCTAATAGTATCGGTTGATTACTTGTCTATTTTATAGATGTTTTATTGTATCTCATTCATAGGTTTATCCATTTTTGTTCTATCAGATATTTTTAATAAAAGGCTTAAATATAAAGAAATGCTGGTATTCCTATATTTAAACAGAGGTAACTCGGTAAAGGTGCTAATCGAGCCTGCGTCATTATGTTTTATGACGATATTGTTCTTGTTATGATTTTCTTAATATTAAGTAATGTTTTACGCCATGTTATATTGTGTCTTAAAGTTGAATTATTTGTCAATGCCAGACAAAACAGTTTTTTTTCTTCTCACTTTTTGTGCAAAAAATGCACTTAAACGACCCTGATCCAATGTAGCATACACATTTTATTCCCAGGGAAGGTGGTAGGGGCATGCCCCCGGACCCCTCTAGTGTTTGTGCGTTACTTCAAAAACGGCCCAGATACGCGCCTTAAATAATCAAATTGCTCTATAATAGTACTAATTTAGAATTTCCTTAATTAAGACAACCGCGATGCCTCTGTCATATGCCATATATCTCTAATAATCTATAGACAAAAATGTATATTATTAAAAGTATGCTCAATGTAATGTACTTTCCAGTATGGCCATTTTCTAAAGTCTCATATATTCGAAAGATAAAAAATCGTACTCGCAAAAATGAAGTACTGTAAAGTCGATTTCATACAAGAACATGTGATATAATGAGTCACTTTCGCATCGTATTAATTTGCATGCCAAGAAGTCATATTCGCAAATGAAGAGGGCTGAAGTCGGAAATATGAGTCCCATTCGTTACTTAGTCAAACCGGCCCGGCCAAATCAGGGGTGACGGTCAATTTACGGTTCCCCGCTTTATGCATGTGTCGTACTGAAACGCCGGGTCAAAGAACAAAATCATCCACTTCCGTATCTTCCATAAAAATGGCACATCAGTAGGCGTAGGTGTTTAATTTAATGATATAATTTCCCTTTAGTGGAACATTTACGTAAATAGATTGAAGCAACATTGAGTGTCTGTTAGAATAGTTCATAGTGACGTTCCAGCAGACAGCATTTCCAGCCAGATCGATTACACATTAACCATAGCCCACGTTGATTGCAGCGTTGAATTCTGCTTCAGGGCAAACAGTTTCAAGGTTAGCAACAGTTGTACAGTTGTGATTTTGTTTAAGAGTTCCTCATTTTTCGCGACGAGCATGTTTATTTCAAATGGCCATTAATTAGTAGGTAACCATTTTAGGTCCTCCACTAGATGTGTATTTACAATTTATATGCTGTAAACATGCCGAGGCAGCAAAGCATACACTTTCTGTTTACTGTCATGAATTAGAGTAAATCATAAGACAGTTGGAATCTATCAATTTTCAATAAAACTTTACATTGACTGGTAACAACATATTGCCTGCTAAACTTAAGCTGAATCTATTTGTCATGAGTACTAGTGTACTATTATATTATTATAGTATTCTGTCATTGTTACACACTGTATTTGGTTAAATTTCACAAACCCACAACCAACTGGAGTCCGCCTTAATGCATACAACTATTAGATATTGTGTTTCCTACTGATAAGCTCGGTGCAACATGATTATTGGCTAGTTAGCAACACACACCTCTTGTTCTTGCAGCACAGACTTCAGTCCACATACCTTTAGAAACCTTGTACTGGACCGTCAACATGGCGACAGCAATCACTGCAGAGAAGTGCTCAGATGAATATAAAGATGCCAAATGTTCCATTTGTGCAAAGGACATCAAAGACGAGATTGCAGATCATTACTGCTATGACTGCAATAAATATATGTGTACACCTTGCTTAGGATATCATAATAAATTTAATGAAAATCACAATGTAGTACAAGGACTTGGAGACGGCAAAGATGTGCTAACCGAGAAATGTGGGAAACATGCTGACGAGTTGATAACATTGTACTGTCGCCAGCACGAGGAACTGCTGTGCAGGAAATGTCGCCACTTGGATCACAGGTCAGTTGTTCGCTTTAAAGGTGATTTCTAATAGTTTGTCCATATCTAATATATAAAGCATTTTTTACCCCTGTTCTTGCAAATGTGTGCCTAGTTGTGGCATAAACTTATGTTTAAATTTCAATAAAGACTGTCATAACATTACCCAAATTGTTAGACAGTACAAATCATGAAATATATGGCTGTCCTTGTCAAGGTAGGGCTGTAAATTCCATCCCCTGTATTTACCGGTGGTATTTACTGGTATTTACCGGCCTGGAAAATACTCCCTAAGTACTGGCAAAACAGGCAAATGTAACCGTTGGAACAAGGGAAGTAAAGATTACAGCTGTTCTTGGTTGTGTGTAGATTCTTTAAACAAATGGCCTGAAAGTAATAAAACCTAGAAATAACATTTTTCAGATATTGTAACATATAATCAATTAAAATACAATATAATTGAAATAGAAAAAATACCTAATAATTATTCAATACAAATGGCAATCAATTATTTCAGATAAGCATAAAAGTTGAACCATACACGCCCAGATGATCAATCTTGAAAAAGAATCAACAAACATCTATATGGAATTATCAGTAATAATGTTTTCAGTGTGGGATTCAATGACAGAATGAATGGAGGGGGGAAAAGGTAAGATAGAGTGGCGGGAAATCTGTAGTTAGTAAAAACCAAACTCCCCGCAGTGATTACTTCCCTTGACAGTACATTATATCACTGCCACCAGCAAGTTTTTCGCCCAAATACAGGCGGATAGTTTGTTTGTTTGTTTTTTGTTTTTTTCTGGACTTATCTCCTCAAAACAAAGTATCTTTCCTTTAAAAATATTAATTTATCACATTAAAAATAAAAAGTACCTTAAAATATGAAAAAATATAAAATTATGAAAGTCAAACGTGGCGTGTTTATGGAGGCCGCCATGTTTACTTCACGTGATACTCTATCGTCACCTGATCCTTGCTGGGGGCAGAGATTTAAGTAGCAACGTGTGAGGTAATCGCTGTGAGAGATTGAGTAAAAAACAACTCACACACCAGACAAACCTGTTTAAAACCGTCTCACCAACCATGACCCTTTAATCGTACCTATATACAGGACGCCACAGGGTAGAATGATGTATGCGAACAACATGAACAAGAACTATCTTTTTAGCTCACCTGAGCACAACTTGCTCAAGGGGAGCTTTTGTGATACCGCGTCGTCTGTCGTCCATTGTTCGTCGTCTGTCGTCAACATTTACCTTGTGAACACAATAGAGGCCACAATTTTTATCCAATCTTCATCAAAGTTGGTCAGATGTTTGTCTGCATGAAATCTTGGATGAGTTCATTATTGGGTCACCTGGGGTCAAAAAAGTAGGTCACGAGGTCAAATTTTAGGAAAAAATTGTGAACACACTAGAGACTACATTTCTAGCCCAATCTTCACCAAACTTGGTCAGAATGTTTGTCTACATGAAATCTTGGAGGAGTTTGTAACTGGGTCACGTGGGGTCAAAAAGTAGGTCACTAGGTCAAATCTTAAAAAAAGATTGTGAACACACTAGAGGCCACATTTATAGCTCAATCTTCACCAAACTTGGTCAGAATGTTTCACCACTATTCCGATGCTAGCGGGCAGATCAACCAGACGCACTAAATATCTGCCAACACTTCGCCGCACGCCGCCTCATCTAGCCTTATCAACAAAACGCCTTACCAACCCTTCAAAACTCCATACCTACTTCCGTCGGCCATTGTACATTTGTTTACAAAGCTAAGTACCCCTCCCACTTTTGGCCTTATTTCAGATTGTGGTTGCTTGGTCAAAATTCTAACTTATCCCTCTGATTATTATAATATAATAAAATACAAGCAACCACCTTATTTACTTATTGCTAGAATATTTGGTCTTGTTTACAGCGTGAGGGTATATTTATTCTTGAAATCATTTTCCCTTTTTCTCATAGCCCACTAGCGGAGGAATACTATTGACAACTATAACCTCCCCATACACACATAACACATTCACCAGAGAGATTTAAATAATATATAAACATCTGTGATATTTTAGTATTTTAAGAGTATAGTATACTGTGATAAATAGTTTAAAACTGTGATAGTCCATAACAGGACACTTATATTGGCACTTTATTTTTTTTTATTTGTTTGATATAATATAATATTTTAATAGATGAGAAGGAGTGAAGATCATCCTTCTAGGTACACAACCGCAAGAGCATCAGCACAAAGTCATATATTGTGTTATATTATTTCCACTTTGTGGAACACTACAAGAGAGTTATGTTCCAGTCCACCACTAGAGCGCAGGGGGGTGGGGATCGGCAAAATCTCTCACCTTTGCTAGGGAGACCCAGAACTCCAAATCAGTCACATTATATTAACAAAAGCACCTGGCCACACAAATTGATTATTCGGGCGGAGGGTGGGGAAAAAAATCTGGGTGATTTATCATTATTCACAATGGCCAGGGCTATAAATACTGAAATTGGCAAAGGTGTCAAAGGTGGCAAAGGTGTCAAAAGGGTAGTACCCCTTGCGTCTGGGGCCTACCTTTTAGAGATGGCGTCTGCCGAGGCTCTGGTAGGCGTCCTGAAGAAAAAGCCTTTATCTTTGGCGGGGGTGGGAATTAAAGCTGCGGAGCTCACTGCCGGATCACACAGCGAGGGGGTGATTCACAATATCCCCCTCAACACAGACATAGACACAATACCTGAACACTTTGCATCCACTTCCCCAAGCCAAATCATAACATCCGCATACCGCCTAAAAAACAAATTCGGCAGGGAGTCAACAGCAGTCTTATTAAAATTTACAGGGAGGGAGCTGCCAACTCATGTCAAAATACGGGAAACTGACATATTATTTCCCGTTCAAGAGTATGCAGCCCCTCCACTAAAATGCTTCAGATGCCAGGGCTTCGGCCATAAATCACAAAGATGCCGGGGGCAACTGAAATGTGCAAAGTGCGGGGGGGGAGCATGGCATTAAACAGTGCACAGCGAAGTTCAACAAGTGCACAAATTGTCAAGGCGCCCACACAACGAGCTATAGGGGCTGCCCCTCTTACATAAGGGCAGCCAAAGTGACTTGGCTTATGAGGAGAGAAGGAGTGGGGTGGCAGAAAGCCAACTCACAAGTGCCGCCCACCTCTTCCCACCTATACAACAGTGCACGCACTCCGTCGCCAGGTCAGGCCCCCGTGGGAAACCCAAGCCCTCCCCAGTCCCAGGGGAGGGTGGAGGGCCCCGGAAGGCCAATAAACCGCCTGGTGAGGGACGCTGAGGGTAAACTCTGGCGGCACGTAGGAGACGGAAGACGGGGAAGTTTCCAGATTCTGTGTTCCGTGCCCCAGGGGGGACCTCAGCGGCCCTCGGGGTTAGGGAGGTGTGACCGGGGGGGGGGGAAACCTCCCGGCTACCAAACTAACAAAACCGACGGTTCCGTGCACACTCACCCTATAACAATTGAGGAGTGTGAAATAGAAACCAAAATGGTGGTAGAGGACGACGTAGTCCTGCTGTCGGACGGGGATGAGTCTATTTCAATATCATCCCTGTCGGATAGCAGCAGCGACTCCGAATCTGAGACAGATCCCGACGAAGTCGAAGACTGTCTGGATGGTGAGTCCCTGCCTACCAACAAGGTTGTCCCTATTGCCACAGGGGAAGTGGAATTATCACCTCAACCAATGAAAAACGGTGAGGTGACACCCACAACCCCCCCCCCCCCCCCCCCAGTGACAACAGAGACACCCCTACCTTCTAGAGGAGTGGATAGAGCAACCCAGTCCTCTCCCATTAATATTAAAGTTCTGCAAGAAGAAAAGGGGACTGGGTACAATATTGACATTAACCATAAAGAAATCAAATTAACAATATCTATTTATGATCTGTTAAATATTATCAAGGACATTAGAGCAAAAACCACCATTAGAACAGGTGTCAACCTTGATAAATTTTTAAAACAACAGATCATAAAGAAGCTCCAAATCCACGACTCACTTCACTCCTCAAAATCAAACCATGCTCCTGGGACCCCCCGTAAAATCCCCACCGAGTTCGCGACCGGGCTATTAAGAACACCCCTGAAGAGGCCCGCAACTCCCAGAAAGGTTAAAAACCAAATTCCTAGTAAAGGAAGACTGACATCCAACCGCAGATAAATTCAATCGAAACTTTAACGTAATATCCTTTAATGCTGGGGGGTTAACTGCACATAAACATGCAAATATTTTGGAATATTTAGACAAACATGATATTCATGTCATATGCATCCAGGAATCAAAATTACCAAAAAACGCAATTAAAAAAATACCTGGATACAAGGGGATCTACAAATATCATTTGAATACAAACAACCACGTATGTGGGGGGCTGATAGTGTATGTTAAAGATTCCATCAATTATACAGAGGTCACTGTGGAAAACATCAGGGATCAAAACGGGGAAACAAAGGTTGAATTGCAAATAATCAACCTTTATTTAGAACAATTTCCTCTAACTCTGGTCAATCTTTACTCCAGGGGCTGGAACCCTGAAGTAATTAACAAATTAAACTCACTTTTGGCAGGTGAGCAGAAGGACAGCATCATAACTGGTGACTTCAATGCCCACCATGTAGCTTGGGGTTCAACCAGTACTGACCGTCATGGGGAGGTTGTTTGGAACTGGGTAACGGACACAGGTAAAGTCCTACTAAATGACGGCAGTCCAACCAGAGTAGGCCAAGCGTTGACTTGTTTAGACTTAACGATAGCTAGTCCAAGACTTTCGGTATTTTCGGACTGGGGAGTAATGGAAGATACTTGGGGTTCAGATCATTTCCCAATCATCACTTCAATTCAAAAACATGGTATGCCAGAGCCAAAAAACAATTCTGACACCAAATTTAACTACAAAAAAGCAGATTGGGAAAAATTCAAAGAAATGTGCGAGGAAATTAACCCTGATGGAATACACTCGACAAATGTAGACATGCACTGTCAGCTCTTAACAGAAAAGTTTCTATTTATTGCGGGGGAGTGCATCCCGGTCAGTAGGACAAAAAAACATGGGAGAAGCCTTGTCCCGTGGTGGAACAAAACTTGTAATGATGCAGTCAAGGGGCGAAAAAAATCACTAAATAAATTAAAGAGAAATCCATGTCCAGAAAACTATAATGGGTACATGGAGGCTCAGAGAAGCGCAACAAAGGTCATACTAGATGCCAAGAGGCAAGACTGGGAGGAATTCTGCAATTCGTGCAATCACAACACGAATTCGATTGATTTTTGGAAAAAAATCCGCAGAATTCGAGGAAATTCTTATAGCCCCATACCACTACTAAAAAATAATAAGACATCCGCAGTCACCCCCATAGAGAAAGCTAACATACTTGTCTCTCATTATAAGGATGTCTCCAGCGACTCAAATATCTCTACAGAAATATTAGAAATCCAGGCAAAATTTGAGTCAGAAAACAAAGAAAAAATAGAACTCCCAGGAGAGAATAACATACCTCTCAATAATAGCTTCTCAATTTCGGAACTTGAAGACGTAATCAGAACTAGGAGTAGCTCAGCCACGGGCAAGGACAGGATCTCTTACATGTTGTTTAAAAATATGCCCAAAAAAGCCCTAGAACTTTGGCTTAAATTATTTAATATGGTGTGGACGACAGGGATATACCCCGAAACCTGGAAAGAAGCCATAGTTATACCTTTACTAAAACTAAATAAACCTGAAAATGAACCAAAATCATACAGACCCATAAGCCTGACATCCCATGCGGGGAAATTGCTCGAGGGGATGGTTAAGGCTCGTTTAGAACATCTATTAGAATCAAAAAACATTATAAATCCCTTTCAATCCGGATTTAGAAAAGGTAGGAGCACATTAGATCAGCTCGCTAGACTGCAACATGACATAATCTATGCTAGGAATAGAAGAAGGTATGTTGCAGCTATCTTTCTCGACCTGCAGGCCGCTTTTGATCTGACATGGCATGCAGGAGTTCTTACTAAACTTAAAGACCATGGTATAACAGGCAACTGCTACAGGTACCTGAGAGCGTTTTTAAATGATAGGAAAATCCAAGTCAAAGTGGGGGACACACTATCAAATCATGAAACCCTAAAGAGGGGTACCCCACAGGGCTCGATCCTCTCCCCACTACTGTTCTCGCTCCTTATAAATGACCTTCCTAGCAGTGTCGAAGGGACGGGACTGGTAGTGAGCCAATTCGCCGATGATTCGAGCGCATGGCTAACTGGCTCCTCGTTAAAACCGCTCAGAAAAAAAGCCCAGAGCGGATTGGACGCCATTTGGGAGTGGTCAAAAAAATGGGGATTCAAAATTTCACAAAGTAAAACTGTAGGCATTCTTTTCGGACTTAAACAAGAGATGGATTTGGACGTATATTTAGGGGGAGAAAAAGTAAATTTTAAAGATAAGGTAAAATTTCTGGGAATGACTCTTGATAGGAGGTTATCATTCAAGAGTCATATACAAGACATCATTGAAAGATGCCAGAGAGACTTGAACTTAATGAGGATGTTAAAAGGGACTGACTTCGGTTCAGATAAACACAGTCTCCTGTTACTCTACAAGTCTCTCATACGTCCAAAAATTGACTATGGCTGTCAAATTTACTCCATCGCAGCCAAAACAAATCTTAAAAAGCTTGATAGCCTACAAAATCAAGCTCTCAGGATAGCACTAGGGGCCCTAAAATCCACACCTATAAGCATATTGGAACAAGAGGCTGGGGTGCCTCCCCTAGGTCTGCGGAGGGATGATCAGTCAATTAGATATTGGGCCAGGGCCCGTACCAAACCGGACAACCCTGTGAATCAAATCTTCGGCACCGGCTATTTCTACAAAACACCAAGGAGGGGATCTGAAAAGACACCCCCACTCCCTTTTGGAGCTTATACCCAAAACCTGGTGGAAGCCTGCGGTGTCGAAGAGAGCGGCGTGGCGACGCTCGGCCCGGCCGAGGTGGAACCGTGGACCCTGAAAAAACCCGAGATCGACCTAAGTCTTACAAAACTGTTCACTAAAAATGACTGCCCTAATAAAATCAAGGCGCTAACACTGGAGCATTTGGACAGTAAATACAAAAACTGGGTTAAAATATATACAGATGGAAGTAAAGACCCCCAAAAGGGTAGGGTGGCTTCCGCTTTTGTCATTCCTTCTATTGATCTAACATTTTCGGAAAGAATATCAGACAAAACTTCCATCTATACAGCGGAAATGAATGCCATCCTACAGGCCTTGAGCTGGATAAACAAACAAGAAAAAACAAGATCTGTTATTTTTTCGGACTCTTTAGGATCACTTATTTCCATAGAAAATAATAAAAGCAGATCCAGGCCTGACCTCCTCAATCAAATCAAAATTGTAGCAAACCAGTGCATGGAGAAAGGCCACATTGTCACTCTAACATGGTGTCCAGCACATGTAGGGATCTCGGGAAATGAAAGGGCTGACGGGGCTGCCAAAGCCGGACTGAGCGCTTTGCAGGTGGGACATCACACGGGCCTCGCACCAACTGAAATCTATTCAATATCAAGGAAAAATTTATTAAATAAATGGGAACAACACTGTAAAATCATTAATGACAAAATCAATGATGGACGGTCAAAAATACCATCACTA
Source organism: Sinonovacula constricta (assembly GCA_007844125.1). Classification (NCBI taxonomy): domain Eukaryota; kingdom Metazoa; phylum Mollusca; class Bivalvia; order Cardiida; family Solecurtidae; genus Sinonovacula; species Sinonovacula constricta. The sequence continues at coordinate 53,356,204 of CM017566.1, forward strand.
AAACGCCCAACAATTTACTCAAATAACTTTCGAATTGAACGTAGTATTACAAGATTAAGACTGGGCACAACTCTTTTACCTGGCAGTACCGGCCAATATATCCTAAACCTAAATCCAGATTGTTCCACGTGCGGGGTCCGGTTTGATGACAAACACCTGTTGCTACAATGCGAAGACCACAGGGGGGAGAGGATAAAATTAGAACAAGTTTTACTTTCGGAAAATTTGGTATTTAATAAGACAAATATCCTCTACCCACCCAAACTACTAGAAACAACAATATTTAAGGCACTGGGAGAATTTATTCACAACACCCAGATGTCAACAAAAATCTAAAAACAAAGTAAATGATATGAAAAAAAAAAAAAATTTAAAAAAGTCCGACCAACCCGACGTCATGCCTTCTCAAAATATATCAGCCTTAAAACACAATGATACACCTGATTGGTACAACCTATACGACTTACTATAAAACACATTATTAAAACATTATAATGAACTTAATGGAATAAACATAATAGAAGATTATCTTTTTAATATCGTTATTTAGTCTCAAATAAAATATATTAATTCTATTCTGGGATAAACAGATAAAACACCAGCCCTTCCCAGAATCGAACTGGGGAGCCATCCCTTTCTCTAACTAGTATAAATATAAGGGTGGCTCATCCAACAAGGGCTTTTTTGGTTAAACCCATCTATACCAAAACACAGAAAATTAAGAGCGCCTCTGTGGGATGTAAACCATGATGATGCATCAGTGTCACACAGCAACCCAGCTTGCCCGGACCGACCCCCGACCCTGGGATGATAAAGGTCCATAGACGGGGCCGGGGATGGTTGGTAGGGTCTGATGGGCGTGTGACACGGTGTATCTTCTGGACCTAAATAATACATAAAGGACATATAGTAACCGGCCTGCCCGGACCAACCCCCGACCCTGGGATGATAGAGGTCCTTAGATGGGGACGGGGATGGTTGGTAGGGCCAGACGGACATATGATACCATGTATTTTCAGACCAATTTAAGGCTCGGCTTGCCCGGATCGGCCACTAGCCCCGCACCCACAAGTAGATGGAGGCGGGGCTGGTGGAAGTTGGTAGGGCCTGACCGGCAGAAGGTGAACAAACTTCAACAAAAAATAAATAAAATTTTACGGGGCATCCCGCAGGGGCGTACCGAGAAGGCATGACGGGGGGAGGGTGATAGGGGCCCTGGATAAGAACACCTCTTCGGGGAACCCAAAGCGAACTCGGTTCACTGTCCGATGAAAACCGGGTGCCTTACATCTACAAAAAATACAGCATCGTGTGGGAGCTCGTGGCCAAAAATGAAACACACTAGAATGTTTTATATACTACCGACTAATGGTAACAACTTCCCAGGGCCGAGAACTACCAACGCTTTATGCAATTGTCAAAATTTGGTATAAGTCTCGGCCCTGTACTGTCTCTTCTATCGTGTTATCCTATATAAAAACAAACCTCTCTACTCTACTCTAAGGTGTACATGGATAAAAAGAAAGAACAGAGAAAATAAAAGAATAATATCCATGTATTAACCTGTCTATACTATCCAAAAAATTTTTTTTTTTTTTTTTTTTTTTTAATGACAGTGGTTCTACCCAGGAAATGGATGGAAACCAAAAACAAAACAACCCTCTTATACAGTTTCTTCTTTATCCATAAAGGCCATGGGCTCTCCGGGATGTGGATAAATAATAAGAAAAAGCCATCATAATATAAATAAATAAACAACAACATTAATACATAATTTCTATAAGAACAAGGATTGAATTATAATTTCTCATACTATTTATATATTGAATATTGACTATATATCAAAAAGTGTATTACGAGTATTATACTATTATTTACAATAATGACCTACGATCTATTTTACATAAAATATAGGCAAGAAAAGAAGAAATGTAATATAAATACAAATATAAATAGAATAATTTAACAAACTTGCCTGTTTTTCCTGAACATCATGGGAAAATAAATATATAGAAGGTGAAGGTCGCAACATACTAAATAGAAAAGCACCTTTACCGTTTCGAACAACTGTTTTTTCAAGAAGGCACCCGGGTATTCCAGTGAAAACATGGTTAATCCGTGCGATACTCCCCTCGTTGACACAATTAAAACAGTAACAATTAATACACAGTCGATTTTTATACATCTCGACAACACATGGTGCCAAAAAAATGGCGAATCAAAGTTAACAGGAAGAGACTTACTCTCCATGCAGTAGCACAAATACATTTTTATAATTATAATGAACAATAATACTATAAATGCAACATATAATTTTTAATAAATAAGCATAGCAATAAAGATCTGTGTAAACAAGTTTTCTTTTTTAAATAATAATACCTATGAAATATTACAACGTTATTCATAGTGTAGAGGCTATTACATCTAGCGAATATGTTGCAGACTCTGATCATACGGGGGGGGGGGGGGGGGGGGGGGCGCCGCACGGGTTTCATCGGACGAGTGAGGCACCTTAGGGAAATGGGGGAAAAAAAAAATTTTTTTTACCGTAAATCTCTCCTGCGCTCTAGTGTTTTTCGCCATACAGTGCCTCTGAGGAACACAGGCCTGTCTATATTCATAAAACAATTAACTATAAATAACTTCCAAATCCTCTCCTTCTCTTCTGACAAAATAAACATTTAAAAAATAATCTTACTCTATAGGGAACGGGAGATATCCTTTGTAATTGTCAAACACGGGTACATATATCTCCCTTCCCTTCTTTTACTAATCTTTCGAGTTGTGTTGTTTCTTATATTTCTGCTTCTATGGTGCATGTGGATGAATAAAAAGAATATATGACTGCCAGCGGGACCTCAGAATTAAAAAATAGGTCCCATCATCCACATGTTAACCAGTCTTTTCTATTTATAATACTAGCTGAATTAAAGGTATTACAGGGGACAGGCCTGAAAACATGTATATTGTAATCTGTAAATATAAATATAATTATTATTCTTGATTTTTTAAAATAAACATACTCTTAAACGGTCCTAGAAAGGTGCCTATAGCATCGGATAAAAAATACAACTATATGTTTTATCTTTTATTTTACCTGGATAATTTTTTTTGGTTTTTAAATTATTGTACTTTTTTTATAAGTCCCAAATGAGGCACTGTATAACAGGTGAAATAATCTAGAATCAATGTTAATAGTGGACTGGAAACCGAATGTAATAAATGAAATAAGAAGTGTACACTGATATTTTAGACAAAACAAATTTTACCACACATTCACCACAGCACAAACATACAACAAAGATATTAAAACCACCCATACATTATACGAGCCTTCTGTCATAATCACCCTTATGTTATTAAATTTTTAATATTTTTAACCTACCAGACACTAGGCAACCCTCACGCCATTAATATAACGTTGTGATACTTCATTTTTAAACTCCCATACTTTAATGCTCGCCCTATAACAATAGTTAGGGCGAGGGTAAACAAGACCAAATATTTTTTTTTTTTTTTTTTTTTTTTTTAACTTTATTTTCATTCCAAGTTTTACATACAATTTAATACAATTTGTTTGTGTACAAAACTACTGGGATCTACTTATATAGTTAGAAGCTCAAAAAAGAAAGAAATGAATATGGTATAATACCTCATATAGCAAACAAGAAGAGATTTTTCTTAAGATACAAACAATAATGTAAAAACAGGTATATTAACGTTTTTTTTTTTTTTTTTTTTTTTTTTTTTTTTTTTTTTTCTCCTCTTCTTTTATATAAGTTAGCATATCCAAGGATTAAAAAAAAAAAACAATAGAAAAACAAAGTAAACAAGAGCATAAGTAAACAAACAAAACAGTCAAAATGGTGCTTTTTTGCAAAGCTAACATTTTGTTTTAAATGATAAATAATAATAATAAGCGTACAAAAGAGATAAGAAATAAGGAAAAGACAGAAAACAACACACAAAAAAAAAAACAAGATACCCATGCTTTGGGTGTACAACTAATAAGGAAATAACAATTTAGGTTAAAATGGAACAAGTATACCTGAAATACTAATCCGTACAACCTAAACGTTTTCTCTGTAAAAAGAAAAACAATACAAATACAACAGACATGGGTAAATGGGTACATGGATATAGTAAAAGTTATAATTAGGGAAATAGTTCTTAGGTTATCTAAGATGTATAATTTTGAACACAGTGTTATATTGTAAGTTTTCAAAAAGAAAAGTGAATATAAGTAATATGCTGTCTTGTTGAAAAATAAACTATTTAAAATAATCAATACAACAAAATTTGTATGTCTTTTGTATATTAAGAACTATGTGTTGTTTTTTTTAAGAAGCTTACAATCAGTAAAAAAACTGAAAGAAAAAAGTATATTTTTTTTCCCTTTATATATTCATATTGCATTAACATATAGATAATATGAAGACTAAGAATATCTGTTTAAATATATGTTATCAAAAAGCGACACTAGTTTCAAAAAGAATTTCAATAGTTTAGGTACATGTTTTTAAGCTTCAAAAAGAAAGTACACAGTTATGTAAAAATAAAGTTGATTAATTAAGGTAAATAAACAGTTCAAATTTGGATTTATTAAAATGAAATTATAAATACTACACATAAGAAGTAGATGTAGGTTAATCAAGATCAAGCTCACAATTGAGGCTATCAGTGAAAAAGTAGGTTATCTCCCATGTTTTATCCTGTAATGTAAGAAATTAAATTTGATAATGGTTTCCAATATCTTTCAAATTCTTTAACTTTCATGTTCTCTCTGGCAATCTGTTCATCCGTTTTGTATTCCTTTAATAGGCATCTCTTGTATGTTTCAACATTTAAACTTTGGCTTGTCTCTTTAGTTTTAAAGATGTAATATTTTGCTAAGATAAGAGTTTTATTTACAACATTGTCCAAATATTTGTTTCCAAAGATAATATCATTTTTTGATAAATGTAAATTTAACGTAGGGCAAAATAGATTTAGTAAACTAATTAGCTCTTGCCAAAATGTCTTAACTATAGGACAGTCACAAAAGAGGTGAATTATTGTCTCATCATTTAGTTGACATAGGGAGCATTTAGCTGAATCTAATATATTCATCCTATTTAGAAGGTGGTTAGTTCCTAGAATTCTGTGATTTATTCTTGTCTGAAACCATTGCAAGAATGTGTTTTTCTGACAAATAAATGGCAATTTAAATAAATTGATGATATTGCTTTGATTTTCGCCCAATTCATATGACCATTTTTGTAATGCTGAAGGTTGTACATTTTTTGATATTATTCTGTCATATATATTCTTACAACCTTTTGCACTTTTAAGAAGTATAGAAATTGAAAAGGGTACAAAAGGTTCAGCAATTTTTTCTCCAATATCCGTAATTTTGATTTTATTTAAATATGACTTAACAGATGAGACAATACTAGCATAGTCTAAATAATTTGTTATATGGCCATATATTTGAATAAATTCTTTGTATTTTAGAAATGAACCATCTTTTTTTAGGATGTCATTAATATTATATATTCCTTTCTCTATAAACTTTTTTCTGTATATTGATTTACCTCCGACCTTAATATTGTTGTTATAGAAAAGCTGATCCCGTTTGGCCTCCTCAGGGTTAATGGGCAAAATAGAAGCTTTAAAGCTATAGTAGGACAAATATATGTCTATCCAAAAAGGATTACTAATGGAAAGTGTACTTTTTATTAGATAGTCTGCCCCTAAAGTATGAATATTTTTCAAATCTTTGCTTACAGTATAACACATTTTTAAGCATTTTTTATCATAAAATATGAGTTTTTTAATCCATGAGCATTTGAGGGAACAGATAAATTTATTGACATCAACCATTCTTAACCCCCCCTCAGAAAAATCGTTATATATTACCTCCCGTTTTATTTTGTCTGGTTTTTTCTCCCAAAGAAATTCAAAAAACATCTCTTGAATGTGCTTAATAATATGTTCTGGTGGATTTGGTAGGGATAATATAAGGTGGTTTATTTTTGAAAGTGCCAGTGTCTTAATAACAGTAATTTTACCCAAAGGTGTAAGAATTCTTTTTGACCATTGGTTGAGTAGACATTTTATCTCCTCATTTTTTTTGTCATAATTTAAACCTACTATAGTGTTGAGATCAATTGAGAAGTTGATTCCAAGTAATGAAAACTCTTTTGTCCAAGATAGTTTAAATTGAGAAAAGTTCTTAGGATTTTGGCCTTTACTTTTACCTATCCATACAGCAATTGTTTTTTCTACATTTACACCTAGGCCGGAGAATTTAGCATAGAATGTTAAAGCTTCCAATGCAGCAGAGAGTGATGTATCTGTGCCATCCAAGATAAGGGTTGTATCATCTGCATATTGTGTTATCTTATATTCATTATTGTTTATTGTTATACCTTTAATAGTTCCATTTTGGCGGATAAGAATAGCCAACACCTCTGCACAGAGTATAAAGATATAAGGCGATAGAGGATCACCCTGCCGACAGCCTCTTTTAGGATAAAACCACTCAGACAGGTGCCCGTTGACCAAACAACAAGATTCAATGTTATTATAAAAAGTATAAATCCATCTTTTGAACATAGGACCAAAATTAAAAAAGGTTAAGGTTTTGTCAATGAATGACCAAGATACAGAATCGAAAGCTTTTTCGAAATCTATCAAGAGTAAGAGGCCAGGGACATTATATTTTTCTGCATAGAACATTAGGTCATAGATCAACCGTGTGTTTTCACCAATATATCTATTTGCAACAAAACCTGTTTGATCCTCATTAATCAAATAATCTAAGATTTTTTTCATTCTATTAGAGATTGCAGCAGAAGCAATTTTGTACGAAACGTTTAGTAAAGAAATAGGTCTCCAGTTTTTTAGTAGTTTTTTATCTTTATTTCCTTTGGGAATGCAGGTTATTACCCCTTGTTTCTGTGAAACTGAAAGTTCGCCTTTTTTAAAACCGTAATTTAATGATCGAACTAGAAAAATTCCTATATCCTTCCAAAAAAACTTGAAAAATTCCACTGTAAAACCAGATAAACCCGGGCTTTTATTATTTTGCATATGTTTTAGACTTTCAAAACATTCACTTTCAGTAAGTTCACCTTCTAAAAGGTTACTTTCTTGCTCAGACAGTTTTCTCATTCTTGAAGAGTCTAGTATATTTTCAAGCTTAACTTCGCTAACTTCTCTAGCGCAATACAATGATTTGTAAAATGCTGCTACTTCTTTTATTATGAGTGCTTGTTCATCTATAAATTCATTATCATCTGTAACTAAGTTAGACATAGATTTTGAAATAAAATTGTTGTTTTCTAGTTTGCAGAAAAAACTACTGTTTTTTTCCCCATGTTCAATCCAATTTGCACGAGATCTTATTCTTACTCCATCCATTTTTTTTTCTCTGATTCTTTCTAATTCTTTGCGTTTTTCATTGAGCTCAATATTATTAGTAACAAGTTGTTTTTCTAAGAATGTTATATATTCAATTAAATGTTTCTCTGTTTTACTCTCATTTTTCTTTATGTTTGAACTGTATGCAATTGTTATCCCTCTTATTTCAAAAAGAAGGGTTTCGAAAAACAACTGGTCGCTTATGTTGAATTTTATATCTTTATTTGGAAAAGATTGGATGTTATTTTCATTAACTGATTTTTCTTGACAGTATTGTAATTTAACTTCTTTAATTTTTTGTTTTACTTTTTCAATGTAGTGAGAGTCTTTAAGGAGAGAATTGTTCATTTTCCAGTAGGATCTTCCCTTGATAAATGTTCCAAATTCTAAGAATAGCTTTATAAGAGAGTGATCTGATCTATAACCAGGGAGAATTTCACATTGTTTAACATATATAAGTAATGGGCTAGATATTAAAAAGAAGTCCAGTCTAGCTTTTTTATTTGAATTTTTTTTGAACCATGTGAATTCTTTGTTTTCCACATGAATATCCCTCCAGCAGTCTATTAAATCAAGTTCTTGTATAACTGTAATCACTGATTCTCTTGCCTTTGGGTTATTTACATGTAAATAGTCCATATAATCTATGTGAGGGTTTAAAACTAGATTAAAGTCTCCCGCAATAATGCAGCAGTTATCATAGCCATTTAGTATTTTTCTTATATGATCATAAAATTCAGGTTTATCTTGATTTGGGCCATAAATGTTTACTAGGGTTATATCTTTATTATGAATTATACAATTTATAATGAGCATATTGCCTTCTTCATCTTTAAGTAGTGATTTCACTTTAAAATCTATTTGTTTATCAATAAATGTAGCAACCCCTCTAGCATAGTTATTTCCATTACTTAAATAAACTGTCATCCCTGTCTCTCTATATATTTGTTTAATGTCTTCATCTGTAAAATGAGTATCTTGTAAGAAGTAAATGTGTCCTTTTTTACTCTTTAAGTAATCGAAAACATCTTCTCTCTTGGACCTATCCCTGAGGCCTTGGGCATTCATAGAAAACACAATAAGTTTATCTGCCATAATTATTAGCAACATATATGCTTAATTTAAGGCAGAGATGTTGGCTATTTAGATAAGAATGATTGGACATTTTGAGATGTCTAAAGTAAAAATACCATAGACCTGACATAACAGGTAAATTGTATACCAGAGAGGACAGTAATATTGGTGTTTTATTCAGAAAAAGTGTCATTTAAATTAAATTTGGGTTGTCAATGTGGAGGTTGTGATTTGTTTTTTAATAATATTATTACATTTATGGTTAACATAGTAGTTCTTATTAACTAAATAATCTCCTAGGTTAAAAAAAAAAAAAAAAAAAAAAAAAAAAAAAAAAATACCCAGGAAATTACCTTCTACAGCACACTCAAAAGAAAAGTGACCAGTGGCCATCTGGCTTAAGCCGTCAGGTAAGATAATTCTGTTTCTGTGAATAAAAGTTTATACCGTTAATTTTACATAAAAATAAGCAGAGGTAATCTATTAGATTAAAGTCAGACAAAACAACAAACAACAAAACACACACAAAAAAAAAACATTTCATCTTGTTAATTCGGTAAACTAAGTTGTAAGGATAGAAAGACTGTTAAAAATTAAAAAAACTTAAAGCTTATGTGTACTACCGGTATATTGTAAAAGTTTAAGTAGAACTCTGTAATGTTAGTTTATATTTACCGGTAGCTATTGAAATTATTTTGGCATATGTAAAGCTAATTTTTTATGAATGAATATCCACAATTTTTATATATTTTTTTATTCATCAATTTATTCGGCTCCAAAAAGCGAAAATGAAACAGGAGCCAAATTAGATGAACAGTATAGAATACACTAATGCCAACGAAATCAAAACATATTCTGGCATATTCTATCATTTTTTTTTTATTACATGTAAGTACATGTTTCATATTTAAAAATAAAATGTAATAATGACATCAACTATTGAAAAGGAAAATGAAAAATTAATGTGGATTTATGCTGGTGTGTAAATTTTTCCTCCTTCCTCAAAACTGTTTAATGTTCTATCTCTTATGTTTACATGAAAATACTTACAAGATATTTATGTATTTAGCAGACTTATTAAACAAATTCAGTAAACAAAAAAGAAAAAACATTATTACAAAATATCTAAGTAGGATAAGAAGAAGATACACAGAACAGACCCATATTTAGGCAGGGACGTATAACGTTATCTACGTCTCTAAATAAGGCCATATTAATGATTGTCTTTTATTAACCGCTTTCTTTTAAATATATATATATATAAGATGCTTATTGAAAAGTATAAATCAAATTGAGTGTTGTAACACTTATGCCAGTAACATTATTTTAGTGATAGCTCTTAGAACGCCGATGCATATTTCATACGGGCATATATGTTTTAGCATGTAATTATGTGAGTATTGTAATTTACGAAATTAATTATTCTTATTTAGAAAAAAAACTCAACTTTTAACGGCTGTCCTTGCGAGTCTCTCCTGAATTTAATCACTTGTCCGTCTAGACCGGATGTAAACAAAGAGTTGTGTTGTTTCCACGTCGTTCTGTATTTTAGTAACCTCTTGCGGGGATACAGTCTAACCGTTACGGCTGGTCAATGAGTGTGTGTAGGTGTTATACGTCACGTGACTGGGGGAACAAGACCAAATATTGATTGATTCACCAACCTTGGTCAGAATGTTTGTCGGCATGAAATCTTGGATGAGTTTGTAACTGGGTCACGTGGGGTCAAAAAGTAGGTCACTAGGTCAAATCTTAGAAAAAGCTTGTGAACACACTAGAGACTACATTTATAGCCCAATCTTCACCAAACTTGGTCAGAATGTTTGTCTGCATGAAATCGTGGATAAGTTCGTAACTGGGTCACACGGGGTCAAAAAGTAGGTCACTAGGTCAAATTTTAGAAAAAGCTTGTGAACACACTAGAGGCCACATTTGTAGCCCAATCTTCACCAAACTTGGTCAGAATGTTTGTCTGCATGAAATCTCGGATAAGTTCGTAATTGGGGCACGTGGGGTCAAAAAGTAGGTCACAAGGTCAAATCTTAGAAAAAACTAGAGGCCCTATTTATAGGCCAATTTTCATCAAACTTGGTCAGAATGTTTGTCTACATGAAATCTTGGATGAGTTCGTTATTGGGTCTTGTGGGGTCATAAAGTAGGTCACTAGGTCAAATTTTAGAAAAAGCTTGTGAAAACACTTAAGAGGCTACATTGATGGCCCAGTCTTCACCAAACTTGACCATCATGTTTGCCAGTATGAAATCTTACATATGTTTTGAAGTGAGTCATGTGGATTCAGTAGGTTACTTGGTAAAATTCTAGAAAATGTTATCAACCCAGTGGCCACACTAATGGTCCCATCTTCACCAAAGATTTCTAAAGTAAATAACTCTTAATTACTTGATGCCAGATTTGAGCCTACTTAAAGCCTGTGTCATCAGGTGAGAGATTAAGGGCCATCATGGCCCTCTTGTTTTAACAAAGAGCCTAAAATACTTGTGGGAAATTAATGCTAATCAATCTGTGCACCTGGTCTTTGACACTTAATAAGCAAAACCATATGGTTTAGACTATTAAAACAACAATTTTCAGACAAGGGGCTGTAATAGCCAGTGGCAGCAAAGGCAACAATGATATGTCATACATAACCTAGACAGCTTGTCCTGATGCAAGTAAATGGTTGCTTATTGGGTATGGCATGAATTCAATCGACCACTTTTTGCCAGTTCATAATTATTCTAAATAATATTTATGAATAAAGTGATAACAGTTTTAAACTTCAGTATGAATGTAAAGGCAATTGATGGGTAAACTTGAATTTATCCACATGAATGTTGATAATAGGGAATATTGTATAAATTCCAGGGTGGTCAATACAATTGACAAGTATTTGCAAGTATTTACCGGTAAATACCGCCGACATTGAAATTACTCATATTTGCCGGCATTTTTCAGACTCTGGTCCTTATCCATTCTAACCATATCAATAAATAAAAATGATGGGGATTTCAGCTAAAACTAGATATCGATTTCAGAGCTGATTAGCAGGATAATCATTAAATGTGATCTTACAGGTTTTTTAATTTAAAATATCTCACTGTGCAGCATGACTGGGACAGGAAATATATTTGTGTAATGACAGTGGGGCATTGTACAGATCTTTTAACATGGCTATAAAGCACCAATAAGTAGCATTGCGCTTGATCTTTCAGGTTGCTATAATTTTTTTCAATAATTTATCTGGTAGCTTGAGAGAAAAACAATGGTGCAAACTGCTGAATACCACCTTTAACAAAATGTAATTATTTAAGAATAAGCTCAAGGTTCAGTCGCAAATCATAGTTCACTTTAAATGCTAACTACTCAATTGTAAAATATTATTTACACCACATTAGCAGTGACAGCCAATGATTGTTTTTTGTTTTGGGGGTCGGGGGACTTGGGGTGGGGATCCTAATTGAACGAGTACCAGAGGTGCAAGACGTGCTAGAGGGGTATGGGCAAATGTTTCCCCCAGAAAACTTTTGAAATGTTGCAGCAAAAAACATTTCTTGCATTACAAAAGCTAGTAGAAAGGTTTTCCATGTAATTATATGTTTGTATTCTCAACCAAAGGCATAATCTATAATAATTTTTTCATGGGAAGACTGAGGGGAGAGGTCAAATTGAGTGAGAACCATAAGTACTAGTAGTGTAAGGGGATCAAGGGGCATGCTGCCACAGGACTAGTGTTGACATCTAGAAACCAAAAAAAGTGTAATTTCCTGCATTTCAGATGCTTGAAAGACCATTGTAGAAAGATTTTCACCCAAATAGTTTAATTTCAAAGCATTTTTCCAAGACATTTTAGACATAAATACATGCTTACTTGTCTTATCTGTACCACTGTACACATATGCGCCAATAATACCACATACACACCCTTGGCCCCTCCTCTTAACCCCCGCCCATTCCCCCCCCCACTAGATCTGCCCATGCATTAGTGCTGTTGTGGCATGCTTTATATAAAGCAAACCTGCATAAAGACATAGCTTGGGATTGGATTTGGGGCCAGTCGGATCAAGGTCACTGTTACTAAAAATAAACAAAAAGTTTCTGGTCAATAACATTAGTTTCGATGAACCAATCCTGCTGAAACTTTGGATATGGCAGGCCTGCATGAAGACCTAGCTTGGGATTGGATTTGGCGCCAGTCAGATCAAGGTCAAGATCACGGTTACTAAAAATAGAATCATTTTCCGGTCAATAACTTCAGTACGAATAAACCAATCTTGCTGAAAATTTTGATTCGGCAAGCTTGCATGAAGACCTACATTTAGCTTAGATTTGGGTTAGTCAGGTCAACATCAGGGTCACTGTCACTAAAAATAGAAAAACAGTTTCCGCTTAATAATTTGTGTTAAAATGGAGATATTTTGTTTTTAGGTAGTTTATATGCAAACTTAGCATGAGATTGGATTAATGGCCAGTCGGGTCAAGGTCAACGTCACTGTTTCTAAAAATAGAAAAACAGTTTCTTGTCAATAACTTAAGTTTTGACTTTTGATAAACCCATCTTGCTGAAACTTTGGATATAGCTAGCTTGCATGAAGACCTAGCTTAGGATTGGATTCGGTAAATCGTTGAAAACCTGGTTTCGTGGCATAGCCACGTTTCTTGTTGATAATATTTTGTATCATTTTGTTTAATGTCACCATTTTGTGCATCAGAGGTAAAATATGATCATATTGATGAAAAGCGATCACTGACAGAAAATATAGACTGATGTGCATTTTTGCCGATACTGTGCAGCAACATTTCTATCATTATTGCACAGGGGCACTTATGAGGTGCCTAGGGACTGAACCCGCGGGTCCATTATACTGACACCGACGAGTCAGGCGTAATATTGTCCCCTTAGCCCCGAGCCTAAGGAGGGAAGCCACTACTACCAACTTTAAAGTCTTTGGTTTGACCTGCCCTGGGTTTGAACCCGCGACCTCCCGATCCGCAAGCATTTTCAGTTGGTTAATGGTGATCGGTTGTCATTAATACGAGCATCTTTCACTTTGGATGCATAAAATGGTGGCAGCAAACAAAGTTTACAAAATATAGTAAAAACCAGTATGTTCATTGTGTATTTAAGAAACTCGTCAGGAAGTGCAAGGTTAGAGCTCTGTAAAACTGGTTTAAGCACCCCAGTCGGTCCATATTGCCGACTGACCGTTTCAAGGCGGTAACTGTCGGGTTTGCTCTTTTTCGTTTCATGACTCACCACAAATTTGTTCTTACTTTTCGCTTGGCTTGCATGTGAAATACCTTTGTTCTGTGCCTTTTCGGAGTTTGATATATGTTGCAATGCTCATAGGACTTTGTCATATATTCTTATTCGAAATATACTGGTATACCGCGACAGCCCTACACTTTAGATGTATGCTTACTTGTTGTATCTAGCACTATACACATATTCTCCAATACACCCTCTTGCCCCCCTCCCCCCACCTTAATCTGCCCATGCATTAATGCTGTTGCGGCATGCCGGTTTATTGCAATACTGAACGAAGTTAAAATTGTACCGTGATACACAATGAACATATTGTGTGTGTTTTTTATCAGTTACGAATCTTCAATCATTAGCTATCTGGTTAGGATAGATATGATTTGCTGGTTAAATTAACATATCATACAGACATGTGATTTCTTTAAATTTAAAATGAAATACAAGAAGTTATTGTTTGTAAAAACTGGTAACCAATTGAATGGACAAGAAAGAAACTTGCACATCATTGTAAACAATTTTACTAACAAAGACAGGAAGACAAGTTTGCAGCATTAAGAATAAAATTAATCACGTTATATTGATTTTAATAATAAAGTTTAAATTGGATAATAACTAAATATATGCTACCTCGTGGTCCAGGTTAAATGTTGGACGTTGGATTTCTTAAAAATAAAAATCATATTAACGGAAACCAAAAGAACACTGATATTATGATTTGCTATACATATTCCTTGGGAGGTCCTGTATCAAACCTGTGCAAGAAATTTGATCTGTCAAAAAATATGGCTGCCACATAGTGGTCATTTTCTATGTATGGTTATATAGGACAATTTTGAAAATCTTATTGTAAGAAACTATGGCCGCGAGGGGCGTTGCCATTTTCTTATATGGCTTTATCTTAAAGCTTAGAAAATCTTCTTGTAAGAAGCTAAAGCCCGACTATATAAATGTTGCTTTTAATTTTATATATAAGTAAATCCGATTGGGCTAGTTGAAGCAATCTGAAAAAACAAATGCACAATTTACAAATTTTGCGTAGATTTTAATGTAAACAATGCCATTTGACCATTGTTTGTCTAAGCAAGTTACAGCGAGAGCCCATTGTTAAGGAGGGTGTGGCTACAACCCATCTGAGGAAGGGTCATTTATACATTGCCTTAATTACCCATGTACCAATGACAAACTAAAGTATAAAGTATGATGTCATCACCCCTGTGCAGATGGTATCACCATTGAAATTTGATGTTATCACACAATAGCAGAAAACACGTACTTAACTGTACGGGGCACTTAAAGGTACGGGGCACTAAAAGAAAAAAAATAGCATCGAGGTTAGAAATGCAATCGGATATTCAATGGATTGTATAGAACACTTGACTAATGCACATAGATTTGGGAAAATGTTGATTTGGTTAGATCAGAAGTTATTTGACATTTTGTATCAAAACCTTGTTATTCATCCTCTGTTTAGGGTTGATATTGCAAATTATTTATATACAGAAATACACATTCCATGTAAAAATATACTTATTGTTACTGTTATCATCCGGCATATGCATCCTTGTGACACTGTAGATAGTCATGGCCGCGACTATAGGCTGATACGGCCACATAAAAAAATTGACCGAATTTACCTGGCAAATTATAGAAATGGCCAAGTTAAACAAGCACGTTACTTCAACTGTTAAATATTAATATCATAATTCAACAAAACTGCCTAAGAAAATGTTGTTAAAATCCTGAACAAAATCCTGAGTATCTTTTTCTTTGTCATTGTTAGGTGACTATTCTGAAATTAAAACTAAAGTCGATAAATTGTTGTTTTTTTCTGTTTCAAAGGCAACTTCAAATTTACAAAACAAACAAACAAAACAAGCAAAATAACAACAACAAATAAAAAAACAATAAGGTATAAAGTGTTATAAGGGATAATATATGGTGGAGCTGGGTTGAGGATTGATAATTGGCCCATGGGGCCTAAAAGCCCTCTGGTTTATTTTTACCAGCAGGCCATTGCACTAAGTTGTGCTCTACTTATATAATTTTTGAAGAATTGCAGAAATCTGTTTCAGGCAAAGATAAGGTTAAACGGAAATGGTAATATAGACAGAGACTAATGCTGTCCATTTGAAACACTGTGCATTGATTGATATGTAAAGAAAATAATGTGAAGACAATTTTTAGCTGAGAATGGAGTGGCAAAAGTATATTAATGTTCAATTCAAAAACAATATCGCTTATTTGAAGTGGTTTTGTGTGGCAGGCCCATATTTGAAAAGTAGAGTCGCAGAGTTGTTACATACTGTGCTATTCACCAGATGGGTTTAAGTCATACTCAAGGTCATACATGTGGGGTGTTCCAGCTTACCTGTGGTGTAAATGCTGTTGTGTTCAGACATGTGTCTTCCCCAACCTTACTCAAGTTACTGTAATGACCACATTGGGGTCACTGCGATGTACTTCAGTGCCATTTTTTCCATTTCTTTTCAGGAAATGTCAGGACCTCCAAAATATAATGGAATCATCTGATGAACTTAATGCTGACCCTGGGTTACAAGCTGTCCCTGCACAATTAAAATCTGCTTTGGACAATATTAACAAAGCTATTGAAGCACTAGACAAGCACATGACCAATATTCAGCGGAGTGGAGATGGTTTTCTTAAAGATCTGGAAGACTATGCGAAGAAATTGTTGGCACGAATTGAGGAGCTAAAAGTGAAGGGTAAGAAAGATATCAAAAGTAAACAAGAAGAGCTTCTTGCAGTCGCCAAAAGTCATCGACAGGCGTGTGCTTTCACTAAAGATGAAATAAACCAGTGTTTAGATAAAATTAGAAAGTCAAAAGAGTGGAAAGCCACTTTGTTTGTCCTTAAAAAGAAGGGCCAGACAATTGCATCCAAAGCTGATGCTCTTTATAACGAGTCGGACAGTCTAATAAAGGGACATCAATTCATCTTTATGATTGAAATGAAGATAGTTGACTCCCTCAACTGTTTCCATTCCCTTGTTAAAGAAGTCAGCACAAAGGTATCAGAAAAGAAACAAATCAACGTCAAGATACCAGGGGATAAGGACAAGTGTGATAACTTTGGTTGTTGTCATCTCAGTGATGGGAGTCTGGTAGTAGCCGATTGCAGAAACAGAAGACTGAAGCTTGTAGACCCATCAAGTAGCATGGTAACCAAGTTCTGCGATACAAATGGACAGCCAACAGATGTATGCTGTATTGGTCCACAAGAGGTAGCAGTAAGTATACTTTTCGTGTCCCTTTGCTGATTTGATTGAGATGTATCTTATAATGTATCATTCTGACACGTGACATATTCAAAGTAAAAGAATTAAAATAATTTTAAGTCAAGTTGCATGTGCATGATGGGTCTGGTCAATTATATAACGTCATTCTCCAAAACAAGCTTAAGTCCTCCAGCAAGACACCTCTGCACATTGCTACATGTACTTAGTACCTGAGTACTGGTTCTACCCAGAAAGTGGGCAGTTGGAAAAAAACTTTCCAAAATGACTGTAAATAAACAGTTTTAAACTAAACAAAAACTATAACAAAAACTATATCATTGACATATTGCTTTAAATTTACTTAGGCTAAAGTAATAGATGATATATGTTTCGACAATATCAGTGTTTATGCCAACTCATAATGTCATAAGGTCATGTTTTTAATAGATCAAAATGATATTTTGAAAAAAAAAATTTAATATTAGTTTTAATATTTTAAGAAGTTATTATTATAGCTCCTCATTTTTAGCTCACCTGAGCACAACGTGCTCAAGGGGAGCTTTTGTGATACCGCTTCGTCCGGCGTCCGTCGTCCGTTGTCAGTCGTCAACATTTACCTTGTGAACACAATAGAGGCCACAATTTTTATCCAATCTTCATCAAACTTGGTCAGAATGTTTGTCTGCATGAAATCTTGGATGAGTTCATTATTGGGTCACGTGGGGTCAAAAAGTAGGTCACTAGGTCAAATTTTAGGAAAAACTTGTGAACACACTAGAGACCACATTTATAGCCCAATCTTCACCAAACTTGGTCAGAATGTTTGTCTACATGAAATCTTGGGATTGGATAACTGAAACTGGTAAAGTCCTACTCAATGACGGCAGTCCAACCAGGGTAGGCCAAGTATTATCTTGTTTAAATCTCACAATTGCTAGTCCAAGAATTTCGGTACTTTCGGACTGGGGAGTTATGGACGACACATGGGGTTCAGACCATTTCCCAATCATCACATCAATTCAAAATCAAGGTATCTCGGAACCTAAATCTAATTCCGAGACTAAATTCAACTACAAAAAGGCAGATTGGGAAAAATTTACAAATATGTTTGAGGGAATTAACCCAGATGAAGTATACTCGGCTGATGTAGACATGCACTGTCAGCTCTTAACTGAGAAGTTTCTGTCCATCGCGGGGGAATGTATACCGGTACATAAAGCGAGTAAATCTGGGAGGGTCCTTGTACCGTGGTGGAATAGGAATTGTCAGGATGCTGTCAAGGGGCGTAAAAAATCGTTAAACAAACTAAAACGTAATCCATGTCCTGAAAATTATGACAGGTACATGGATGCACAGAGAAGCGCAAGTAAGGTCATTTTAGATGCCAAGAGGCAAAATTGGGAGGAATTCTGCAATTCGTGCAGTCACAACACAAATGCTATAGATTTTTGGAAGAAAATCCGCAGAATTAGAGGAAATTCCTACAGCCCCATTCCGTTACTTAAAGATAATAAAACATCCGCAGTCACCCCGATGGAGAAAGCAAAAATACTTGTCTCCCATTATAAGGATGTTTCCAGTGACTCAAATATTCCTATAGAAATTCTAAATATTCAGGCCAAATTTGAGTCAGTAACCAAAGAAAATTTAGAACTCTCTGGGGAAAACAACACTCCCCTCAACAAAAGCTTCTCTATTTCGGAACTTGAAGACATAATCAGGACAAGGAACAATTCAGCCACGGGGAAGGATAGGGTCTCCTATATGCTCTTCAAAAGAATGCCTAAACAAGCCCTAAACTTATGGCTCAATCTGTTTAATAGGGTGTGGATAACAGGAAACTACCCCAAAACCTGGAAGGAAGCTGTAGTTATACCTCTTTTAAAACAAAATAAACCAGAAAATGACCCAAAATCTTATAGACCAATAAGCCTAACATCCCATGCGGGGAAATTGCTTGAGGGGATGGTCAAGGCACGTTTAGAACATTTATTAGAATCCAAAAATATAATAAACCCTTTTCAATCTGGATTTAGAAAAGGACGGAGCACATTAGATCAGCTCGCAAGGCTACAACATGACATAGTCTATGCTAGGAATAGGCGAAGATATGTTGCTGCCATCTTTCTCGACCTGCAAGCCGCTTTTGACCTTACATGGCATGCAGGGGTACTCTCAAAACTTAAAGCTCATGGAATAACCGGTAACTGTTTCAGGTACCTGAGAGCATTCTTAAGTGACAGGAAAATACAGGTTAAGGTTGGGGATACACTATCTCATCATGAGACCCTAAGCAGGGGTACCCCACAGGGCTCAATACTCTCCCCACTACTGTTCTCTCTCCTCATTAATGACCTTCCAAGCAGTGTCGAGGGGTCAGGTCTGGTAGTGAGCCAATTCGCTGATGATTCCAGCGTCTGGCTATCTGGATCCTCGTTAAAACCGCTTAGAAAGAAAGCCCAGAGCGGATTGGATGCCATTTGGGAGTGGTCAAAAACATGGGGATTTAAAATATCTCAAAGTAAAACAGTAGGCATACTTTTTGGCCTTAAACCAGGGATGGATTTGGACGTTTATTTAGGCGGGGAAAAGGTAAATTTTAAAGATAAGGTGAAATTTCTGGGGATGACTCTTGACAGGAGGTTATCATTCAAGAGTCATATACAAGACATTGTAAATAGATGTCAGAGAGACTTGAACTTAATGAGAATGTTAAAAGGGACTGACTTTGGCTCAGATAAACACAGTCTCCTGTTACTCTACAAGTCTCTCATACGTCCAAAAATAGACTACGGCTGTCAAATCTACTCCATCGCAGCCAAAACAAACCTCAAAAAACTAGATTGCCTACAAAACCAAGCTCTCAGGATTGCACTAGGGGCCCTGAAATCCACACCCATAAAAATTTTAGAACAGGAAGCCGGTGTACCTCCCCTGGTTCTGCGGAGGGATGATCAGTCTGTCAGATACTGGGCCAGGGCCCGCACCAGACCGGACAACCCTGTGAACAAAATCCTCGGCACCGGGTACTATTACAAAACTCCCGGAAAGGGTACTACAAATACACCCTCTCTCCCATTTGGAGCTCATACTCAAAATTTAGTGGAGGAATGCGGTGTCGAGGATTGCGTAGTAGCAGAGTTTGGTCCTTCTAAAGTTGAACCGTGGACCCTAACAAATCCCGAGATCGACCTAGGTTTAACTAAACTGTTCAATAAAAATGACTGCCCGAATAAGATCAAAGGGCTAACACTGGAGCATTTGGACAGTAAATACAAAAATTGGGTTAAAATATACACAGATGGAAGTAAAGATCCTCAAAGTGGTAGGGTGGCCTCCGCATTCTGTATTCCATCTAGAAATATAGTGTTTTCGGAAAGAGTTACGAATAAAGCTTCCATCTACACTGCGGAGATGAATGCCATCTTACAATCCTTGAGCTGGATAAAAGAACAAGATAAAACAAGATCTGTCATACTTTCGGACTCTTTAGGCTCAATAATTTCAATAGAGAATAATAATAGCAGATCTAGACCTGACCTCCTCAATCAAATCAAAATACTAGTCAACCAGTGTATGGAGAAAGGTCACATGGTTACCTTAGCATGGTGTCCAGCTCATGTAGGGATCTCGGGAAATGAAAGGGCCGACGTGGCTGCAAAGGATGGACTAAATCACCAACAGGTGGATAGGCATACAGGTCTCGCACCAACTGAAATTTACTCTATCTCCAAAAAACATCTAATTAAAAAATGGGAACAGGACGTTAAAGGTATTAATGATAAAATTAATGATGGAAGACATAAAACACCATCATTAAGACGCCCATCTATTTATTCCAAAAACTTTAGGCTTGAAAGATGCATATCTAGGTTAAGAATGGGCACTACACTCTTGCCAGGCAGTACTGGCCAATACATTTTAGGTCTACCACCAACCTGTTCCTCGTGCGGGACCAGGTATGACGATAACCACCTTCTGCTGCAATGCAATAATCACAGGGCGGAGAGGATGATTTTAGAACAAACTTTACTTTCAGAAAATTTGGCTTTTACCAAGGCAAACATCCTCTACCCACCAAAAAAACTTGAAACTACCATCTTCAAAGCTCTGAGCGATTTCTTACACAACAGTAAGATGTCCACAAAAATTTAAAAAACAAAACAAAGAAAAAACTGAAATCAAAACACTGAAATTAATAATAAGTCCGACCACCCAACTCATGCCTCCTCATAAAAAACAAGTAATTAAAGTGCACATTCAACTGTAAATTATAACATAGTGATTTTAAAAAAAACCCACTAGAACTTATATATTTGACATAAGTGATTAATACCACCAATTTATTATCAAATAGTTAAGGTGTATTAACAGATTTAATTTATTGTACTTTAACGTAAAAGGGATTGTATCACCAAACCCACCCAGAATTGAACTGGGGAACCAGTCAATTTGTAAACACAAATATTCTAACTGGCCTGACCATCCAGGGCTAAACGGCGTAATCCCTTCACGCCAAAACACAATTAAAACTGTAGGACCCCCCGAGGGATGCATATAAGTTAACTGTACTCTATTATATAAAGTTTTTATTTCTTCTTCCATTTGTATTAAAGTTATACTCAATTGCGTAAAGCATATAACAACTTTTAGTGACCTGTCTTATCCGGATCGACTCCCGACCCTGAGGATGGGCGATGGCCCATAACCAGGGCCGGGAGGAGTCGGGAGGATCTGATATGGATTACTATCCATGCTTTATCTGAGATTAAAATTATACTATATTACACAAAGCATATAACAACTTTTAGTGACCTGTCTTATCCGGATCGACTCCCGGCCCTGTGGATGGGCGTCGGCCCATAAACAGGGCCGGGAGGAGTCGGGAGGATCTGATAAGGATTGCTATCCATGCTTTTATTCTTGCACATATAATGAAACTATATATTAGTATTTAAAGCATATAACAACTTTTAGTGACCTGTCTTATCCGGATCGACTCCCGGCCCTGCAGGTGGGCGTTGGCCCATAGGCAGGGCCGGGAGGAGTCGGGGGGATCTGATAAGGATTACTATCCATGCTTTATTTTTTCAATAAATATTACATAAAGCATATAACAACTTTTAGTGACCTGTCTTATCCGGATCGACTCCCGACCCTGCTGATGTGCGATGACCCATAATCAGGGCCGGGAGGAGTCGGGAGGATCTGATAAGGATCACTATCCATGCTTATGTCAGTTATATAAATACGAGATTTAAACATGCATCCCGAGGGGAGAAAAAACCTGCAATGAGGAGGCATGATGAGGGGGGATGGTGGGGGTCCTGTTAAAAATACACCTCTTCAGGGAACAGAGTGACAAATAAGTAAACCCCCGACGTCTACCGAGTGCCAATAATATACTAGTGGCGGCGCTGTTAAAACCGTACTATAATAATAGAATCCCTGATAAAATAACCTAAGAACCCTAACGCTCTACATACTCTTACCTTACTCTATCCTCACAGGGCATGGGACTACCACCATGCAATTGTCAAAATAGGTTAAGGTCCCAGCCCTGTGCTTTCCTAACTATCGAGTTTACCATATATAAAATACCTGTTTCCACTTCTAAGGTGTACAGGGACAAGGAAAAAAAAAAGAGCTGTAAATAAAGACACAATGTCCCTGTATTAACCTGTCTTTTTCTCCCTTTTTTTTTTTTTTTTTTTTTTTTTTTTTTTTTTTTTTTTTTTTTTAGAATAAATATCCACCCGAATTAAATGCTCGAATCAGAACTTAGAGGCCAGCAAACCTGATGTAATAAATAAATGAACCACTTTTATATTAAATAACAACAAATACAACGTCCTTGGTTCTACTTAGGAAATACTATGTCAATACAGACCTCACACATAACTAAGTATTTTGACACATATTATAATAACTTTAATAGAAATGAATTTGCTGGCACATATTAAGGCGCCGCCACGGGTACAATGGTATACAGGTTGGTAAAGGTGAGAATTATAATAAAACTAAATTAAAAAACAAAACAAGCACAGTATGGAGCTGTTTATATGTTCGATATATAACAAACTAATAACAAATAGGGTAGACATTTCGAAAAAAATAAAATAAAAATAGTAATAATAAATAAACAAATGTTCTATCCGGAACTACAATCACAACAATAGCATTCTATACGGATTCCAATTTAAGGTACCGAATATTTTTAATTAATAAACATACTACCTTATAGCCCGAATAGCGTGGCGAAGATCTAGGTCATAAGGCTATTGTATGAAGTTGTGTGACCATCCAAGCAACTATGTCCACCGGCGTTTAAAACTCAACCAACCGTATAATGGCACTCGGTAGTTTAAATCCAACACATGACACTCTCGTGCGGGCCCCCCTTCCACATTTTAAGGGTCACCCGTGCAGCCAAATCACAGTTATAAATCATCGCCATCTCGTGGCATCGTACATTGATGAGCATGGCGGAATTAGAAAGGCCGGTTATAAGATAAAGCCTGCACCTGATTGGCCAAAATTAGTTCATAAATTCTTAGTAGAAATATGTCATAATTCATTTTATCCCTTAGACAACATTTTAATATGAAATCAGTTTTACATAATTATATCCACTCTTAGTTATATTTTATTATTGTATTATTTCATTTTAAATTATTTTTTTTTTTTAAACAACGTTTACTGCGAAGAGGCTGTACGGGTCTTCTACATATACCCTGACCAAAAGAAGGGGCCCGGGAGGGGGACGTCGGGAGGTTTGAGAGGCATCCAGTGGGGTTTATGTACCATTTAAACCATCCCTTGCACCCAGTTATATTTATCGCAGTCTGGCACCTCTATGGGACATGTATATAATGTATATAATTATTATTAGATTCATATACTTTTAATAAGGCCCTAGAAAGTTAGCCGTTTTGATAAGTCGGAATGGTTTTATTTTGCTATTTTTACAAATGTGTTTTAACATTCCCAAGCCAAATGCGATAAAAAGATAGATATGTGTATCGTTAATAAACAATGGTCTGGTAGGAAAAAAGGAAAAAAAAAATGTAATTTGTAACTGTGCACCCTATACATACAATAAATATTGACTTGAACATAGTTATAATTAGAATACAACAAAGCACTCATGATATCATACCTCATGCTCATCATCATCAAACAATGCATAATCAAACCTCATTTTAAAATTTAATTTGCTCGAAGCTAAGCAACATTTTTAACAACAATATCATGAATTTTTAACTCTATTTACAATTTTAAACACCACAGCTAAGAGCAACCCTCACGCCATTAGTAACCATCTGTGATATTAAAATTTTAACCAACTTGAAACTAATGCTCGCCAAATAATTCATAATTAACGGCGAGGGTAAATAAGTCCAAATAAGTAAGCATTTATAGCCCAATCTTCACCAAACTTGGTCAGAATCCAGGAAAAACAAGAACAACAACAACAACAATAACAAGAGACCTAACAACCACAATAACAACAGACCTAACAATCACAAGCGCCGAAACAACAAAAGACACCGCCGCAACACACAAAACAACAACTACCGACAAACACAGGACAACTATCACCCCCAAGCACAATATTTCCCGAGGGACCACCAAGGACAATGGTACGGACCCAATCAATGGGCCGCACCTAGTCACTGGGGGCCCCGAGGAGAATGGTACGGGCCCCCAATGGGCTACTACCCGTACTAATTACAAATAATTAGGAATCCAATCAAAGCATGGCTTACAGCCACAGATAAGTAATTAAATATTGTTTTCAACACGATGACTGCCAATAAAAACACAAACACCAACACAAGTAATAATGGCCTCGTCGTCGTCAGCTGGAATGCAAGGAGCATAGTAGGGAAAGACTCCACTAAAATAAGTGAACTCATGTCATTTTTGGCCCAAACCAAACATGAAGTAGACATAATTTGCATCCAGGAAACTTGGGAATCAGATAAGTCTAATCTTCCCAAAATTAGAGGATTTCAAAACCCTATCTCTAACAAAAGCAAAAATAATGACATAGGGGGTGGCACCTGCATATACGTAAGGTTAGGTCTACAAGTCATAACAAACAACATCAACAACACCACCCCTATGGATATAACCTCAGTTACAGTATATAGCGATAAGGAAAGGTTAACTATATACAATACTTACGCGCAGAGAACAGACAACACACTACACAACTATAGACAAGTATTTAAGAACAGCGACAACTGTACCCTAATAGTAGGAGACTTCAATATTAAACACCCATGTTGGAATCCAGAGAACGACATTAGGTACGACGGCGAGGCCGATGATCTACTCACATTCCTTAATGACGAAAATCTTTGCATATTAAATGATGGTCAGATAACCAGGATCTCAAACGAAACAAACAAAGCAGACAGTGCAATTGACCTTGTTATGGCCTCTGCCAGCATGTTCGATTCCTGCGAATTCAACGTCATTGATAACACATGCGGAAGTGACCATTTTCCCATTATAACCAACACTAAATTTAGCATTAACAGAAACCCTCCCAAAAATAATAAGAAATGGAATGTGAGTAGAGCATCCAACGAAAACTGGACATCATTCAAACACGAATGCTCAAAAAGCCTAAACAATATAACAGAAACAGATGTCAACAATAATTTCAACGAAATTTACACACAATTAACAACAATACTAAACAAAACAATGCCTAAATATTCCCACACTAATAAAAAAAATACAAAAACAGTACCATGGTGGACTGATGAATGCACGGCCGCGGCGAAAAAAAGGGAAAACTGTAGGAAAAATTATAAAAAAGACAAAAAATCAACCATCAAACTAAAACTATGGCATGACGCTAGAAGAGATGCAAAAAAAATATTCAAAAAGGCCCGGAAGGACAGCTGGGAATCATTCTGCAGTAAAATTACCATTAAAACATCCAGTAAAGATCTATGGACATTTATTCAAAGAATTAAAGGACACACGCCAACTCAAACCTGTCCCTTCATTGTAAATGGGAAGCCTATCATTGACCCTTTAGAAAAAGCAGAAATTCTAGTAGACAACTACACCAAAATCAGTAGTAACGAGGGGTACACACAACAGTTTATAACCAAAAAGAATGAATTCTCACATACGATCAATAATATCATTGCTAACGAACAGCCCCACACGAACCTAAAATATAATCAGCCCTTTACATTAACCGAACTTAATATAGCCCTAACAACATGCGGAAAAGGGGCCCCAGGAGAAGACGGTATTAATTATGACATTATAAAGCAACTCCCCCCTGAATCAAAATTGGCCCTCTTAAACATGTTCAACAACTCCTGGGATCAAGGTTTAATCCCCGAATCATGGCATGAATCTACCATCATACCGATACTTAAACCAAATAAACCCTCTAACGAACCAACATCATATCGGCCCATATCTCTAACATCCTGTTTCACCAAAGTAATGCAAAAAATGATCAAAACAAGATTATGCTTGATTTTAGAAACAAACAATTTATACTCTGAAAACCAATCAGGGTGCCGAGCCAATCACTCATGTGACGATAACCTAGTAAGATTAGAATCAGACATAAGAGTTGCTCAAGTAAGGAAAAAATTCATAACAGCAGCATTTCTGGACCTATCCGCTGCTTTTGATAAAATGTGGGCTGAAGGGGCTATTTCCATTTTACTAAAATATGGTATCCGGGGTAGGATGATAAAATGGCTTTCAACCTTCTTATCAAAAAGGATTATTAAAGTAAAATACCAAAACAACACATCAACGCCAAGAACCACGATAAATGGCTGTCCGCAAGGTAGTGTTTTATCTCCGATATTATTTTCTATCTTCATGAACACATTCAATGATGCGGTACAAAAACACAACACCCAAAATAAATACACTACCACAAGTAATCAAATTAAAGTATCACAATTTGTAGATGATAGCGCCATATGGGTTTGCAGCAAAACTCCAAAGGAAGGAATCGATAAAATACAGAAAATGCTAAGAGATGTAGAAAAATGGGCGTCAAATTACGGGTTCGTCATTAACCCCGATAAAACGCAAACAATAATATTTCGAAACAAAAAAACACCGATTGATGACGCGTCGTTAACCAAACTAACATTATGCGATAAAAACATTGATTACAAAGATAGCATCAAATTCCTAGGACTAACGTTCGATAAATATCTTACATGGGAAGAACACATAAAAACGGTAATAGGCAGGTGCGAAAAAGATATAAATCTAATTAGATCAATAAGAGGAAAAGAATGGGGATCAAGTAAAAAATGTCTTTTTACAATATACCAGGCACTAATCAAATCAAAAATACAATATGGAATGGTGGCGTACGGTTCGGCAAATAAATCTATACTAGATAAACTCCAAAAACTACAAAATAGAGCAATAAAAACTATAATAGGAGTCCCTAGCTACTCGAGAACTGAAGCAATTCACGCCGAAGTAGGGGAATTACCGATCACCGAACAAATAGATATACTTAGTCTGAAATACTGGGCCCGCTCCGCCACATTAGGATCTACATTAAGCACCAATAAGGAGATATTTAAGCGCGTAGGAAAATGGCCCAAATTTCCGAAAAAACCATACACGCAACGTATTATAAATCTACTAGAGGAAACAAATCTAGAAACAGGCCAACTTACACCTCCCTCTCATCTAAACCCCATAGGAATCGAACCAATATCCATAGATACAGGCCTAAGCAAAATAATACGCAAAACAGACAACCCGCTCTCAATAAAGAAAGCCGCAGACAATTACTTAAGTAAATCAACAGCTAAATTCAAGATTTATACAGACGGCAGCAAAGACCCGACTAAAAAGATAGCAGGGGCAGGTATAGCTATATACGAAGGAGAAATTATAAAAGCAAAAGCAAAAATCAAACTAGATCATAGAGTTTCAATATTCTCCTGTGAACTAATAGCCATCAAGGAAGCAACTACCTGGATACACAAAAATAAAATAACCAATAGTACCATCGATGTTTTCACCGATTCCCTCAGTGCATTACAAGCTCTACAACAAATAAAAGGAACAAACAGACAAGAAATAATTAATCACATATATAGACTCAACTCTGACATTAAAACCAACCTCAATACTACAATAAATCTTGTCTGGATACCAAGCCATATAGGAATAATAGGAAACGAATTAGCAGACTCTTTGGCCAAAAAAGGTGCTCTTTATGGAAACATACTAAACATAAGACTAAGCAAAACAGAAGCTTATAGCTACATCACCAACCACTACAAACAGAAAGCGGAAGCGAGATTTTCTGATTACAAGTTAACACACAACTACGAATTCGGTGAAAGAAATACTAGGATTAAAATACATCACCCGTTCACTAAGTATGATAAATTATATACAAGACTTAGGATCGGCTCAAGCTACTTAGGCGCGGAAAATAAAGCTCGACCGAGAAACTGCCCTCACTGCGCAGACACAGAAACCTTCGAACACGTAGTATTCCAGTGTGGGCAGCACGCAACTGAGCGTACCGAACTAGAGTACCAGCTGATTATTAAATTAGGGTTAACAATCATAAATAGAAAAGTACTACTGTTTCCGCCCGCCGATAAAGCAGAACCAATTAAAACGGCTTTATTCGAATATTTAGAAAAAATCAACTATACTAACAACATGTAAAATCATGCGTTCAATGTGGTGCGGGCACACCAACCAATCAGAATCAAGCGAAACAAACAAACACTAAGTAGGTCAATCCGCTCGAAAGCCCAGTATGGTCAAAAATTAGATAAGACAAACCAGCCAATCAGAATTATGCGAAATAAACGAACACAAAGTAGGTCAATCCGCTCAAATGCCCAGTATGGCCAAAATATAGTTACGACATACCAGCCAATCAGAATCAAGCGAAATAGACGAACATTAAGTAGGTCAATCCGCTCGAATGCCCAGTATGGCCAAATTATAGTTAAAACAAGAACACACACAATTAAACAAGACACATTAAGGGGAATATAAAATACTATCCATTAGATGGAAGGTTGCTGAATAAACGGTGGACTCTTGAAGACCCCGTAAAAACAAAGGCACCTTAACACCACCATCTATAAAAGTCACATAGAAAAACCCACAGAAACAGCATTCAACACCAAGCCAATAATAAAGTAAACTGGATTGCCAAATAAACGGGTGCCCCCTAAGGGCCCCGTAAAAACAACGGCAATCCGGGCTCATTATTACGACACCCACATAGGATTCAATATACTCCATACATATTGACTCTAAGTAGAACCAGGGTATGCTGAATAAACGGAAGCCCAATAGGGGATCCGTATAAACAAAGGCTACCCATGTAAGGTTCACCAAGCCTAACAACATATCTTTGTGTAATATATATTACTATGTTATAACATGCATGGCTCCCCCCATCTAACAAATGTTTTTGCACTAGTAGGACAGTGGAAAAAAAAATATATAAAAAAAAAAAAACCCTTCCACTACTGTATATAGTAGAGAAATGCGTAGTGTAGAGTAAGTAGAATAAGTAGTAGGAAGAATGATTGAATGTATGAGACCCTGAGAGAGTGAACCGAGTGTGTGGTAGAATAGGGAAAACGATAAGATAATGGCCGCCGAATGTATTTTATATCTGTATTAATAGTAATAGAGTTAAGTAGTAGACAAAGGCGAGCATTATCTTATACCACCAGCCGGGGACTTCTTTCTTGGCATATACATCTCATATGTAGGACAAGAAAGATGGTTTAGTGGGCGGTCGGGCCCCGGGCGTCCAGACATCATAACCAAACAAACACTAGGTTCTAAACGAGCTACCACAACTACTCTTTAAATACCAAAGCTGATTAGCTACACAGGTCCCTAAAAAGGTGCACCCCTTCCCCACTATTTCACAATTTCGTTAGGGGAAGAGGTAAACCGAAAACAGGGATCCTTCTTACGGTTAAAAATAAATAAACAAATACCAATTAGAACCTAGTGTCAGGGGAAAGAGCCAGGAATTAGGGAGTGGAATTCACTCAAATTATGCTCAATCCCCTTTAAGACAAAAAATCACCAAAATTATACCATCTTTCCATTAAATGGGTACATAAACTAGGTACCTAACTAGGGCCCATTTTAGGCGATATTTTTCGGAATATACACATTTAAGCCATGCATGGGCAACATGGCGGGGTCATGAAAAAGCCCTCAACAGGGCGAGTAGACCCTTATTAAACTAGTTCAAACAACAACAACAACAACTTGGTCAGAATGTTTGTCTACATGAAATCTTGGATGAGTTCGTAACTGGGTCACGTGGGGTCAAAAAGTAGGTCACAAGGTCAAATCTTAGAAAAAGCTTGTAAACACACTAGAGGCCCTATTTGTAGGCCAATCTTCATCAAACTTGGTCAGAATGTTTGTCTACATGAAATCTTGGATGAGTTCGTTATTGGGTCTCGTGGGGTCATAAAGTAGGTCACTAGGTCAAATTTTAGAAAAAGCTTGTGAAAACACTTAAGAGGCTACATTGATGGCCCAATCTTCACCAAACTTGACCATCATGTTTGCCAGTATGAAATCTTACATATGTTTTGAAGTGAGTCATGTGGATTCAGTAGGTTACTTGGTAAAATTCTAGAAAATGTTATCAACCCAGTGGCCACACTAATGGTCCAATCTTCACCAAAGATTTCTAAAGTAAATAACTCTTAATTACTTAATGCCAGATTTGAGCCTACGTAAAGCCTGTGTCATCAGGTGAGCGATTAAGGGCCATCATGGCCCTCTTGTTTCCCAAACAGTTTAGGTTGACACAGTCATTACAAGATAATATTTTACCCTAAATGATAAATGATGCGATGGAAATTTCATGTTTAGTTTACATGGGTAATACAAATTACTGGTCTTATTTACAATGATAATTTAGTTATTTTGTTTTTAGCTCACCTAAGCACAATGTGCTCAAGGGGAGCTTTTGTGATACCGCTTCGTCCGTCGTCCGGTGTTCGTCGTTCGTCGTCAACATTTGTGAACACACTAGAGGCGACAATTTTTATCCAATCTTCATCAAACTTGGTCAGAATATTCGTCTGCATGAAATCTAGGATGAGTTCATTATTGGGTCACCTGGGGTCAAAAAGTGATCACGGGATCAAATTTTAGGAAAAAATTGTGAAGACACAAGAGACCACATTTATAGAGCAATCTTCACCAAACTTGGTCAGAATGTTTGTCTACATGAAATCTTGGTTGAGTTTGTAACTGGGTCACGTGGTGTCAAAAAGTAGGTCACTAGGTCAAATATTTAAAAAGGATTTTGAAGACACTAGAGTCCACATTTATAGCCCAATCTTCAACAAACTTGGTCAGAATGTTTGTCTGCATGAAATCTTGGAGGAGTTCGTAACTGGGTCACGTGGGGTCAAAAGGTTGGTCACTAGGTCAAATCTTAGAAAAAGCTTGTAAGCACACTTAAGGCCATATTTATAGGCCAATCTTCATCATTCTTGGTCAGAATGTTTGTCTACATGAAATCCTTGATGAGTTTGCAACTGGGTCACGTGGGGTCAAAAAGTAGGTCACTAGGTCAAATCTTAGAAAAGGCTTGTGTACACTCTAGAGACCACATTTATAGCCCAATCTTCACCAAACTAAGTCACAATGTTTGTCTACATAAAATCGTGGATGAGTTCGCTACTGGGTCATGTGGGGTCAAAAAGTAGGTCACTATGTCAAATCTTAGAAAAGGCTTGTGTACACTCTAGAGACCACATTTATAGCCCAATCTTCACCAAACTAAATCACAATGTTTGTCTACATAAAATCGTGGATGAGTTCGCTACTGGGTCATGTGGGGTCACAAAGTAGGTTACTAGGTCAAATCTTAGAAAAAGCTTGTGAACACTAGAGGCCCCATTTATTGGCCAATCTTCATTAAACTTGGTCAGAAAGTTTGTCTAAATGAAATCCTGGATGAGTTCGTTATTAGGTCATGTGGGGTCATAAAGTAGGTCACTATGTAAAAAAAAAAGCTTGTGAAAACACTTTAGAGGCTACATTGATGGCCCAGTCTTCACCAAACTTGACCAGCATGTTTGCTAGTATGAAATCTTATATATGTTTTGAAGTGAGTTATGTGGATTCAGTAGGTAAAATTCTAGAAAATGTTATCAACCCAGTGGCCACACTAACTGTCCAATCTTCACCAAAGATTAAGTAAATAACTCATGGTCCCATTTGCAATGATAACTGATTCCCTCTTGTTTAATTATATCACAGAGGCCAATTATGATCAATATGGCATCTTTCAGCTATTTTGGTGGAGGAATACCCCAAACGAATGTCTGGTAGAACCAGTGGCGAACCGCATGTCAGCTGAAAGACATGCTCACATTCAGTCCTTCACCCTAAATGGGACTCGCACCCACCCAGTGGGAGGCGAAGCAGTTGGAGGCGGTACATGCTCTGAATACATACGCCCACCCCACCACTACACCACACCACTACACCACCGCGCCCCTCCTGATTGTGCATAGCAAAGTGTTACTAAAGGCTATACAATTTGTAGTTCTGACATGAAACTACATGAATAATTTTAGAAGTTGTTTATAAAAAAGTTACTGTAATTTAACGTCTTTGGTATGTTCTCCTGGATACTCGATTGATTGTGTTATTAGGTCCAGTAGGCCCATTTGAGGCAAGCTATAGGAACTGATGAAATTGTGTCAAAACGCAGAACTTTAAATGGATTAATTTGGTCTCTTTTACCATTACAGTATAATAACAAATACAGAGACAAGTGTCGTCTTCATCAAATATTAGATTGGTAATGTTTCTTACAGTGATGAGTAATCAGGTACAGATGCGTTTCAAATAAAGTAAGATGAAAATAAAATTGCCCATTTAATAAAAGTGATTGAATAGTTAAAAAAAGAAACATGGGACATTAGGAAATGTCCTTTTCACAAGAAATTGTTTACTAATTATTAGTTGGTGATTTATACTGAGAAATGAAATGCGATGCCATGTGCTTTTAGCTCACCTTAGCTTATCTTTAGGGTGAGCTATTGTGATTCACCCCATTGTCTGGTGTTTGGCGTCCCGTGTAATATGTCACACGTCACGCGTCCATCAACATTTTTTTAAACGACATCTTCTCTGAAACTGTTTAGCAAACCTCAATCACAAACTTTATCACAAGCTTCAGCGGGCAGGGCCAGCAAACAATCGTTCATAGAATTTTTGATCTGTTAAAAGTATGACCACCAATATTCAATTTCCATTTATGGCTATATAAAAAATGAGACGATCTTGTCAGAAAATGCAAGAGCTAGAACCTTGATGTTTAGTATACATTTTCCTTATGTTAAAAACGTGGCCGCCAGGGCCATATTTGGCAAATATTCTTGTCAGAAAATGCAAGAGCTAGAGCCTTGATAGTTGGTATACATGTTTCTTGGCTGGCCCTTTATCAAGATTGCTAAAAGATTTTCGATCCGTCAGAAAACATGGCCGCCACGGGCGTGGCCATTTTTTAGCTAAATGGCTATATAGGGAATTTTAAAATCTTTTCAGAATCTACTTTTGCCATAGGTGGCGTTGTATCAAGACTGTTAAAATAATGTTAAGCCATCAAAAACATGGCCGCATGGGCGTTTCCATTTTCTATAACTGGTCATACAGGAACATTTTCAAAATCGTCTTACCAGGGAACTAAAAGAGCTAAAGCTTTGTTTTCTGGTACACATATTCCTTGAGTGTGCTTGTATTAAGATGGTTCCAAGACTTTTGATCCGTCAAAAAACATGGTCGCCTGGGGCGTGGCCATTTTTCACACATGGCTTCATACGAATATTTAAAAAGTCTTATTTAAAAAACAACAACAAACAAGCAACATTTTCTACGCCTTACTAGACAGATATAATTGTGAAGATTTCAGTGTATGTTTATTTTTTTCACTCGTGATCATATATCACGTAAGTGCCGTAGATTCAATAAGCAAGGAATATAAGTAATACACGACAGGTGTGATGAAAGACAGGCAAAGACGTAACTCATTCGACTTGACAGTGAGTAGGGGTGGCCCATTTGCGCCTCTGATAAATCACATGGCCGCATGCACTCCTAAAAGGAATAATGTGCCCGAGGATAAGATGTAACAAAAAGATTAACGTTGCCTACATCTACCTAGATTGGGAAAATAAATTATATGCTAATTGTTTGCGGGTATCACAAAGCACCAAATATAGGAAAATACATTTCAAACTTGGCAGAAAATCTTTATATGTGAAAGAGAGATAAATAGTAATAAAAAGATGTACGTAGAGAGAGGAAATTTTCCGAAATTAGGTCCCATAAGAGACGTACATTTGAATCACTGTTAGCTTACATGTACGCGGAATTGCATGACTTTGTAATGGTACCAAAAACTACCTCAGGTACCGGAACTGTGACTGACATTGTGGAGATTTATAGTCATCATTGTGGTATATTCCACACAAAATAAAAAAAAAACTTATTCGAATTTATTATATTTTAAGAAAACGACAAAAACGTTTTTGTGTATAGTATATGAATAATTAATATTGTTTTGCCTGAACATTCGAACTATGATAGTCATACCTTACGCGACGAATTTGAACCAACGTTTACACTTAGGTTGCCACGAACGTCATTTGGCGTGTGTTCGGGAAGGCAGAAGAGAAGCATTGTCGGAGCCCACGGCTACTGAATACGTTTCACTTCATTCATACACCGTGAGATTTAGAATTGACTTACCAATTTGATACCAGTCTGTACTGCCCTATCTATGAAGAAAGAACATAAACATGAGGTTTACAATGCTAATTGTTAGAATTTTCCATAAATAACTACACTTTAAATACATTTAATTATTGTCCCATGGACTTTAGATATAGTCCATCAGATGGAACGTCTACTTAGATTCCAACCTTAATATCGATTCTGTGGTCGACAACGAAGCAATTATGGTAGAATTATTATTGAAGTTTGTCGCCTCCTCCACCCCCAACCCACCCCGGCACATTTAAAACCCAGCTACGCTTCAGCATTGTACGTAAAATGACAAATATAAAACACACTATCTCAAGTGGTGTGCGATACAAGTTATACAAATTAAATAAGCTTGATTTATACTCCTAAATTGCACACATTGATCATAAAAATTGTATGCCTAGCACAGGTTCTCGCGTACATGTATACAAACAGTTGTACACATTCCATTCCTCACGCGACAAAATATGACGTCATAAATACGTATTTGAAAAACAACAAGTTCAGCGTTCATGAATTTTGATAAAAAGGGATGGCTTCTGTGAGGTCTTGAAGGAAATATTTGAAGATGTCTTGTTAATTGTAAGTTTGAATATTATAATAATATTTTTAAATAATATGACTTTTTAAATTGCTTTATGCTTCCATTTGGTTAAAATACATTTCGAAAACCATGAGTGCATGACTGTTTTAGATCTCTGTTTCTTGTAGATGGCTAGATCTAGACACAATGCATTTTGCACATATGCTGTGAGTCTACAGTATACTTTCTTTGGTTATTGATTCAAAGAGCAAGACGTAACTAGATTTAACTAGATCTTAAATGTTGATTGTCTGTTATTTAAGTTATTTCACG
Organism: Sinonovacula constricta; assembly: GCA_007844125.1. Taxonomy (NCBI): domain Eukaryota; kingdom Metazoa; phylum Mollusca; class Bivalvia; order Cardiida; family Solecurtidae; genus Sinonovacula; species Sinonovacula constricta. Next base: position 53,391,856 of record CM017566.1, read on the forward strand.
TTTTCACATGTTCAGATATATGACCATATGTTTTCTTTTCATTTCCACACTTTTAGACACAAATGGCGACTTTTCCTTGTACTCAAGCTTAACCGAGCCAGGAGGACAGCGAGTGTAGCAAGTGTACAGATCTGTATTTCGGGTGGTTTATGAGTCATATTTTTCCTATATTTAGACCAGACACTAGCAAGCTGATCGACATGAACGACTGAAGATTAACATTTCATTTTAATGTTTACCTGCTGCACATGTCTATATTTTCAGGTTGTTGTATGGATGATTATTTTGCCGGCCATGTTTTCTTCACCGCAAACAAACTGATCGAACTTGCTATGACTCAAAGGCCTGTATACACCAAGCATTTCTAACTTAAGCCCAAGTCTCGACTTGAGCCCAAGCCACCATTTTGAAAGCTAAGCTTTTGTATGTAAAAGAAATGTGATTTTAATTTCAAAATAGCAAATTTAAATTGTCATGTTACATTTCATACTTACAGCTGAATATACGCTATGTGAATTAAAATCTAAGACTTAACCTAATCTTACTAAAGAATGGTTGGTGTATACAGGCCAAAGACTTTATTTATGTTCTGTTTTCCTTTTCCCTCTATTTTCAGGGTTCATCATTAACGACTGTGAACGCTGACGTGTATATTGTCACCAACACAATCTGTACATTTACAATGTTTTACTCTGGTCTACATTTCTGTATTTCCAGGTTGCCTTCTCCCGTTCTACCCAAGTCCACGTGTACAACACGGTCAGTCTGACCAGGACACGAACCGTCGAGTTGGGACATAAGACCCACTGGATCGCTTGTCATGGCGGACTGCTGTACTGTGCTGGGTGGCCGTGTGACATCGTGTATGTACACGACGTGAGTAGTGGCAGGAAGCTGAGGGAGATCTCCAAGGACACCGACGGCCGGAAACTGTTCTCTAACATCACACACATCGCCGTGAACAGTTCCGGCGACCGACTCTATGTGACTGACTGGGGGAGAGGTCTTGTATGTGTCGGCGTGGACGGGAGGCCGATATTTCATCTCTCCGAGGACGATCTCGGACTGTCTGGAGCCTATGGTGTGACCACTGACCATCGCGGTCACGTGTATGTATGTGGACTGAACTCATACAACGTAGTCAAGGTGACCGAGGCTGGTCACGTGGTCGGTCAGATATTGTCCAAGGAAGATGGAATCGAGTGGCGTCCACGCTGTCTCAGTTATGACGAGAGCAGGAGTCGGTTGTGTGTTGGAGGGTGGGTCAGTGATCAGCTTCTGATGGTGGAATTGTAAAGTTAATATTAAATATTGGCGGACATTTTGTTTGTTATTTATGTTTATACTTTTGTTGCTGATTGCGACATTTTGTAAATTAGTGACTCGTTATAAATGTGGGATTAACTTTACGTGAAATTAACGTTTTAGCAAAAAAATGTTCCATCGACATTTTGTTTAGGAATAAAATGAAATTAAAACGTGTATTTGAAACTCTGTACTTCTGTAAATATTACAGATAAGTATGTAGTTAATGTATTGTTGTATTTCCATTAAATATTTTGTACAAACGTTTCTACAATTAAAGTTAATTTAAATTCAGTTTGATGTTTTCATCTCAGTTCGCCATGTTTGTGTATTTTACATCGACATCAAAACAATGACGTCATTAATCATAACTATATGACGTCATCACACGCGGATAATACATTTTCCCGCAAAATCAACAAAAAGAAGCGACGTCATCAATACATTACTGCATTGGTGAATTATTTGAATCTCGTATCAGATAATTATAATCAGAATTAAATAATTTTTAATTAAAACATTTCATATTAATATTAGCATTTTGGTTTAATGTGTGTGTTATAATTCGTGTAACATGTAGTGAGCATAAATGCAATAATGTCAGAGAGTTGTTATATAAACAATCGATTTTCAATTTTATATTCTTTAAACAATTGTAGCCGTGACCAGCAAGGCGTCACTTTTAGTATATAATGTATCGTATCTAGTTAGTATATAATGTTTATATTATATAAACTTTACAAACAATTAAAAACTACGAGATGTGTGGTTCATTTAGAATTGTGCATAACTGTTTTATCTGCAGCAAATCAAGTATCAGTGATGATGTTATAAAATAAAGAAATATATTAGGTAGATCTATGACAAGTTGATTAAGAAAATAAATTCTAAATCACTTCTAAAGAGATATGACGAGTTTATATTCAAGTCGATCATGAATTAAGTTATATAAATCGTACAATAGCGATTTGATATTGCATAAACAATTTTGACTAGGACAATTTATGTACGCAACATTGTGTGTGAAACTTAAATTCTGTTAGGTTAAAGGGTTTCTTGCTCCCATTCACCCACACACAATCCGGTCCTGGATTAAAAAAGTATAGATATGAAATTACAAAAAAATATTGCAAAGAAATATTGTATCTTTTTATCCAGTTCGTCAGTTATCTATTCTGTGAACAAATATATAATCCATAATTGTTATAAAGTGTTTATTTTTTATGAACAGAACAGGTTCAATGCGACCAGGACATAATTTAACATGCACTGTATGTGTATATGATTAGCACTTTTTTAATATTCCGACACTGTCAAGCAAAATATTGTACATTTTATTATTTACACTACTTGTTCAGTTAAAATACTGCATAAGTTTTAAGTCAATTATTGTTCAGTTTATGCAAGAAGTATACACGTGATATGTAGGGCCTTTATACTGATTAACCATTAAAATGTGATACAAATGATTGTTAAAGGAATTGTAAATTGTTGTTAGAACATAGCTTAAACTAGTAGATGTTTGAGTTGACTAGTACATCGAATAGACCATAATACAATCTGTACTTATGTACATGTATTTGACTATAGAATATATAACCTATGTTTGATAGAGATGTCAATATATATATATCTTGTGTTTGCTTTGTTTTTGTTTTCTTCTTTAAGTAGCTACACTCTGTACATATAATAAACTATTTAATATATGCTTTTGGTCATTTTGTCAGTGAAATCCCCATAACCTCCAAACCAGAAAAAGTATCAGTTTGCTTTTACTAACCCTAGCAATATTTTCCAAACACTAAATGCTGCTAGGGGTAAAGGCAGTATTGTAAATATTAATTTAAATAACATAAATTCATGTCTTACTGATATAAATGACACAACACACTGTTAAGGTTAAAAGACACACTATAATATATATGCAGGAGATAATTTAAATATTTCGAAAATTATCAACTCCCGCGTTAATGAGAGCGACGCATTAATGAGGGCGACTCATTAATGAGAGCGACGCGTTAATGAGAGCGACGCGTTAATGAGGGCGACTCGTTAATGAGAGCGACGCGTTAATAAGAGCGACGCGTTAATGAAGGCGACGCGTTAATGAGGGCGACTCGTTAATGAGAGCGACGCATTAATGAAGGCGACACGTTAAAGAGGGCGACGCGCTAATGAGAGCGACGCGTAATGAGGGCGACTCGTTAATGAGAGCGACGCGTTAATGAGAGCGACACGTTAATAAGGGCGACACGTTAATGAGGGCGACGCGTTAGTGAGGGCGTCGTTAATGAGAGCGACGCGCGTAAATGAGAGCGACGCGTTAATGAGGGCGACTCGTTAATGAGAGCGACGCGTTAATGAGAGCGACGCGTTAATGAGAGCGACACGTTAATAAGGGCGACACGTTAATGAGGGCGACGCGTTAGTGAGGGCGTCGTTAATTAGAGCGACGCGTTAATGAGAGCGACGCGTTAATGAGGGCGACTCGTTAATGAGAGCGACGCATTAATGAGGGCGACACGTTAATGAGGGCGACGCGTTAATGAGGGCGACTCGTTAATGAGAGCGACGCATTAATGAGGGCGACACGTTAATGAGGGCGACGCGCTAATGAGAGCGACGCGTAATGAGGGCGACTCGTTAATGGAAGCAAGATTTGGAGGGTCGGAGGTTACAACCCCCGAGAGTAATGTTTTAAATGGCTTAATATTTAAAGATTCCAAAATGTATAAGTATTTTACATTACTTTAACTGTTAACTCGAGGAACCGGTAAATATATATATATATATATATATATATATATATATATATATATATATATATATATATATATATATATATATATATATATATATATATATATATATATACATATATATATATATATATATATATATATATATATATATATATATATATATATATATATATATATATATATATATACATCTTCCATCCTTACTCTCCAGATAAACTTCTGCGACTCTTCGACGCGTCTCTCTATTTCATAGTGTTTAAGAAGACGAGGGACCCTCCTGGGATGCACTTATCATAAAGAAAACAAATACTAGAATACACTGTATTAAGACAGATAGTAATACCGTTTTCATTATTTTAAAACCTAAATGCATTTCTTGTTAACTGATAAAAATAATGCAGGAATGATAAATGTCTTAAAACTAAATAAATGAATTCTTATTTTTCATAATGATTTTTATCTAGATACAGAAAACGCCGATGTGTTTATACTTAAATTACTGAACTTCTCTAAGAATAATTCAACACTTTTATTTTATTCAATATTTACTAACGTTTCTCATGCTTACATCTTTTGTCATTATGCGATGCGCAGTTCTACGCTCACGTCAGCAATTTCGGCAACCTCCCGTACCGTTTAACGTCTGTCCGTATCGTGCGCTGATGGAATTCACGCGACGCTTGACGCTTTCACGGACTTTTTTCTGCCGGACCTATGCTCGTCATTAACTGCTGTATGTCCCTCAGAAAACTTTTTGTGCCATCTTAATACTAACGCACGACAAACACTGTCTTTCCCCTTAGCCTCTTGTAACATTGTAAACGTTTCCGTCGCCGATTTGCCTAAATTTATACAAAACTTAATGTTTGCCCGCACTTCAAGACGTTCTTGTGTCATAATTATAAAGATACAACGTGTTAAGTTAATCGTGAACAATTGTTGATTATATCAACGTTTTACGACCAAATGACGTCATTTTTTCCGATGACGTTTTGATATAATGTACACATTATTGACGGATTTTAGATAATTGCAAAAATAAGTTATTACTTTATTTTATATTATAATGTACGTCTGTATAATGCAGCATGGACGGGGGTCGATAACGCGTTACTATGGTTTTTGGAATTATCATAATTTTTATGTCGTATTATATTTTTCTACCAATGCCGGTATTCTGATCAAGGATAAGTTATATTTAATAATGATACCAAATTTTGATATCTTTCACACCATAATAAAAATCTATGAGGACAGCCTCATTATATATTGAACGTTCCTCGTATAAGGCATCATAACATCATGACAGCAACGTATAGGACATAATATCTCCATGGCTGCAATGTATAGGACATAATATATCCATGGCAGTAATGTATAGGGCATAATATCTCCATGACAGCAATGTATAGGACATAATTTCTCCATGGCAGCAATGTATAGGACATAATATCTCCATGGCTGCAATGTATAGGACATAATATATCCATGGCAGTAATGTATAGGGCATAATATCTCCATGACAGCAATGTATAGGACATAATTTCTCCATGGCAGCAATGTATAGGACATAATATCTCCATGGCTGCAATGTATAGGACATAATATATCCATGGCAGTAATGTATAGGGCATAATATCTCCATGACAGCAATGTATAGGACATAATATCTCCATGACAGCAATGTATAGGACACAATATCTCCATGGCTGCAATGTATAGGACATAATATATCCATGGCAGTAATGTATAGGGCATAATATCTCCATGACAGCAATGTATAGGACATAATATCTCCATGGCTGCAATGTACAGGACATAATACATCCATGGCAGTAATGTATAGGGCATAATATCTCCATGACAGCAATGTATAGGACATACTATTTCCATGGCAGCAATGTATAGGACAAACTATCTCCATGACAGCAATGTATTGGACATAATATCTCCATGGCAGTAATGTATAGGACATAATATATCCATGGCAGTAATGTATAGGACATAATATCTCCATGGCAGCAATGTATAGGACATAATATATCCATGGCAGTAATGTATAGGACATAATATCTCCATGGCAGCAATGTATAGGACATAATATATCCATGGAAGTAATGTATAGGACATAATATCTCCATGGCAGCAATGTATAGGACATAATATATCCATGGCAGTAATGTTTAGGACATAATATCTCCATGGCAGCAATGTATAGGACATAATATATCCATGGCAGTAATGTATAGGACATAATATCTCCATGGCAGCAATGTATAGGACATAATATTCCCATGGCAGCATTGTATGGGGCATTATAACTCCATGACAGCAATGTATAGGACATAATATCTCCATGACAGCAATGTATTGGACATAATATCTCCATGACAGCAATGTATAGTACATAATATCTACATGGCACCAATGTATAGGACAAACTATCTCCATGGCAGCAATGTATAGGACATAATATCTCCATGACAGCAATGTATCGGACAAACTATCTCCATGGCAGCAATGTATAGGACAAACTATCTCCATGGCAGTAATGTATAGGACATAATATCTCCATGGCAGCAATGTATAGGACAAACTATCTCCATGGCACCAATGTATAGGACAAACTATCTCCATGGCAGCAATGTATAGGACATAATATCTCCATGGCAGCAATGTATAGGACAAACTATCTCCATGGCAGCAATGTATAGGACAAACTATCTCCATGGCAGCAATGTATAGGACATAATATCTCCATGGCAGCAATGTATAGGACATAATATCTCCATGGCTGCAATGTATAGGACATAATATCTCCATGACAGCAATGTATAGGACATAATATCTCCATGGCAGTAATGTATAGGGCATTATAACTCCATGACAGCAATGCATAGGACATAATATCTCCATGACAGCAATGTATAGGACATAATATCTCCATGACAGCAATGTATAGGACATAATATCTCCATGGCAGTAATGTATAGGACAAACTATCTCCATGGCAGCAATGTATAGGACATAATATATCCATGGCAGTAATGTATAAGACATAATATCTCCATGGCAGCAATGTATAGGACAAACTATCTCCATGGCAGCAATGTATAGGACATAATATATCCATGGCAGTAATGTATAGGACATAATATCTCCATGGCAGCAATGTATAGGACATAATATTCCCATGGCAGCATTGTATAGGGCATTATAACTCACTGACAGCAATGTAAAGGACATAATATCTCCACGGCAGTAATGTATAGGACATAATATCTCCATGACAGCAATGTATAGGACATAATATCTCCATGGCAGCAATGTATAGGACATAATATCTCAATTGCAGCATTGTATAGGGTATAATAACTCCATGACAGCAATGAACATGTATAGGACATAATATCTCCATGGCAGCAATGTATAGGACATAATATTTCCATGGCAGCACTGTATAGTGCATAATTTCTCCATGGCAGCAATGTATAGGGCCTAATATCTCCATGGCAGTAATGTATAGGACTTAATATCTCCATAGCAGTAATAAATAGGGTATATTATCTCTATGACAGCAATGTATAGGGCCAAATATTTCCATGGCAGCAATATATAGGACACAATATGTCCATAGCAGCAAAGTATAGGACATAATTTTTCCATGGCAGCAATGTATAGGACATAATTTCTCCATGACAGCATTGTATAGGGCATAATAACTCCATGACAGCAATGTATATGACATAATATCTCCATGGCAGCAATGTATAGAACATAATATCTCCATGGCAGCAATGTATAGGACATAATTTCTCCATGGCAGCAATGTATAGGACATAATATTCCCATGGCAGCATTGTATAGGGCATTATAACTCCATGACAGCAATGTATAGGACATAATATCTCCACGGCAGTAATGTATAGGACATAATTTCTCCATGACAGCAATGTATAGGACATACTATCTCCATGACAGCAATGTATAGGACATAATATCTCCATGGCAGTAATGTATAGGACATAATGTCTCCATGACAGCAATGTATAGGACATAATTTCTCCATGGCAGCAATGTATAGGACATAATATTCCCATGGCAACATTGTATAGGGCATTATAACTCCATGACAGCAATGTATAGTACATAATTTCTCCATGGCAGCAATGTATAGGACATAATATTCCCATGGCAGCATTGTATAGGGCATTATAACTCCATGACAACAATGTATAGGACATAATATCTCCATGGCTGCAATGTACAGGACATAATATATCCATGGCAGTAATGTATAGGGCATAATATCTCCATGACAGCAATGTATAGGACATACTATCTCCATGGCAGCAATGTATAGGACAAACTATCTCCATGACAGCAATGTATTCGACATAATATCTCCATGGCAGTAATGTATAGGACATAATATATCCATGGCAGTAATGTATAGGACATAATATCTCCATGGCAGCAATGTATAGGACATAATATATCCATGGCAGTAATGTATAGGACATAATATCTCCATGGCAGCAATGTATAGGACATAATATATCCATGGAAGTAATGTATAGGACATAATTTCTCCATGGCAGCAATGTATAGGACATAATATATCCATGGCAGTAATGTTTAGGACATAATATCTCCATGGCAGCAATGTATAGGACATAATATATCCATGGCAGTAATGTATAGGACATAATATCTCCATGGCAGCAATGTATAGGACATAATATTCCCATGGCAGCATTGTATGGGGCATTATAACTCCATGACAGCAATGTATAGGACATAATATCTCCATGACAGCAATGTATTGGACATAATATCTCCATGACAGCAATGTATAGGACATAATATCTACATGGCACCAATGTATAGGACAAACTATCTCCATGGCAGCAATGTATAGGACATAATATCTCCATGACAGCAATGTATCGGACAAACTATCTCCATGGCAGCAATGTATAGGACAAACTATCTCCATGGCAGTAATGTATAGGACATAATATCTCCATGGCAGCAATGTATAGGACAAACTATCTCCATGGCACCAATGTATAGGACAAACTATCTCCATGGCAGCAATGTATAGGACATAATATCTCCATGGCAGCAATGTATAGGACAAACTATCTCCATGGCAGCAATGTATAGGACAAACTATCTCCATGGCAGCAATGTATAGGACATAATATCTCCATGGCAGCAATGTATAGGACATAATATCTCCATGGCAGCAATGTATAGGACATAATATCTCCATGACAGCAATGTATAGGACATAATATCTCCATGGCAGTAATGTATAGGGCATTATAACTCCATGACAGCAATGCATAGGACATAATATCTCCATGACAGCAATGTATAGGACATAATATCTCCATGACAGCAATGTATAGGACATAATATCTCCATGGCAGTAATGTATAGGACAAACTATCTCCATGGCAGCAATGTATAGGACATAATATATCCATGGCAGTAATGTATAGGACATAATATCTCCATGGCAGCAATGTATAGGACAAACTATCTCCATGGCAGCAATGTATAGGACATAATATATCCATGGCAGTAATGTATAGGACATAATATCTCCATGGCAGCAAATGTATAGGACATAATATTCCCATGGCAGCATTGTATAGGGCATTATAACTCACTGACAGCAATGTAAAGGACATAATATCTCCGCGGCAGTAATGTATATGACATAATATCTCCATGACAGCAATGTATAGGACATAATATCTCCATGGCAGCAATGTATAGGACATAATATCTCAATTGCAGCATTGTATAGGGTATAATAACTCCATGACAGCAATGAACATGTATAGGACATAATATCTCCATGGCAGCAATGTATAGGACATAATATCTCCATGGCAGCACTGTATAGTGCATAATTTCTCCATGGCAGCAATGTATAGGGCCTAATATCTCCATGGCAGTAATGTATAGGACTTAATATCTCCATAGCAGTAATAAATAGGGTATATTATCTCTATGACAGCAATGTATAGGGCCTAATATCTCCATGGCAGCAATATATAGGACACAATATGTCCATAGCAGCAAAGTATAGGACATAATTTTTCCATGGCAGCAATGTATAGGACATAATTTCTCCATGACAGCATTGTATATGACATAATATCTCCATGGCAGCAATGTATAGAACATAATATCTCCATGGCAGCAATGTATAGGACATAATTTCTCCATGGCAGCAATGTATAGGACATAATATTCCCATGGCAGCATTGTATAGGGCATTATAACTCCATGACAGCAATGTATAGGACATAATATCTCCACGGCAGTAATGTATAGGACATAATTTCTCCATGACAGCAATGTATAGGACATACTATCTCCATGACAGCAATGTATAGGACATAATATCTCCATGGCAGTAATGTATAGGACATAATGTCTCCATGACAGCAATGTATAGGACATAATTTCTCCATGGCAGCAATGTATAGGACATAATATTCCCATGGCAACATTGTATAGGGCATTATAACTCCATGACAGCAATGTATAGTACATAATTTCTCCATGGCAGCAATGTATAGGACATAATATTCCCATGGCAGCATTGTATAGGGCATTATAACTCCATGACAACAATGTATAGGACATAATATCTCCACGGTAGTAATGTATAGGACATAATATCTCCATGACAGCAATGTATAGGACATAATATCTCCATGGCAGTAATGTATAGGACATAATGTCTCCATGACAGCAATGTATAGGACATAATATCTCCATGGCAGCAATGTATTGGACATAATATCTCCATGGCAGCAATGTATAGGGCAGGATAACGTCATGGCAGTAATGTATAGGGCACAATAACGTCATGGCACCACTGTATAGGTCAGGATAATGTCATCGCAGAAATCTATAGGACATAATATCTCCATGGCACCAATGTGGAAAAACAAGCGGAAAAAACATAAGGGAGGTAATACAATGTATATATGTAATATTTCAATAGTGGTGTAACATCCCTTTATAAACGAAAAGAGGGAACAGATTGATCTTCAACAAGTAGCATCCATTTGTTTTTCTTAAAGGTGTAGAGCGCTGAGTTGAATTACATAAAACATCGATACTGTTTATACAGGTCTACGATTAAAATAACAAGTACAGTTTTACATATGGTTTATATTTTGCTGATAAATATGCAGTTGTATATTGCAATGTGTAACAGTCATAGTAAACAGTTTAAATAGAAATATGAATGTTTTAATTGTTCGTGTTTGTGTGTGTGTATATGTGTGTGTTTGTGTGTGTGAGTGTGTGTATGTGTGTTTGTGTGTGTGTGTGCGTGAGTGTGTGTGCGCGCGCTATGAACTACTTAATATTTGTGTGCACGTGTGTTTGTGGTATAAATTAGTTAAATACTTTGCTATCATCGGGAGTGGTTTACAATATAAACCGTAATATGATGTTATGTTTGTTTTTCAACAATTAAGTAAAATACTCGCATCGTGTTTTGGTCCTTTATATCCTTTATATAATAACATATTGCCACTTCACCTCATTATAAAAATCGTTATTTTCCTATGCGTAAATACATATAACACCATATAATTGGGGTGGGGCGGGGTGACGGGTCGTAAAAGTAAATAATCAATAAAAAATCGGAATATAGGGTACTCATAAATCGATCGATCGATCTAGAGAGAGAGAGAGAGAGAGAGAGAGAGAGAGAGAGAGACAGAGAGAGACAGAGACAGAGACAGACAGACAGACAGGCAGGCAGACAGAGAAAGAGAAACAGAGACAGACAGAGACATAGACAGAGAGACATACAGACAGAGAGAGAATAAGGAAGGGAGGGAGCGAGGGAGAGAGAGAGAGAGGGAGAGAGGAAGAGAGGGAGAGAGGGAGAGAGGGAGAGAGGGAGAGATAGACATAGGGAGGGAGGAAGGGAGAGAGAGACAGACAGACGGGGAGGGAGGGAGATAGTGAGGTAGGGAGAGCGAGAGTGAGAAAAAGAGGGACGGAGGGGGTTGAGCGAGAAAGAGAGAGAGAGAGGGGAGGGAGAGAGGGGGGAGGGAGGGAGCGAGGGAATGAGGGAGGGAGAGAAGGATTTTAGGGAGGGAGAGAGGAAGAGAGGGAGAGAGGGAGAGAGGGAGAGAGGGAGAGATAGACATAGGGAGGGAGGAAGGGAGAGAGAGACAGACAGACGGGGAGGGAGGGAGATAGTGAGGTAGGGAGAGCGAGAGTGAGAAAAAGAGGGACGGAGGGGGTTGAGCGAGAAAGAGAGAGAGAGAGGGGAGGGAGAGAGGGGGAGGGAGGGAGCGAGGGAATGAGGGAGGGAGAGAAGGATTTTAGGGAGGGAGAGAGAGAGGAGAGAGGGAGGGAGAGATAGAGACAGAGAAAGGGAGAGAGATATAGTAGTACGTTATAGGTAATGAGGGAAAAGAGACACACACAGACACACACAGAGAGAGAGAGAGAGAGAGAGAGGAGGGAGGGAGAGAGAGGAGGGAGGGAGGTAGAGAGAGAGTTTTACCCAGTACACTTAAATATTGTGAGGCTATGTTGATTTTACACTGTGATTAGTGTCTAGAATAAGCTGTTTTCAGTTTTATGGAGACATGGCGAACTTGATGCCTTATCTGCTGCCAAAATGATTGCCCTGCAAAAAACATTTCCCTAGGCTGCCAATCCAGATTTTAATAATATCAAGGAAAATGAAGGATATTTCAAAACATGAGATTTTTGTTACATTACCCAACATAATTATTGTCATATTGGCGATGTTCAGCTCATAATTGGTGGAGGAAGACCACAGACTTATGCCTGGGTGAGCACAGGTTAACCAAAAAACTCGTTGACAAACACACTAAATGTTCATTATTATAAATAAGCACACTTTGGGACGTGTGGTAAATATAGACATTGACCTCAGAGCGAACTTCCCTGATGCTGATATATTGTGATCACAAAAGTAAGTGATAACACGGGTCTTCCAGGTGTAACGATCGCCCTACGGTTTAAGTTTATGGAGCGTTGATTGTTAATGGTTAGTGTTCCTATTTAATTTAATTTAGTTTAAAATTTATCGGTAGGGTAAGTTACAAATGGTTCGCCTAGGCCTGGCTTTTGGTGATTATTTTATAATTGATACAATAGACGAAAGACATAAACAAAGGAAACTTTAGTTCTAAAGATAAAACAATTAGATTTATTTATTTAACAAGAAACATATGACATAGACTGACAGATAAATATATGAATGTTACAACTGGGGCCCTACCCACAGCGTGTTGCGGCTGGACCATACAACTGGGGCCCTACCCACAGCGGGTTGCAGCCTGACCATTCAACTGGGGTCCAAACCCACAGCGTGTTGCGGCTGGACAATACAACTGGGGCCCTACCCACAATATGTTGCAGCCTGGCCATTCAACTGGGGCCTTCCCACAGCGGGTTTTGAACATTTAGAGTGATTATTTTCGCAATATAGGCATTGTTCTATTTTGTTTTTACGCAAACTATTAGATATAAGCTTTAATAGACTTCTAGTCATTATGAAGCAGCGTTTCATTGTGGTGTAGTGATTTTTTAAGTAAACAAGAGAATAATGAAAATGAAATAAGTGGCTAGCCTCATTATGAGATTTAAAAACTGATCTAGTAATAAATTTGTAGTGACAATACATTTCTAGTGAAAATAATACACACTTTACATCTAGTTCTTAAACTTACTTAACAACAAAAGAGAACTACCTCCTGCTGGGCTGGTTGTCATGCATAACAAGAGGTCTTCTGTCCTTGCCTTTCTCTCTAGGTTAGTTCCCATGACTTGGTCCAGCAGTGGGATGGTCTAAAGCCGTCAATGGAAATAAGGTGACAGCTTCTCTGTAAATATAATGCATCCTAATATAAAGTAAATACTATGTTTTATTTATATTTCAATTTAAAAGAAATATGAATGTTGTCGGTATCAAATTAGCTTTGTTAAAAGAATGACCGGCCAGAACGTACGGTTATAAAATGAGAAAAATGGCAGTTTTATTTGATTACGAAAATGCATGGGGTACGAACGTTAAACACCCGTTTATGCTAAAATGTTGTTCACATTGTCACTTAGACAGCATAATGAATTTTAAAATGTTAAATACTTGTTGAAAGAAAAAGTAAATTGGTTGCGTTAAAATAAACTGTAATCTCTCCGATACTCTGGAGCCGCAGGTGAGCGAAAAGTAAAAATTGAACGGTAAAAAACAATAACAAAAGTGCTGTCAACTAATGTCGAGGAAACATGTCAATTCAGTGCAAACTATCAAAACTGTTCTCTAAGTTAGGGAGCTTAATAGCTAATGCATCAATAATATACAAAATACCATACACGTTCACCTGAAAATGTGCATAAATAGAACAACAATACTCACAGACATATTCCGTAAACTATCGGTATTTCCCGTTGAAATTCGCTTGTTTATTCTTGTTGTTTATATTGTCGATTTGTGTGAAAGATTATTACCCGGTTGGAGACAGTTTTTTTGCTTGTTGGTAACATGCATGTTTTAGTTGAAGCATGTGTTATTACTAAATGGCATAAAACATTAAGTTTGAGTGTTCAACTAATTTAACAGTGCAGCATGGCTCAGATAAAAAAATACTTGTATGCAATGATGATTATTATATGTCACATTTCACAAAGATTTAGAACATCAGTTAACATAATTTCGATGGTTCTGTTGTGGTAACACAAATAATCCGTTGTTTGAGGGAGACACTTGGTCGGCTCAAGGTACGGGAGGCCCGGGTTCGATCCCAGTCCGCGACATACCAAAGTCGTAAAAAAGGTAGCGGTATAGCTCCTTTTCTAACGCTCAAACAAATACAAGGGTAGTTCCACGACCGGTTGGCTCGGTTTCAGGATAATGTGACTAGGTGTGGTATCATGGTGTTCACGGCATGTTATACACAGTGAAGGCAGCACTGTATCTGCTTCAAGTGGACATCGTCTCCAGATAAAATACTGTTGAAATACTGTTTGCGGGACGATAAACGCAATAAACAAACAAACACTTGGTCGAAACTGTTGGATACAAACTAAAGTACGCCACATTATAATGCACATTTCTGAAATCTAAGTTGTTGAAAGAATAACATATAGAAATGGTGAGAGGAAGAGCAAAAATGAGGAAAGGTGTTTGGGTTTATGTTTAAGATAAGAAAGCAAGAGCGAATTAGGTAAGAGAGGGACGAAAGAAGGAGGGAACTAATTGAGAGAGGAAAGAGACAGAGAGAGGCAGTGAGAGAGAGAGAGAGTATATGAAGGAGAGAGAGGGAGAGAGAGAGAAAGAGAGAGTAGATGGAGGAGGGAGAAACACTTATAACCATATTACCATGATAACTACAACTTGTAATAATGTTACATTTTTGTATGTAACTTATTGTTTGTGGGTATCTTGAACTTGTAAGCCTTCAAATCTTGTAATAAAGTGTGGATTCTATCATTTTATCATAACAGAGTATGAACGTGAGTTTAAGTGACAGAAGAGTACTGTAGACATGTATCCTTCTACATCATTAGTAATTGTGATACATGATTCGCGAATACTAGGATAAAGTTGAATGGACATTGATTCATACGCCCCCCACCCCCACCCCCACCACCACCAAAATTTTCTGGATCCGCCTCTACGTAAAAGCTAGTGTATGTTTTTATACAACTGGCGTTCAAATAGGAGATTTTTAAAAATAGCCGAGAACAAAAGTTCAATGAACCGTTTCAAACGCTTCACTAGTTCCATATGAAGTATGTAATAGATCCTTTACTTAATTTGCACTCTATAGTGTTTTCAATAATTTCAAAGTACACTAGCATGCCACTTAAAAATCAATGATTTTATATTTTATTACAACTGGGAAAAAAGTCTGTAGTAATTAAAACGCTGGACATTTAAATGGTACATTGAAAGTAAGGAGTTAAATGTGTCTGTTTAATGGATAGTGTAAAGAAACAAATCACAAGAAATAATAGCCTGTTGTTTATGCATGATGACAGAAATGTTTAAACACGAAGTTGTTCCACCTAAATACGTAAAGCGTGAAAAACCGGAAGTTGCACGGCTTGTGTCACGCCATCTCATAGAGCGTCCGGAAGATACAGAGCCATTTCTGTTGCAATCAAGCGCCTGGTTACCAAGCAACAATTGGGTGATGATTGACAAAAGAAATAAAACTATCAAAGTTTATAATGGACGTTTTAACTTTGTGTCAATGATGAAACTATCTACATTTCCGTTCGACGTGTGTGCTTCAAACAGAAAAATGGAGGAGTTTTATGTCACTGAACCGGAAGGAAGAATGATCCATTGTCTGAGCATTGCGCATGGGCAGATGAAGATAGTGAAAAGTTTATTTATAGACGAGGACTGTCGTGGAATCACGTGCTGGCGGAAAGGATTGGATGTGACAGTAATGAGGGAGGGGTTTAAAGGTACACAACTTTAGTATCTTAGGACATGTTATCTTTTAGGCATTCATGCGCAGCTCATAATTATTCATTTTATTAGGGCATATAAATTGATTGTTTTTAAATTATGTAACGTCATGTTATCTTAGTTATACATAGAATACATTTTCAAATGATATATGTCAAAGTGATCCATAATAATATTAATTATTATTATAAACATATTTTATTAAAAATATATACTTACTAAACAGGGACACTTGGCATACTGGATTATAACGGCAACATCAAGCGGAAATGCTGGGAATCTAAGGATCACGATCAGCTGTTTCGCGCCCCTTGGTATATGACGTCAGACAAAGCCGGAAATTACGTCATCGTATCTGACCAAGGCAACAACACAGTTACCTGCCTCGACGTGAAGACGCTTGACATCCTCTTCCAAGTCTCTTCTCCGCGATTGGTTAATCCTCGCAGCGTCACGGCTGACGTAAGCGGCAATATTTATGTCATAGGTAGTGATGAAACGAATCATTACGTCATGAAATTGTCGCCAACAGGAAAGGTTTTAGGATATATTCTAAACAGGAATGATACACTGAATTATCCTTCTGGGATATCATTTTGTGCGGATGGAAGTGTCATATTTTTACAGCCAAATAGAGAGAAGCCAATAGTGTGTGTATATGACATTTAGTACGCCGGATGTTTATAACCAAAAGTGACGAAATTATTTTGATTTTGAGCTGGAAGTAAAATGGATTGGAATTTAATAAGAATAAAATTGGTAATTCAATTAACTCATCCCGCATACTCTATATAATAACATGATTAAAATATGACACTTGTATGTATAATAAATCAATTCCCGTGACCCTTCGAATTTTATTTGATGGAAATATGTCCTTTCAAAATAGAATACATCGTCGGATACCCACGTCCAATTTTCTGTCGTCTTATCGAACTGAATAGAACAAGATTTCGCTGATCATAACACTGCTTACAAAATCCATACTCTTCGGCGTGGAGACTAGACGTATAACAATGACTGTGCTATTTTGACAAATCTGTCGATACAATGAAAGAACGAGCTATATCATTCGACTGAAATCTTCATCGGATTATGAAGCGACCAATATAATATCATTACAAGAAACGGCGAAAAGTAAACTAAATATCCCACGGGCGATAAATGGAGAGTTACGGAAGGGATGGGTCGTAGGTGTTCGACGATGAATAGAATAAAGCTAATCGCGTGACTCCATTTTTATCGGCAGATTCTCTTCGTAGGAAACACCCAATGGTTAACAATTCATTAGTACAGCAAGAAAGTAACCGTTGCTATAAAAACAATAATGGAATTAGAAACAAAATAGTAACCATGGATTGATTCCGATACTAAAAATGAGGCAAAAAGTACCAGCACTTATTTCCATTGTGGTCCTTGTTAATCTTTTGATGACCCGGAGAGGCATTTAGTTAAAACAACAAAAACAACACAACAACAAACAAACAAACATAAGCATAAATAATAATTGGCAGGCATAAATAACAAGTATTTGATTATTTAATTGAGATTCATATTACATGTTATTGCATTCCGTGGAATGGAAGTGATAAAATGGAGAATAAGATACGAAAGTAAAAACTGGAGTATTTAAGGACATACATAAGGCGAAATGATTACTAAATTATAACATACTATTCATGATAAAGGAATAAACTTCCGTCACAAACAGTTTATTAAATGATATTTGATAGACGCTTTAAAATACCACAGATTCCTTATCGTTATAAGTTTTAGCAGATTACTTATGTTATATATTTGAGCACATTCCTTACCGCTATCAATTTGAGAAGATTCTTTATCGTTATATGTTTGAGCACATTCCTTGCCGCGATATATTTGACCAGATTCCTTACCGCTTTATATTTGAGCACATTCTTTACAGCTATATATTTGAGCAGATTCTTTATCGTTATATATTTGAGCACATTCCTTACCGCTACATATTTTAGGAGATTCCTTATCGTTATATATTTGAGCACATTCCCTACCGCTACATATTTGAGCAAATTCTTTATCGTTATATTTTTGAGCACATTCCCTACCGCTATATATTTGAGGAGATTCTTTATCGTTATATATTTGAGCACATTCCTTGCCGCTATATATTTGAGCATATTCTTTATCGTTATATATTTGAGCACATTCCTTACCGCTATATATTTTAGCAGATTCTTTATTTCTATTTATTTGAGCAAATTCCTTATCGCTATATATTTGAGGAGATTCTTTATCGTTATATGTTTGAGCACATTCTTAACTGCTATATATTTGAGCAGATTCTTCATCGTTATATAGTTGAGCACATTCCTTATCGCTATATATTTGAGCAGATTCTTTATTTATTTATATATTGGACCCTAACTTCGTCTTCGACATTACTTTATAAGGTAACATGTGTTTTCACAACTCTACTCTTTTACCTTGTCGGTAGGTTGGTGCCTTCCATCACCCCCACCCCTATGGGTCCATCTATGGATGTATGGTTTTGCTTAATTACTAAGGAACCCTTAGCAGAAAATTAGTCAACAATCTATTGGCGCCGCTTTTAAAAGCTCGTTAATATTCAAGCTTACAAGTATTTCTGTTCACAACTCTAATCTTTTACTTGGTTGGTTGGTGGGTGGGGGATGCATCTATTATCCCACCCCCTTCCCCGGATCCATCACTGAAATTAAAGTTGTTTACATCGGACCTAATCTTGAGGGTCGACCCAGGAATGGATCCAGGAGCGTAGGGTGGCGGGAATGCACCCCCCCCCCCCGCGAAACCAGGTAAAAGAGTTGTGAAAGCACATGCATGTAAGCTTAACAATACTTAGCTTATAATTTTGTCTGTTGACTGTTTAGATCAAAATGTGGGTACCTAACTATTTATATATACTAAAAGTTGGATGGATCTTGAGTTATACACCGCACCGACCCACCTCCAACAATTTTTTTGGATCCGCCTCTGTGGTCGACCCAAAACATTATCAACATATTCACTATATCTAGTGGGTTAGAGGGTCACTCGTATATGGTAAGTTTATCTTACAGCTTTATACCCAGTCTATTTCCGATCGTCAAAACGAAAGCGGAAGTATTTTGCAATGACTCTACTCGAACAACTTTATGCAAAAGGACTTTATGTTTCAACAAAGTGGAAATTGTGTTGAATTGTGTGCAATATCAACTTTATCATATGTTTAGAGGTAACACAAAACAATTCAGAGCATGTTGGAATATTTAATAAAATGTGTAAGTGAAGTGTTATTGAAGACATACGAGGAAAGTAACATACGATAATGATGAAGGATGAAACTGAGAAAGATGTTTTAAATCAAAATGAATGTTGTAATATTCATGTTGATAAAGCCTTAAGAGACGATCCATTTTGGAATTCTGCTCAATTTGGTAACCATGGAAACAGTTCTGCTTTTGAGGATAAAAATAAAACTGCGTTTGATAAATGTGAAACCAAAGGTAAGTTGCCTCGAAGACAAGGAAATCATATGAGTGATATAGCAGGCAAATCCAGTGGATGTATCGGTACTGCGTGTAAGATAGTTGAAACAAAACATAGAGTGCACCAAAAAGTAAATGGATTACCCAATGACGTTGCAAAAAGATCTACAAACGGATGGGATAATAACATTGGTTATAAGAGAATTAAACCAAAAAGAAAATTGCCTCATGCAGTCAAAATATCCACTAGTTATAAGATCGGCAATTGTGATGTGGATAAGAAATGTACGGGTGAATATGGCATGGTTGAAGGTTTTAAGAAACGTAAAACCCAAGGAAAAATCTCTAGTGCAGTAAGGTTATTGACAAATGATACAGACGACCAAAAAGCTGCGGAGAACAAATGGACACATACCATCCACATGGCTCCCAAGAAGCCCATAAAGGAAAGGAAACTGCAAAGTACAGTGCAGTTAATCAACTGCAATACTATTGGTAATAATTGTGGGAATGAAGAAGATACCCATAGATATTCCAAAGGCATATCTTCTAAGATATTCAAACATAATCGTAATCATGGGCCTTATTTTTCTAGTTTAATCAAACTTGAAACCAAAGACAAAATAGCTAAGAAAAAAGCAGAAACGGGCTCAGAAACAGGTTTCAATGACATCGATTTTAGTTCGAAAGAAGATTCACCAGCCCAACAAATTGATTATTTTGGAAGGTTGTTAGAAGATGGAGATGGTGACACTCCACTTCATCTAGCTATAATCTTTCTAAACCTTCCAGCTGTTCTGTTTCTGCTCGATGCCCTGTCTGTTGATTATATAAACAAACAAAACAATCTCTACCAAACACCGCTTCATCTTGCTGTCCTTACTAAGCAATCAATCCTGGTGCAATGGTTGATAGCACTGGGAGCAAATCCTGAAATTCAAGACAATCAAGGACGTACCCCTCTCCATATTGCTGTTGCGAAAACGAAACAGGTTTACTGAAGGAGTTGTTTAACTTCAATATATTTTCATCACTTAAACCGAGATTTGACTCTCAACACGGGTTTAAAATCCGGGACTTTGAAGGGTTCCTCTGCCTTCATAGAGCTGTGATGCAAGGCAATATAGAGGCGGTCGATTTGCTTGTGAGACATGGTGCTGATGTCAATGAGCCTGATATGAAAAGTGGTCGTAGTTGTCTTCATATAGCAGTGGAACTAGCAGATGCCAAAATGGTTGCTTATTTTCTGTCTTTGCCTCAAATTGACTCCTGGATCACGACCAGAAGCGACGAAACGCCCCGGATGTTGGCTAGAGGCCGATTAAGGAATTCTGAACGTTGGCAAGAGGCATCTTTAATTGCCGACTACAAGACAATTATTAAACTTTTTGAGACGCTCAGTCCATCAGCCTCTGAACAAATATTTGATTCTTCAGAAGAAAAAAAAGAATAACATTGACTTAATCATATCATAAAATCTTAAATTGTTAATATGTGCATATTTATTGTGTATAAAATTTATCCTAGGACTATGACATACTGCTATAAGAATGGTAATTTATTTCATTATTTCTACATGATGGTCCAGTAGAGGAATCACTTTGAGTTCTGTTCTACTTTTAATGGCAAGGTTAGTGTAGATATTAAGTGAATACAGGTTACACATTTAAAATGGATCTAGCAGCTTCAGAGCCACCCAAGCAGTTTCATACTCACCCAAGCATCTTCCAACTCTACCAAGTAGTTTCATACTCACCCAAGCATCTTCCAACTCTACCAAGTAGTTTCATACTTACACAAGCAACTTTAGATTGACGCATTCAGTGTCAAACTCACACAAGCAACTTCCTAAGCACCCAGCATAATCAGACCCACATACACATCCAACCAGCTTTAGACCCACATACACACCCAAGCAGCTTAAGACCCACATACACACCAAGCAGCTTCAGACCCACATACACATCCAAGCAGCTTCAGACCCACATACACATCCAAGCAGCTTCAGACCCACATGCACATCCAAGCAGCTTCAGACCCACATACACATCCAAGCAGCTTCAGACCCACATACACATCCAAGCAGCTTCAGACCCACATACATACCCAGGCAGCTTCAGACTCACCCAATAGACAATAATAATATAAATAGCAACAGGCGTTAGATTAAGAACAATCTCAACATCTGGTCAATTGTATTGGTCTAACTCAAATCTATAAGATAGTCCGATCTAAAGATATTACTTTTTTGGATAAAAATTGAGTGAAACATTAGATCACCTCTACACCAGGTCCTTAGTGGAAGTGGGGTGGGGGAGGGAAGGGGAGCGGGCTGCACCGATGGCGTAGTGGTAGAGTCGCCACTATGTGAATGTTTAGCACTTCTATACGTCCAAAATCACTGTTGTCACCCATCACCAATAAAACTATGTCAATAATGTATTTCGGTTTATTTAATGCTGAATTTGAATAAGGATATATGATAAAGTCCTATGAGTTTTGCAACAAATAACAAAATTTGACAAGGCACAGGACAAGAATATTTATATGCAAACCAAATGTAAAAGTAAGAACAAATTTGTGATGAGTCATTAAACAAAAAGAGCAAAGACCAACAATTACCTCCTTTGGTCGGCCATTCAGCAAAAGGGACCAACTGGGGTGCTTAAACGGGTTTACAAAGCTCTTACTTCGTGTAAGATGTAAGGCAATCTCATTAAAATCATATCCTAATTTCCCTCATCTACTGTCCGTGATTAGGATCTGACTACATCGCATAAGAGGTCGTGTCAAAATGACCTTTGTGTAATTGAATATGCATAGACAAGTGCCCGTATTTCGACCAATGCAATCGCTCCTTTCAAAACTACTATAGAATCCTTCCCGATACAGCAGTCAACACATACCACTTTTTAAACCGCTGAATCAGCCATCCTTTCTATTGGCATGCATTAATTTTTACACATTTTGTTCAATCAACAATTTATCTATCGGTATCTACCATAACATTTCATAATTCCATTTTTAAGTAGAATACGAAAGGATTTTCAACGCAACCCACTGCGAAAACGCTTTCGTTATCCGCCATGACGATTGCAGCGAGCGAGTTGTGAATGTATTTACCAGTGTAACTAAAATAAGGATTTCTAGTTCAAAACTTCTTTTTGTTGGATGGTTTATACATATTTGTAGAGGTTATATATGTCTCTTTTGAAATATGTAAAGTTAAGTTTAAGACTGTGTGTAGATTGCATGCAATCACGAGTTAAACGCGACCCTTTACCAACCCTTTACCATTAAAATTTTATAGCGTGTAGAATGATGCTCGCAGTATACCACAAGATTTTGTTGCCGAGAATTTCATTGGCTACTGAAAAGGTCAATTTGAGGTGAACCGTAATGGGAAGTCATCAGATCCTATTACGCGTAATACTGGAGCTGATTTTAATGAGATTGGATGTAAGGGAAGGCACTCTCCATACCCGAAAGTAGCAAGTCTACAATTGGACTTCTTGTGTTTTTGAACATATTTACATACAATTAATTGGATTGAAGGATGTTTTAAAGGAATTATGTATGAGTTATTTCTATATTTTGATTAAATAGTACATGATCCCCGGTTGTGGGTTTATTAGCGGTCACTTCTTTGTGTATTTGTGTTGAGTTGGTGTCATAAATGTTTGAACACTAGACCAAAAATATCATGTTCATAACATTATCGGCTTTGAAAAAATAAACTGTCGGTGTTAGTTTTTTTCTCTCTAGAATATGGGTTGTAGTTATGTGGTAAAGCTATTCTTCGACACTGTGAGCAATCTCAAGCCACCACTGGGAGGTGTCTATTGGGAGTTGGGCCTGGGAACAGAGTTTGTTCAACAGACTGTTGCAAGATTTGGCGAATTGGAAGGATAAGCGCCCACGAGAGTATGTTTGGGTCACCCAGGCTATGCGAGAGAAAATCTCCCGACCTCCATCAGCATCCCCTTCCATACGGATGAGGTGGCAAATGGCTGATCCGAGTAGCCCAGCATAAGTCGTTAAAAGTGTTTAATTAAACACTTCTAAAATAGTAAATGAATAGGTATAGTACATGAATACAGGGTGGATCAATCACCCAAAAATATAATTAATATATGCGTCTGCAGAAGATATACTACTAGTTGAGCTGAGACAAGTCCTCTCGACATACCACGACCCAAGCCCGAACATCTCATGCCACGGCCAGGGTGCTGCTCCGGACAGGTCGTGCTAGAACCCACTGGATGACAGTATATGGGAAAATAAATCCCTATTAACTACAACATCATATGCATGTGTTTTTATTTTTAATAGGAGCCTGCAGAACCAACTTCCAATCCCAACTTCCCCCGGCTCAAGTCCAAGATTCTTGGGCCATGGCCATGGGCTGATCCGGACAGGCCATGCTAGGCTCCCTGATGATGACTCAGGAGACCCCTATGTGATATGTGTGTGTGTGTGTGTGTGTGTGTGTGTGTGTGTGTGTGTGTGTGTGTGTGTGTGTGTGTGTGTGTATATATACTACAGTTGTTATATTTTATTATATTTAAATTATTTTAAATCCTTAAGTCTTACTTCTCGGGCATCCATCCTTTCTAATATAATTAAATGTTTTTACTATTAGATCTTCCCAAGCATATCACATTTTTTAATATATTCACCAAGAGCTTGGATAATTTTGGTGTTGTTTTTTTAGTGGGAACAATAGGTTTGGTAGGGTTAATGGTATGTTGATATTCCTGAATACTTCTTCTAAAATTTACCGACCGCAGTACCTCAGGTGGTAGAGCGCCGGCTTGCGGATCGGGAGGTCGTGTGTTCAAACCCCGGCCGGGTCAAACCAAAGTCTTTAAAGTTGGTAGTAGTAGCTTCCCTCCTAACGCTCGGGGCTAAGGGGACAGCGTTACGCCTGACTCGTCTAAGTCATTATAATGGACCGGCCGGGTTCAGTCCCTGGGCACCTCATAAGTGCCCTTGTGCTATAATGATAGAATTGTTGCTGCAAAGTATCGGCAAAAAATGCCGGCAAATCCCAAATCTTCTAGAATTTTTCTTTCGTCTCGGTAGACACTGCTCTGCAGCAGAAAGTGTGACTGATCATTAATAGTGTTGCAGGCCGAACAGGTAGGCTTTTAAATTTAATATATATTGCCCTGTGCTATCAGATAGTAGACTTTTGGAGGTTCTAAGTCTAGTAATACATTTATCTATTAGTATATTATGTAAATATATTGAGGGTAGATCCGGCCGATGTCATCGTGCTTGCTGGGTATATGTGTGATAGCAAACTGTGATACCATAATCATCTTGGAATTTTATAAAATAGCGGCATATCTGTGATACCATTTGGGTTGTTTGTAACATATTCCTTATATCTTTGAATTTTTGTTTCTTTTTAACCTCCGAGAGAATTTTAAATATAATAGAAATAATGATTATTTGCTTGTATAAGAATCATACATGAAGAAATAAGTAGCGAAGCCATATAACTGCAATGATCTACCCCACCATCCTCCACCCCCAGACATCAAACCAATAAAGTATCAGACTATCTCCATAACCTTTATGAAGTAGAGTGCTCGTCATATGCCCATGGGTAAAAGGCTATGGTAAACAAAACCATTTAATGACATTTATGGTCCAATCTTCACCAAACATGGCTAGAATGTTTACCTGTATGAATTCTTATATATGTTTTGAACTGGGTCACATGGATTTGGTACGTCACTAGGTAAAATTCTAGAAAATGTTACCAGCCCAGCACTAATGGTCCAAGCTACACCAAAGATTTCTTAAGTAAATAATGTTTTAATAAGATATGATCCTACTAAAACCCGTGTCCTCAGGTGAGCGATTAAGGGCCATCATGGCCCTCTTGTTTTATTATTATTATTATTATTATTATTATTATTATTATTATTATTATTATTATTATTATAACATGGGATAGTCATTGAAAATTTGGTAAATAAGCTAACACCGGCTTTAAGTACATTTGCTGAAAAGAGCTCCAGCTGGCTGCTCAGGAGGAACGCCAGTAGCCGGAAGCGAAACAAGCAGAGACAAGTGGTACCCAGCTGATGACATTAGTGGTAGCAGTTCAACTGTATCAAGCAACATGTTATCAATGTTTTAATTTTCATTTGAAATAACATATTCTTGATTTGTGATCGAAAATGAAAACTATTCATATTGAAAAGAAATGTAAAGATGGTGGCACCGAACTCTTTTTTTCTTCGTCGGTTTACTTCGACATAAAACAGTCACACTATTATCTGAGAAACAAGTTCACGAAAATCCACTTACAAGTAAAACTAATTAAACAAAGAAACAATGCTTGCCTTTAATAGACATTAGCAAATAACCGATGATGAATAAAGGTTGTCTTATAATAAATAATAAAAGTGACGGTCATAAATCAATGATATCTTTGCGTTACTGACACGGCGATCAGAGCAGCTTCTTTAATCGATATGAGGGGTGTGTGTTCAGTTGTTTGGCTCAGGTTGTCCGAAGTTCATATTGAATAACTAAATTACATGAGCGTATCTACCATTACGCTCTTAACGAACGTGCATCACCTCCAATTGAAAAATCGAAAATATGAAAGTCGATGTCTAACCCGAGTTAGGTATGATATATTCTTTTTGTAGTTTCTATGTTATGAAATTGTATTAACATCAATCGACTTGAAAAGGTTTAAAATAGTTAAACTTATACAAAGGAGTGTTTTAGTCGTTCATATGTTGCGTAAGTTCCTCGCATGTCGGCATTTTACATACTATTCATTGGAAAAGAACCGAATACATCCAAATGTATTACCACAAAGACGACAATGTTAGAATGAGTCAGCTTACACACAAATAGGATACTATTCACCAGTTTACTTTTCCCAACAGGTATTTATTTATATTTAACATAGTACTACTGTATACTGCTGGTAAACATAATCAACAGAACTGACTTAGTTTTCTAATAGTATCGGTTGATTACTTGTCTATTTTATACATGTTTTATTGTATCTCATTTCTAGGTTTATCCATTTTTGTTCTATCAGATATTTTAATAAATGGCTTAAATATAAAGAAATGCTGGCCAATGATGTAACTCGGTAAAGGTGCTAATCGAGCCTGCGTCATTATGTTTTATGACGATATTGTTCTTCTTATGATTTTCTTAATATTAAGCAATGTTTTACGCCATGTTATATTGTGTCTTAAAGTTGAATTATTAGTCAATGCCAGACAAACCAGTTTTTTTTCTTCTCACCTTTTTTGTGCCAAAAAGGCACTTAAACGACCCTGAGCCAATGTAGCAGACAACTTTTATTCCCAGGGAAGGTGGTAGGGGCATGCCCCCTGACCTCTCTAGTAATTGTAACTTAAAAATGGCCCAGATACGCGCCTGCTAAATTAAATAATCAAATTGCTCTATGATATTATTAATTTAGAATTTCCTTACTTAAGATAACCGCGATACCTGTGTCGTATGCCATATGTCTCTTATAATATATAGACGAAAATATATATTATTAAATGTATGCTCAATGTAATGTACTTCACAGTATGGTCGTTTTCTAAAGTCTCAAATATTCGAAAGATAAAAAGTCGCACTCGCAAATATGAGGTATTGTAAAGTCTATTTCGTACAAAAACATGTCATACAATGTGTTACTTTCGCATCGTATTAATTTGCATACCAAGAAGTCGTATTCGCAAATGAAGAGTGTTGAAGTCGGAAATATGACTCCTATTCGTTACTTAGTCAAACCGGCACGCCTAAATCAGGGGTGAAGGTCAATTTTTGGTTCCCAGCCTCTTACATGTGTTGTACTGAAACGCCGGGTCGAAGAACATATTCAGAACGAGGCATCCACTTCCGTGTCTTACATTAAAATTTGCGCATCAGTAGGCGTAGTTGTTTAATTTAATGATATAATTTCCTTTTAGTGGAACATTAACGTAAACACATTAAAGCAACATTGAGTGTCTGTTAGAATAGTTCATAGTGGCCTTCCAGCAGACAGCATTTTCAGCCAGAACGACTGTTATGCTAAGAGGTAATTTCGAAAGCATATTCTTCCGGGTTGTGAAAACTTGTGAAGTTGTGTGTAGGACCGCGGGCCAACTAGTGGCTGCAGTCATGTTAACATGTTCTTTATTGGCTGATAAGATACCATAAGCTTTTCAAATCTTTGGACCTATATGCTTAATGAATAACAAGTCGTGGATAAAATCAACTTAATTTCTTTCATATGCATTACATTAGTAAAAGATTGGTTTTATCATAAAGCAACACATGTAAACAGACCAATGTTTTTGTCATTACAGGTTGATTACACATTAAGTATAGCCCACATTGATTGGAGGGTTGAATTCTGCTTCTGGGGAAACATTCTCAAGGTTAGTATCATTTGTGATTTTGTTTAAGAGTTCCTCATTTTCGCAACAAGCTTGTTTTTTTCAAATGTCCATCAATTAGAATGTATCCATTTAGGTTCTCCACTAAAGGGGGTATGACTAAACAGCAAATAGTCACGATTAGTCACAAATAGTCACAAATAGTCGAATGACTAAACAGCGTATAGTCGAATACAGGCTGGTATATAGGCATAGGCTCCATGTTTTCGTATATTATAAATGTTCTTTTGCATTAGAAAAAGGTCATTTCGTTGGTTTGAGACCGAAATCTAAACAGAATTGCGCATAAATAACGCAAAAATGGTGACAAATAGTCACGAATAGTCAAATGACTAAACAGCGTATAGTCGATTTCATGCTGTTATATAGGCATAGGCTTCATGTTTTCATTTATCACAAATATATTTATTATAAATAAAAATGTTCTTTTGCATTAGAAAAAGGTCATTTCGTTGGTTTGGACCCAAATCTAAACAGAAATGTGCATAAATCACGCAAAAACGGTGACAAATAGTCACGTTTAGACAAATGACTAAACATCGTATAGTCAAATTTCAGTAGGTTAATTGGTCAAACTATACCTTTTGGATCAGTTTAAAGAATGTACTTACAATGTTACCGTATTTGCTTGCTAAACATTTACATGACCTCAACGAAAATGTTATGAAGTTAATAAAAAAAAGTGCCGTAACAGCCACAAATAGTCGATCGAGCTGACCCTTGGCCGCTCACAAATAGTCACTTTTTTAACCTGGTCCAAATTTAAAATGCTGTTATATAGGCAAAGGCTCCATGGTTTCATTTATTGTAAATGTTCTTTTGTATTAGGAAAGTCATTTGCTAGTTTGAGATCGAAATCTAAACAGAAATGTGCATAAATAACGCAAAAACGGTGACAAATAGTCACAAATAGTCAAATGACTAAACAGCGTATAGTCGATTTCAGGCTGTTACATAGGCAAAGGCTTCATGTTTTCATTTGTCATAAATATATTAATTATAAATTAAACAAATGTTCTGTTGCATTAGAAAATGGTCATTTTGTTGGTTTGGACCGAAATCTAATCAGAAATGTGCATAAATAACGCAAAAACGGTGACAAATAGTCACGAATAGTCAAATTACAAAAAATAGTTTCAGTATGTTAATAGGCTAAACTATATCATTTAGGTCAAACATTTTATTTTAAATTTTTATTTTAAATTTTTATTTTATATTGAACATATTTGATGTATTTTTACAAACTTGGTTTATTTATACTAGCTTTTAAACACACATGAAAGTATTACCGAAATGTGGTTCAACGGGTACAATTATCTACACGCAACACAGACTCTTTAGTACTCAAGGCAAAAAAGTGAAATTAATTGACTCTGTTTTGTTATTAGCAAACTTTGTTTCATAAAACTTTACATATTTTCTTATTGTCAAACTCATTAACCATGAATTTATCCTACGATTTTCTGGATTCTTCCACGTAACATAAAACAAGACAATTTTCTATAAACAAAACGTTTATTGGAACATGTACTGTTGACCAATCACACAAAGAAAACACAGCGTCTGAGACAATACGAGTAATTCAGGTATGTATAGTACGCTATAATTATCATAATTGGTCGCTGTGATGCATTTCTTAAAAAAAGAATATTATAATAAGTAAAATGATAATGATGTTAATGAGGACGACTAGAGGAGGCACAGGAGAAAATGCCGAATTCGACACCACAGACATCCCCAAAAGTGGAAGAAAGACAAATTTATTTTTAGAAGGGGTTACAGAAAAATAAATTCAGTTATCTTAAAGTATTAAATACACTGATGTTGTTGGTAATAAACGCTGATAAATCAGACATGTAGAATCAAATGTTAATCGGGAGTGGTTAAAATTGAACATGTGTGTATGTGCGTGTGTGCGCGCGTGTGTGTTTGTGAGTGTGCGTGTGTGTTTGTGTGTATGTGCGTGCGTGCGTGCAAGTGTGTGTGTGTGTGTTCGTGCGTATGTAGTTGGTGTCAGACGGCGACAATTGTATGAATACACACCTACCAACCAGGGACACCAACCAAACCGTGGACGTCCCCGGATGTACTGTTGCTGAAATCAGTGCATACAGGCATTTAAAGATAACATATGTGAAATTCGCGGATATCGCTGCATGTCCCCAGTTAACCACATCGGTACGGACCACAATATACACAACTGATTTGGACATGGTATTACACAGGCGTCCCCGTTTTTCTTTAGTTCTTCTAAAAGACATACACTTCTAAAAGACATACACACTTTTACCACCACGTCCCCGTTTATGCGCTATATATTAAACAATCACACACAGAAGCAACATCTGTGTAGCACTATTTATCCACTGATCAAGCACTGTTGTAAAAGAGTTATAGTAATTGCGGTTGTTGATAGCTTTAGAAATACTTCATTACTGTTTAAATTAGGAATATCAACGGTTAACCGGATAACCAGATATCAATTTGCTCTCCAGTTAACCGCATTAATTGCATATAACTTTGAAAATAAGTATTATCAATTGTACGTCTGTGCTAAATTCAAGTGTTATACAAAACAATTGTTAACAGTATTAATGAAATAAATCTATCATAAAATCAAAATTGGATCAACTCAATAAATAAATCAGCTAACTGAGACTAGACAAGATAGGAACTATGACATACACCATAATTATTATCTTTAGTTACATAGGAGCAAAATATGGAAACATTTCACTCCTTCTTAAATTCGATAAACAAAAAGCAAACCAAAACTTGTTTAAAAATCAACAGGAAGTTATTTCAAAGGGAAGTTTACATGTGTATTTGATAATGATGAAACCAAGACTTAAATTTAACTTGGAGAAGGAAGAGGGAAGTATTTATTTTCCGTAAAGATGAAGAGTGCGCTAGTGTTTCGTTCATGAACAGAGATTGTATTACAAGGAAACAAAAAGGAACCTTTACAACTTGAGAGGATCTGCATACATGTTCATAGAATACTAACAATGTTCAAGTGTGTAAAACTGATTGTGCCCAAATCCGTAGCTTATCAGTTCTCAGGCTCCATGTAAAGGTTATATCCAGACAATGTTTCAATTGCAAATACATGTCACGACAATAAACCTCTACGTTTAGGCATTTTAGAATGAAACGTATGAAATTGATTAAGTTAAGACGATTTAGTAAAGTATCCGTAGGTATAAGTATAGTATTCATAGGCAATACAACGTAAGTCATGAAATATTTTTATATGAGTTTTCATCATTGTCTTATTTATTTTAAGACGATATGTGGTATATTGCAAAATGTCCTCTCTGATCTATTTTTTATGCCATATTTGAAAAACCAAAACAAGTTTTTAAGTAAACGTTCCTCATACGTTCTCGTTACAATAAAATTATAAAATATATACTTTACAAATGTATATTAAAATAATATAATCTCGTCCAAATCTCGTGCGTTTAGTAGATTGATGATTTTCCTTTTCTTTTTGGTGGTAGATATTTCTGCGCATTGAAAGGCAGCGAGATTACATTATATGTTGTTCCTAGCCATAGTTTTGTCCAGTGTTGTGAATAGCATTCCATTGTGTCTGTTTGCCTTATTAAATATTTCAATTCATTTGTTACCACACACCCACTTCTGGATTGAGGTATATATATTTTGGGACAGCTAGCTTAGACGACGTAGGTCTTTCTGCGCTACGTAGACAGGTTTTTCCAAAATTAAGGTAGACCTGTCAACGTGCTCAGAGATGGACTTGTGCACGTGATGTCCTTTGTAAAACTCGTTACTTTATTTTTGAACGTATTTTAAAGGTAATTCGCCGCTGAGATGACGAGCGCATTTACAGTTATATACATAAAGGTACAAAAATACGATATCAAGTGCAAACTTATTCTGGTCTATCCATGACATTAAACAAAATATCAGTATATGCATGGTTGATATTGAACTGGGTCTTACGGCGCACATCAACACTGCCAACAGTTAAATGTACGTTTGGACGAAAAAAAAAACGTTTATACCCCAAATGGAATATTGCTTTATTTGAAGTGTATTCTTTTTCTTTTAAAAATAATTTTGAGTAAAATTCTTGCATTCGGGTCACATCTATAATAATTAAACTGAAAGTTATATCAATAAAAACTTAAAGCAAACCGAATGTATATGTTAGTGTAATTGTTTTAAAATAACACAATATTTGCTTTTAGGGACTTCTATAAACTAGCTAAAAATTATAGCAAAGACGCAGAATCACGAAGATATGAAAAGTCGTCAATGCATATGCAGTTATTTATGTGACAACAAATGACACGTTTACTCTTCCTGTTTTATATATAATTATTCCATTAATTATATATACAATACGTCTTTGCAATCCAGCATAGACACTGATAAAAAAAACACCTTCATAGTACTTCGTTCTTAAACTTTAAATTGTTTCTTCATATAATCATGTGTACCCCCAAATTTTTTTTTCATATTTCACACCACATCGTCTTCTCTCAAACCTAAAATTTTCCTGGAATTGACATTTTGAATACCATATTGTCTTTCGCATTGTTCCACATATTACTCTAGTTTTGTACCTGGGTTGAAATAAAAGTATTATCTGTCTGTCAGTTAGGCCCAAAACTGACAATAGTGAATGATAACACTTATCGCCTATTCAGCAAACATATAATTACTTAATCTTACATGACAAACTGACAGAATATACATTGTTAGATTTAATTAAAGCATGGGATTTTTCTTGTATTTTTGTAACCACTGAAGATAAAAGAATGTTACGATTTCAGGATAAACATATATAAACTTTGTAAACAGGGTTGTAATTTGTATTTCTTAACGAAGGCTGTAGATTTATGGAGAATAAGAACATTCTCCCGCAACCTTGAGATACGGTAAGAGCAGCTCTTCTCATTTTCAAAAAGAAATAATATTTATGCGAGGAGATTATTTAAATTATGAACATTTAACTAGACTGAATAAAATACAACCGAAAACATTATGGCATGTTTATTTAGTTTTTAATTTTCGCATTGTAGCTTATTGGGAGGCATCGAGATGTTTTGCTGTTACTTGCCGCTTCAGATATGTATATCATTGATTCAATATATACTGCCAGAAGAAACTTAAAACTATCCCCACCCCCACCCTTCCCCTTCCTAACACACCTCTTCCCGGAAGTACAGAGGACGTTACCAGGTCCAGCAGTGTATTGCAAGCATGACGTCATTTATGTACATTTCTGATTATATTTTGGTCTCAAACCAACGAAATGACCCTTTTCTAATGCAAAAGAATATCTATTTATAAATAAATAAATAAATAAATAAATTTATGATAAATGAAAACATGAAGCCTGTGCCTATATAACAGCCTGAAATCGACTATACGCTGTTTAGTCATTTGACTAGTTGTGACTATTTGTCACCGTTTTTGCGTTCTTTATGCACATTTCAGTTGAGATTTCGGTCTCAAACCAGCGAAATGACTTTTCTAATGCAAAAGAACATTTACGATAAATGAAACCATGGAACATTTGCCTATATAACATCATTTTAGCTCAGGTTCAAACAGTGACTATTTGTGAGCTGCCACGGGCCAGCTCGGTCGACTATTTGTGGCTGTTAAAACACTATTTGGGATTAACTTCATAACATTTTCGTTAAGGTCATGAAAATGTTTGTCAAGTAAATACGGTACAATTGTAAGTACATTCTTTTAACTGATCCAAAAGGCAAAGTTTCACCAATGAACCGATTGAAATATGACTATACGCTATTTAGTCACTTGACTATTCGTGACTATTTGTCACCGTTTCTTGTGCTATTTATGCACATGTCTGTTCAGATTTCGGTCTCAAACCAACAAAATGACATTTTCCTAATGCGAAAGAACATTTACAATAAATGAACACATGGAACATATGCCTATATAACAGACTGTAATCGACTATACGCTGTTTATTCATTCGACTATTTGTGACTATTTGCTGTTTAGTCATACCGCAAAGAAATGGCAGCTAATAAACACACAACTGGGGATCATGTACTATTAAATCAAAATATAGAAATGACTAATACATAATACCTTTGAAACATCCAATTTATTTTATTGAAATATAATCAAAAATACACAAAATTCATTTGTAGCCTCCCTACTTCCGGGTATGGAGAGTGACCTCCCTTACATCTCACACAACTGTTATTTGCAGATCTCCCTCCATCAACAATCACGGATTCACAAAATAGCAAGACATAGTAAAACTATCGACATAAAATAAAAGTACCCTTCAAAATAATAATAGGTATAATGCACAGGGATAATGTATAGTCATTTTTACTTTAAATACCCACAATACTTGACTTATTTGTATTTCAATATGTTGATAATACATTCCACATATAGAGGTCAGTTAGATAAAATGTGCGCAAAACTGTGATAAAATATGCGCGTGTTTTTCAACATGGGTTTTATAGATAGATATACAACATAAGATATCTAATATAGAATTTTAAACTCCCAGTGTTTATAGGTCGATTAGTTGTAATATATAATACAACACTTTTATTATAAAATTTTTACCTTCCAAAATCTTATAATACATTTTAAGCTGTGATTTAGATCGCACAATTTATAACATAGCATTTTAAGTTACGGAACCTTATTTCGATCAGAAATAAGGCCCAAATTTATATAAGGATAATAATAATATGTTAAGAAAACAAAAACAGAGTCAAATAATATAAGGACCACCACCCCACACCCACAGACATCAAAATACTAAAATAATAAGCCATTACTATAATCTTCATGTTATAATGTGCTCATCATATACTTATAGTTGAAATGCGACGGTACACAAATCCATTAGTCGTCGTCATAACATTGGTATGTACTAATATGTGGAGACTCTTATGTGTACAATGATACTCCGAAAATCGGAATGTAGTTGATCTGGCGACCAACCAACATTAACTTACATAAATTATCTATATCGACCAACTGTTTATAACTAATAATAACTGATTTAAATAAATTTGCTGACACTTGAATAATTAAATCGGTGATTAAATATTAAAATCTTTAAGATCTGTGTCTTAAAGAGATTTATACGATGTCTATAGGCGATGTAAGAGGTAGGTATAAAGTGTATATTTCGTAATTTATGTAATAAACACTATACCAACAATATACCAAGATAAGTGGTATATGTCACATTAAACTATTTTAATTTAGTGATAATCCTACCCACAAACAAACAGTAACCAAAACCATTCATCATATAACTATAATAATTAGCAGCTTGTGTATTCTATTCTAAAGGCAACCACCGCTGTATCTAGTGGGTGGGGAGAAGGGCTTTAACTAAAGATAATATGAAAGCTTGCTAGTAGAAAATCAGTTCCAAATATTTAAAATTAGTGGAGCAGAAACTGTGAGGGATATCGGTTTTACATCCTGACGCAGTGAAGGACAGACAGAACTATACTTTACGCCGCATCCGTAATGATGCGTCATGTCTCAATGTAAAAAAAATATGACTACTTGAAAAATACAGTACTGCAACTGGTAAGGATAAGACATTTCATGTTCACTGGTGATCAATACTGCGTGGATTATAATTTTAGGCCATGTTGATAATAATAATTTACGCCGAGTTCATAATACTTTACTCCGTGTTCATAATTTACGCCTCTTTACGGAGAAAGATATACCTTACTTATTTTAGCAAATATGACTCCCATTCGTTACTAAAGTCAAACCGGAATACCTAAATCAGGGATGAAGGTCAATTTTTGGTTCCCAGCCTCTTACATGTGTTGTACTGAAACGCCGTGTCAAAGAACACATTTAGAACGAGGCATCCACTTCCGTGTCTTTCATAAAAATGGCGCATCAGTAGGCGTAGTTGTTTAATTTAATGATATAATTTCCCTTTAGTGGAACATTAATGTAAATACATTAAAGCAGCATTGAGTGTCTGTTAGAATAGTTCATAGTGGCTATCCAGCAGACATCATTTTCATCCAGATCGACTGTTATGCTAAGAGGTAATTTCGAATGCATATTTTTTCCGGTTGTGAAAACTTGTGAAGTTGTGTGTAGGACCGCGGGCCAACTTGTGGCTGCAGTCAAGTTAGCATGTTCTTTATTGGCTGATACGATACCATAAGCTTTTCCTATCTTTGGACCTATATGCTTAATGAATAACAAGTCGTGGATAAAATTAACTTAATTTCTTTCATATGCATAACATTTAGTAAAAGATTGGTTTTATCATAAAGCAACACATGTAAACAGACCTATGTTTTCATGTCATTACAGGTTGATTACACCTTAAGTATAGCCCACGTTGATTGGAGGGTTAAATTCTGCTTCTGGGCAAACAGTCTCAAGGTTAGTATCATTTGTGATTTTGTTTAAGAATTCCTCATTTTTCGCAACAAGCATGTTTATTTCAACTGTCCATCAATTATAATGTATCCATTTAGGTTCTCCACTAGATGTGTATTTACACCTTATATGCTGTAAACATTCTTAGGATACAAAGCTTACACTTTCTGTTTAATGTAATGAATTAGAGTTATCATAAGCCAGTTGGAATCTATAAACAAATACACATTTTCAATAGAATTTACATTTCCTGGTTGGCAATAGATTTTCGGCTAAACTTAAGCTGAATCTAATTGTGATAAGTAATAGAGTACAAATTTACTGTCATTGTTACTCGCTGAAGGTGGTTAAATACCACAAGCCCTCAACTAACTAAAGTCGGACTTAAAACATACAAACTGTACACTATACAAAGCCATTTACTTAAAACCATTTGAATCATTTGTTTAACCATTATTGTGATAAGATTAGGTTATTGTGTTCCTACTGATAAGCTTGGTGCATTGTGATTATTGGCTAGTTAGCAACACATACCTATTGTTCTTGCAGCACAGACTTCAGTGTGCATACCTTTAGAAATCTTGTGCCAGATAGTCAATATGGCAACAGCAATCGATTTAGAGAAGTGCCAAGATGAATATAAAGATGCCAAATGTTCCATTTGTGCAAAGGACAACAAAGACGAGATTGCAGATCATTACTGCTTTGACTGCAATAAACATATGTGTACATCTTGCTTAGGAACACATAATAAATTTATCGAAAACCACAACGTAGTACAAGGACTTGGAGATGGCAAAGATGTGCTGACTGAGAAATGTGGAAAACATGCTGAAGAGTTGATAACGTTGTACTGTCGCCAGCACAAGGAACTGCTGTGTAGGAAATGTCGCCACTTGGATCACAGGTCAGTTGTCCGCTTTTAAGGTGATTTCTAATAGTTTGTCCATATCTAATACATAAAGCATTTTTGACCCCTGTTCTGGCAAATGTGTGCCTAGTTGTGGCATAAACTTATGTTTAAATTTCAATAAAGACTGTCATAACATTACCCAATTGTTAGACAGTACAAATCATGAAATATATGGCTGTCCTTGTCAAGGTAGGGCTGTAAATTCCACCCCCTGTATTTACCGGTGGTATTTACTGGTATTTACCGGCCTGGAAAATACTCCCTAAATACTGGCAAATGTAACCGTTGGAACAAGCGAATTGAAGATTACAGCTGTTCTTGGTTGGGTGTAGATTCTTTAAACAAATGGTCTGAGAGTAACAAAAAATAACATTTTTCAGGTATTGTAACATATAATCCATTAAAATACAACATAATTGAAAGTTGACTATCTTTCACGGGTAGTCGTGACTCTTGACCGATTTTAATTTTTTTTTTCAAATTTGAGGCGGCCCGATTTTCATTTGAGGCGGTCAAGTCGGCCGCCAGCCGCCTTCTAATGTCAACCCTGATGAATATAAAGGCAATTGATGGGTAAACTTGAATTTATCCACATTAATGTTGATAATAGGGAATATTGTATAAATTCCAGGGTGGTCAATACAAGCGACAAGTATTTGCCAGTATTTACCGGTAAAAAACCGCCGCTGGCATGGAAATTACTCATATTTACCGGCATTTTGCAGACTCTGGTCCTTATTCATTCTGACCATATCAATAAATAAAAATGATGGGGATTTCAGCTAAAGCTAGATATCAGTAACCTTGTGCTTGATCTTTTCTGGTTGCTATAATTTGTTTCTATTAATTATTTGGCAGCTTGAGAGAAAAGAAATGGTGCCAACTGCTGAATACCACCTTAAACAAAATGTAATTATTTAAGAATGAGCTCAAGGTTCAGTCGCAGATAAAAGATCACTTTAAACGCTAAATACTCATTCTTATTTACAGTTTAACTTTTACACCACATTAGCAGTGGCAGCCAAGAATTGTTTTTGTTTTGGGGGTGGGGGGACTTGGGGTGGGGATCCTAATTGAACGAGTATCAGGGGTGCTAGCCGTGCTAGACGGATATGGGCAAATGTGCCCCCCCCCCCCAGAAAACTAGATTGCAGCAAAAACCATTTATTGCATTACATAATCTAGTAGAAACGTTTTCCATGTAATTATATGTTCGTATTTTCAACAAAAAGCATTATCAATAATCATATCTTTTTCATGGGAAGACCTGAGGGGAGAGGTCAAATTGAGTGAGAACCATAAGTTCAAGTAGTGTAAGGGGTTAAGTGGCATGCTCCCACAGGACTAGTGTTGACATTTAGAAGCCAAAAAAGTGTTAATTTCCTGCATTTCGGATGCTTGGCAGCCTATTGTAGAAAGATTTTTACCCAAATTGATTTCAATGCATTTTTGTCAACACATTTTAGACATAAATTCATGCTTACTTGTACTGTACACATATGCGACAATAATAACACATACACACCCTTGGCCCCTCTTTTTAACCCCCGTCCCCCTTATAAGATCCGCCCACGCATTAGTGCTGTTGCTAAAATTTGGATATAGTAAGCTTGCATGAAGACCTAGCTTGGGATTGGATTTGGGACCAGACGGGTCAAGTCACTGTTACTAAAAGTAGACAAACAGATTCTGGTCAATAATGTTAGTTTGGATAAACCAATCCTGCTGAAACTTTGGATACAGTAGGCCTGAATGAAGACCTAGCTTGGGTTTGAATTTGGCGCCAGTCGGATCAAGGTTAAGGTCACTGTTACTAAAAATAGAAAAAAACAGTTTCCGGTCAATAACTTCAGTATGAATAAACCAATCTTGCTGAAACTTTTGATAGCTTGCATGAACACCTACATTGAGCTTGAATTTGGGGCCAGTCAAGTCAAGGTCATGGGCAATGTTACCAAAAATAGAAAATAAAACGCTTAATAATTTGTGTTAAAATGGAGATATTTTGTTTGTAGGTAGTTTATATGCAAACTTAGCATGAGATTGAATTAGGGGCCAATCGGGTCACGGTCAACGTCACTGTTTCTAAAAATAGAAAAAACAGTTTCCTGTCAATAACATAAGTTTGGATAAACCAATCTTGCTGAAACTTTGGACATAGGTAGCTTGAATAAAGACCTAGCTTGGGATTGGATTTGGTAAATCGTTGAAAACCTTGTTTCATGGCATGGCCACGTTTCTTGTTGATATTTTGTATCATTTGGTTATTGTCACCATTTTGTGCATAAGAGGTCAAATATGATCGTATTGATGAAAAGCGATCACTGACAAAAAATGCAGACTGATGTTAAAACCTTTCACTGCAGTTCATTCTGAACAGCCCAGGAAATCCGTCTACTTGATTTGCATTTTTGCCGTTACTGTGCAGCGACATTTCTATCATTATAGCACATGGGCAGTTATGAGGTGCCCAGGGACTGAACCCGGCCGGTCCATTATACTGACACCAACAAGTCAGTCGTAATGTTGTCCCCTTAGCCTCGAGCGTTAGGAGGGAAGCCACTGATACCAACTTAAAAGTCTTTGGTTTGACCCGCCCTGTGTTTGAACACGCGACCTCCCGATCGACAAGCATTTTTAATTGGTTAATGGCGATCGATTTTCATTAATACGTACATCTTTCACTTAGGATGCACAAAATGGTGGCAGCAAACAAAGTTTACAAAATATCATAAAAACCGGTATGTTCATTGTGTATCGCGGTACTGTATCGCAATATACTGGTATTCAGTTATGAATCTTGTTTAATTAGGTATCTGGTTAGGATAGATATGATTTGCTGGTAAAAATAACATATCACACAGACATGTGATTTCTTTATTTTAAAATGAAATACATGAAGTTATTGTTTGTAAAAACTGGTAACCAATTGAATGGACAAGAAAGAGACTTGCACAGCCTTGCAAACAATTTTACTAACATAGACAGGAAGACAAGTTTGCAGCAATAAGAATAAAATTAATCATGTTATATTGATTTTTAAAATGGATTTTAACTAAATATATGCTGCCTTGTGGTCCAGGTTAAATGTTGGATTTCTTGTAAAATATAAATCATATTGACATACACCACAAGAAAATTGTTATTATGATTTGGTATACATATTCCTTGGGAGGTCCTGTATCAAAATTGTGCAAGAATTTTTAACTGTCAAAAAATATGGCTGCCACTTAGTGGTCATTTTCCATATATGTTTATATAGGACAATTTTGAAAATCTAATTGTAAGAAACTATGGCCGCAAGGGCGTTGCCATTTTCATATATGGCTTTATCTTAAAGCTTAGAAAATCTTCTTGTAAGAAGCTAGAGCCGACTATATAAATGTTGCTTTTAATTTTATATAGTAGTAAATCCGATTGGGCTAGTTGAAGCAATCTGAAAAAACAGTTGCCCAATTCACAAATTTTGCGTAGATTTTAATGTAAACAATGCCATTTGGCCATTGTTTGTCTAAGCAAGTTACAGCTAGAGCCCATTGTTAAGGAGGGTGTGGCTACAACCCATCTGAGGAAGGGTCATTTATACATTGCATTAATTACCCATGTACCAATGACAAACTAAAGTATAAAGTATGATGTCATCACCCTGTGCAGATGGTATCACCATTGAAATTTGATGTTATCACACAATAGCAGAAAACACGTACTTAACTGTACGGGGCACTTAAAGGTACGGGGCACTAAAAGAAAAAAAAATAGCATCGAGGTTAGGAATGCAATCGGATATTCAATGGATTGTATAGAACACTTGACTAATGCACATAGATTTGGGAAAATGTTGATTTGGTTAGATCAGAAGTTATTTGACATTTTGTATCAAAACCTTGTTATTCGTCCTCTGTTTACGGTTGATATTGCAAATTATTTATATACAGAAATACACATTCCATGTCAAAATATACTTATTGTTACTGTTATCATCCGGCATATGCATCCTTGTGACACTGTAGATAGTCATGGCCGCGACTATAGGCTGATACGGCCACATAAAAAATTTGACCAAATTTACCTGGCAAATTATAGAAAATGGCCAAGTCA
Source organism: Sinonovacula constricta (assembly GCA_007844125.1). Taxonomy (NCBI): domain Eukaryota; kingdom Metazoa; phylum Mollusca; class Bivalvia; order Cardiida; family Solecurtidae; genus Sinonovacula; species Sinonovacula constricta. The sequence goes on from CM017566.1 coordinate 53,433,774, forward strand.
AACAAGCACGTTACTTCAACTGTTAAATATGAATATCATAATTCAACCAACTTGCCTAAGAAAATGTTGTTAAAATCCTGAGCAAAATCCTGTGTATCTTTTTCTTTGTCATTGTTAGGTGACGATTCTGAAATTAGAACCAAAGTCTATAAATTATGTTTAACTTCAAATTTACAAAAACAACAACAAACAAAACAAGCAAAATAACAACAACCAAAAAACAATAAGGTATAAAGTGTTATAAGTGATAATATATGGTGGAGCTGGGTTGAGGATTGATAATTGGCCCTTGGGGCCTAAACGCCCTCTGGTTTATTTTTACCAGCAAGCCATTTATCTGCACTAAGTTGTGTTTCGACATATATAATTTTTGAAGAATTGCAGAAATCTGTATCAGGCAAAAATATGGTTAAACGGAAATGGTAATATAGACAGAGTCTAATGCTGTTCATTTGAAACAATGTGCATCGATTGATATGTAAAGAAAATAATGTGAAGACAATTTTTAGCTGGGAGTGGAGTGGCAAAATTATATTTTCAATTCAAAAACAATATCGCTTATTTGAAGTGTTTTTGTGTGGCAGGCCCATATTTGAAAAGTAGAGTCGCAGAGTTGTTACATACTGTGCTATTCACCAGATGGGTTTAAGCCATACTCAAGGTCATACATGTGGGGTGTTCCAGCTTACCTGTGGTGTAAAGGCTGTTGTGTTCATGTGTCTTCCTCAACCTTACTCAAGTTACTGTAATGACCACATTGGGGTCACTGCGATGTACTTCAGTGCCATTTTTTTCCATTCCTTTTCAGGAAATGTCAGGACCTCCAAAATATAATGGAATCCTCTGATGAACTTAATGCTGACCCTGGGTTACAAGCTGCCCCGGCACAATTAATATCTGCTTTGGACAATATTAACAAAGCTATTGAAGCACTAGACAAGCACATGACCAATATTCAGCGGAGTGGAGATGGTTTTCTTAAAGATGTGGAAGATTATGCTAAGAAATTGCTGGCACGAATTGAGGAGCTAAAAGTGAAGGGTAAGAAGGATATCAAAAGTAAACAAGAAGAGCTTCTTGCAGTCGCCAAAAGTCATCGACAGGCGTGTGCTTTCACTAAAGATGAAATAAACCAGTGTTTAGATAAAATTAGAAAGTCAAAAGAGTGGAAAGCCACTACGTTTGTCCTTAAAAAGAAGGGCCAGACAATTGCATCCAAAGCTGAAGCTCTTTATAACGAGTCGGACAGTCTAATAAAGGGACATCAATTCATCTTCATGACTGAAATGAAGATATTTGACTCCCTCAACTGTTTCCATTCCCTTGTTAAAGAAGTCAGTACAAAGGTATCAGAAAAGAAACAAATCAACATCAGGATAAAAAGGGATAAGAGCATGTGTGATAACATGGGTTGCTGTCATCTCATTGATGGGAGTCTGGTAGTAGCTGATAACGGAAACAGCAGACTGAAGCTTGTAGACCAATCAAGTAGCATGGTAACCAAGTTCTGCGATACAAATGGAGAGCCAACAGATGTATGCTGTATTGGTCCACAAGAGGTAGCAGTAAGTATACTTTTCGTGTCCCTTTGCTGATTTAATTGAGATGTATCCTATAATGTATCATTCTGACACGTGACATATTCAAAGTAAAAGAATTAAAATAATTTTAAGTCAAGTTGCATGTGCATGATGGGTCTGGTCAATTACATAACGTCATTCTCCAAAACAAGCTTAAGTCCTCCAACAAGCTTCTGCACATTGCTACATGCACTTAGTACCTGAGTACTGGTTCTACCCAGAAAGTGGGCAGTTGGAAAAAAAAAACTTTCTCAAATGACTGTAAATAAAGAGTTTTAAAATAAACAAAAATTATAACAAAAACTATATCATTGACATAGTGCTTTAAATTTACTTAGGCTAAAGTAATAGATGATATATGTTTCGACAATATCAGTGTTTATGCCATCTTTTAATGTCCAAGGCGGATTTCATCATTTGTGACTTACCTCCTGGAAATTTGGTAATCATCCAGGAAATCTAAAGGTCATGTTTTTAATAAATGTATAGATCAAAATAATATTTTAGAAATATTTTTTAATATTAGTTTTAATATTTCAAGAAGTTATTCTTATAACTCATTTGTCCCAAACAGTGTAGATTGACAAAGTCCTTACCTGGTAACATTTTTACCCAAAATGATAAATGATGCAACACAAATTTCATGTTTAGTTTACATGGGTAATACAAATCACTGGTCTCATTTGCAATGATAATTTAGTTGTTTTGTTTTTTAATTATATCACAGAGACCAATTATGATCACTGTGGCAACTTTCAGCTATTTTGGCAGAGGAATACCCCAAACGAATGACTGGGTAGAACCACTGGCGAACCGCACGTCAGCTGAAAGACATTCTCACATTCAGTCCTTCAACCTAAATGGGACTCGCACCCACCCAGTAGGAGGCGAAGCAGTTGGAGGCAATACATGCGCTGAATACATGCGCCAACTCCACCACTACACCACCGCGCCCCTCCTGATTGTGCTTAGCAAAGCGTCACTGAAGGTTATAAAATATGTAGTTCTGACATGAAACTACATGAATAATTTTAAATGTTATTTATAAAAAGTTAACTGTAATTTAACGACTTTGGTATGTCGCAACCTGGGATCGAACCCATGTTCTCCTGGACACTCGATTGATTATGTTATTATGTCCAGTAGGCCCATTTGAGGCAAGCTATAGGAACTGATGAAATTGTGTCGAAACGCAGAACTTTAAATAGATAAATTCGGTCTCAACAGTCTTATAACAAATACAGAGAAAAGTATCGTCTTCATCAGATATTGGATTGGTAATGTTTCTTACAGTGATGAGTAATCAGGTACAGATGCGTTTCAAATAAAGTAAGATGAAAATAAAATTACCCATTTAATAAAAGTGATTGAATAGTTAAAAAAAGAAACATGGGTCATTAGGAAATGTCCTTTTCACAAGAAATTGTTTACTGATTATTAGTGGGTGATTTATACTGAGAAATGAAATGCGATGCCATGTGCTTTTAGCTCACCTTAGCTTATCTTTAGGGTGAGCTATTGTGATTCACCCCATTGTCTGGTGTTTGGCGTCCCATGTTATATGTCACACGTCACGCGTCCGTCAACATTTTTTAAACGACATCTTCTCTGAAACTGTTTAGCAAACCTCAATCTCAAACTTTATCACAAGCTCCAGCGGGCAGGGCCAGCAAACAGTCGTTCATAGACTTTTTGATCTATTAAAAGTATGACCACCAATATCTAATTTCCATTTATGGCTATATAAATAATGAGACGATCTTGTCAGGAAATGCAAGAGCTAGAACCTTGATGTTTAGTATACATGTTCCTTAAGGCTTATGTTAAAAACGTGGACGCCAGGGCCATATTGAGCAAATATTCTTGTCAGAAAATGCAAGAGCTAGAGCCTTGATAATTGATATACATGTTTCTTGGCTACCCCTTTATCAAGATTGTAGCGTTGTATCAAGACTGTTAAACTAATTTTAAGCCATCAAAAACATGGCCGCATTCGCGTTTCCATTTTCTATAACTGCACATACAGGAATATTTTCAAAAACGTCTTACCAGGGAAGTAAAAGAGCTAAAGGTTTGTTTTCTGGTACACATGTTCCTTGAGTGTGCTTGTATTAAGATGGTTCCAAGACTTTTGATCCGTCAAGAAACATGGTCGCCTGGGGCGTGGCCATTTTTCACACATTGCTTTATACGAATATTTAAAAAGTCTTATTTAAAAAACAACAACAAACAAGCAGCATTTTCTACGCCTTACTAGACAGATATCATTGTGAAGATTTCAGTGTATGATTAATTTTTTCACTCGTGATCATATATCACATAAGTGCCGTAGATTCAATTAGCAAGGAATATAACTAATACACTAGAGGTGTGATGAAAGACAAGTAAAGACGAAACTCATTCGACTTGACAGTGAGTCGAGGTGGCCCATTTGCGCCTCTGACAAATCACATGGCCGCGTACACTCCTAAAAGGAATAATGTGCCCGAGGATAAGATGTAACAAAAAGCTTAAGGTTGCCTACATCTGCTTAGATTGGGAAAATAAATTATATGCTAATTGTTTGCGGGTATCACAAAGCACAAAATATAGGAAAAATGCATTTCAAACTTTGCAGAAAATCTTTATATGTGAAAGAGAGATAAATAGTAATAATAAGATATACGTAGAGAGACGAAATTTTCCGAAATTACGTCACATAAGAGATGTACATTTGAATCACTGTTAGCATACATGTACGCGGAATTGCATGACTTTGTAATGGTACCAAAACTATCTCAGGTACCGGAACTGTGACTGACATTATGGAGATTTATAGTCATCATTGTGGTATATTCAGCACAAAATAGGACAACTAATTCGAGTTTATTATGTTTTAAATATCTGTGAAAATTTTGATAGGACCTTTTCTTATTTACCTATTAAGAAAACAACAAAAACGTTTTTGTTTATAGTATATGAATAATTAATAGTTAATTATTTTTCATAAGGTAAACAAAGCAAGCATGTAAACCGAATGTTCTGGCTGAACATTCGAACTATGATAGTCATACCTTACGCGACGAATTCGAACCAAAGTTTACACTTTGCCACGAACGTCATTTGGCGTGTGTTCGAGAAGACAGGAGAGAAGCAATGTTGGAGCCCACGGCTACTGAATACGTTTCACTTCATACACCGTGAGATTTTTATCTACGATATCGCCGTATTTAGAATTGACTTACTAATTTGATACCAGTCTGTTCTGCCCTATCTATGAAGAAAGTACATGAACATGAGGTTTACAATGCTAATTGTTAGAATTTTCCATTAAATAACTACACTTTAAATACATTTAATTATTGTCCCTTGCACTTTAGATATAGTCCCTCAGATTGAACGTCTACTTAGATTCCAACCTTAATATCGATTCTGTCATCGACAACGAAGCAATTATGGGTGGGACATTATTGAAGTTTGTCCCCTAATTCACCCCAACCCACCCCGGCACATCAAAAACCCAGCTACGCTCCAGCATTGTACGTAAAATGACAAAATTAAAACACACTATCTCAAGTGGTGTGTGATACAAGTTATACAAATCAAAAAAAGCTTGATTTATACTCCTAAATTGCACACATTGATCATAAAAATTGTATGCCTAGCACAGGTTCTCTCGTACATATATACAAACAGTTGTACAATGTCATTTCATTCGTCACGCGACAAAATATGACGTCATAAATACGTATTTGAAAAAAACAACAAGTTCAGCGTTCATGAATTCTGTTAAAAAGGGATAGCTTCTGTGAGGTATTGAAGGAAATATTTAAAGATGTCTTGTTAATTGTAAGTTTGAATATTATAAAAATACTTTTAAATATATGACTTTTTAAATTGCTTTATGCTTCAATTTGGTTAAAATACATTTCGAAAACCATGAGTGCATGATTGTTTTAGATCTCTGTTTCTTGTAGATGGCTAGATCTAGACACAATGCATTTTGCACATATGCGGTTAGTCTACAGTAGATTTTCATTTGTTATTGATTCAAAGAGCAAGACGTAACTAGATTTAACTAGATCTTAAATGTTGATTGTCTATTATTTAAGTTATTACACGTTTTCACATGTTCAGATATATGACCATATGTTTTCTTTTCACACTTTCAGACACAAATGGCGACTTTTCCTTGTACTCAAGCTTAACCGAGCCTCGAAGACAGCGAGTGTAGCAAGTGTACAGATCTGTATTTTCGGGTGTTTTTTTAGTCATATTTTCCCAATATTTAGACCAGACACTAGCAAGCTGATCGACATGAACGACTGAAGATTAACATTTCTTTTAATGTTTACCTGCTTTACATGTCTATATTTTCAGGTTGTTGTATGGATGATTATTCTGCCGGCCATGTTTTCTTCACCGCAAACAAACTGATCGAACTTGCCATGACACAAAGGCCTGTATACACCAAGCATTTCTAACTTCACGACTTGAGCCCAAGCCACCATTTTGAAAACTAAGCTTTTGTATGTAGAAGAAATGTGATTTTAATTTCAAAATAGCAAATTTAAATTGTCATGCTACATTTCATACTTACAGCTGAATATACGCTGAAGATATTGTGAATTAATATCTAAGACTTTACCTAATCTTACTAAAGAATGGTTGGTGTATACGGGCCAAAGACTTTATTTATGTTCTGTTTTCCCCTTCATTTTCAGGTTTCATCATTTACGACTGTGAACGTTGACGTGTATTTTGTCACCAACACAATCTGTACATTTACAATGTTTTACTCTGGTCTACATTTCTGTATTTCCAGGTTGCCTTCCGTCGTTTTACCGAAGTCCACGTGTACAACACTGTCAGTCTGACCAGGACACGAACCGTCGAGTTGGGACATAAGACCGCCATGATCGCTTGTCATGGCGGACTGCTGTACTGTGCTGAGTGGCCGCGTGGTACCATCGTGTACGTACACGACGTGAGTAGTGGCAGGAAGCTGAGGGAGATCTCCATGGACACCGACGGCCGGCAACTGTTCTCTAACATCCGACACATCGTCGTGAACAGTTCCGGCGACCGACTGTATGTGGCTGACTTGGAGAGAGGTCTTGTATGTGTCGGCGTGGACGGGAGGCGGATATTTCATCTCTCCGAGGACGATCTCGGACAGACTGGAGCCTATGGTGTGACCACTGACCATCGCGGTCACGTGTTTGTATGTGGCTATGACTCATACAACGTAGTCATGGTGACCGAGGATGGTCACGTGGTCGGTCAGATATTGTCCGAGGAAGATGGAATCACGTGGCGTCCACAATGTCTCAGTTATGATGAGAGGAGGAGTCTGTTGTGTGTTGGAGGGTGGTACCGTGATCAGCTTCTGATGGTGGAATTGTAAAGTTAATATTAAATATTGGCGGACATTTTGTTTATTATTTATGTTTATACTTTTGTTGCTGATTGCGACATTTTGTGAATTGGTGACTCGTTATAAATGTGGGATTAACTTAACGTGGAATTAACGTTTTAGCAAAACAATGTTTCATCGACATTTTGTTTAGGAATAAAATGAAATTAAAACGTGTCTTTGAGGCTTTCAATTTAACGTCACGCTATCTTGACGATATTCTAACTATAGATAATCCTTTCTTTTCTCAAATGATCCATCTGATTTACCCTCCAGAACTTACCCTTAATAAAGCAAATAACTGACATTCAAATGCAGCATTTCTAGACATTGAGATCAATATTTCCAATTACAACGTCTCTACTAAAATCTATGACAAGAGAGATGATTTCAACTTTATTATTGTGAATTATCCATACCTTGATGGTGATTCACCTCATGCTACCTCCTATGGTATTTACATATCACAACTTACAAGGTTTGCACGAGTTTGTACTAAAGTAGAAGATTTCAATGCTAGAAACCTGTTTATTTCTTCTAAACTGTTACAGCAAGGCTTTCGTTTTCATAAATTAAGAAAGGCGTTTTCAAAATTCTTTCACCGCAATGATTTTATTGCTTCTAAGTATAATAGCAGTATGAAAACACTTATGCAGAAAGGCATAAGCCATCCTGCATTTTATGGAAATGTTTTATACAAGTTAAAGAAGATCAAGGGTCTCAATAACTTTTCTGACCACTTTACAAAACTTATCAGAAAATGTATTGCAGACGGTTACAACCCGGGAATACTTCGATGTACTGCATTGCTTGCAATTGACCCTTTTACAGTCAAGAACTTGCATTGCTTTTAAATTACACGATGACCGGACAGGTCGTTGAGACTATATGAAAACAGTGACTTAAAGCCATAATTGAACAGTCACTGTTGGATTTCTTGTCTCTTCATCTCTCCAGTCGTGCCCTATATAGGTGGGACAACTTGAGCAGTCTCCATACCCTTTACGTGAGATTGCACAGTAGGTATAACATCGGGATTTTTTTTAAATCTTTATCATATATAATATGTCAACTGCGGATAAATCCTCGGCGTTTATAATATGTTTTTAAAACGATTAACTCTAAACAATACTACGTTTTATTTTGTTGATTTTCTAAAATTCTATTGTTTCTTCCATATTGTTTACATTTCACTTTTGACACTTTTGGCATATGACGTCATGGCATTTATGACGTCGTTATATGGTTCTTATAATATATCAGCGCTTGTACTGCTTTATTTTATTTTAAACTACTCTCTCATTTGGAATTTTTTGGTTGCCGAGGCTTTTATCTACTGTAAATACTGTACATATGTTCCATTATATCTGTTTTAACTCCCGATGCAGGTGCTTATTGTTAGTTGTGTCACTTTGACGGGATACTTTTATTTACACTGTTTGTTTGATAGAAAAACCGTCAGGAAGTGCGAGGTTGGAGCGCTCCACAAACCAGGTTTAAGCACCCCAGTTGGCCATTTTGCCGACTGACCGTTCCAAGGCGGTAACTGATGGTTTTTCTTTTTGTGTGTTATGTCTCGTCTCTGTGTTTTTTGTCACATTTACATTTACCTTGTCTGCCTTGGTCTGCAGGTAGATAAAATTTAAATATCTGTGAAAATTTTGATAGGACCTTTTCTTATTTACCTATTTGAATTTCTGTACTTTTGTAAATGTTACAGATAAGTATGTAGTTGATGTATTGTTGTATTTCCATTAAATATTTTGTACAAACGTTCCTACAATTAAAGTTAAGTTCAATTCAGTTTGATGTTTTCATCTCAGTTCGCCATGTTTGTATATTTTACATCAACATCAAAACAATGACGTCATTAATCATGACAGTATGACGTCATCACACGCGGGTAATACATTTCCCCGCAATATTTACAAAAAGATGCAACGTCATCAATACATCACTGCATTGGATAATTATTTAAATCTCGTATCAGATATAATCAGAATTAAATAATTTTAATTAAAACATTTCATATTACTATTCGCATTTTGGTTTAATGTATGTGTTATCATTCGTGTAACATGTAGCAGTATGTGCATAAATGCAAATATGTCCGAGAGTTGTTATATAAACAACCGTCAATCGTTTTCAATGTTAGTTTGTTTAAACAATTGTAGCCGTGACCAGCAAGGCGTCGGTTTTAGTATATAATGTATGGTATCTAGTTAGTATATAATGTTTATAGTATATAAACTTTACAAACAATTAAAAACTACGAGATGTGTGGTTCACTTAGAATTGTGCATAACTGTTTTATCTGCAGCAAATCAAGGATCAGTGATGATGTTATAAAATAAAGAAATATATTAGGTAGATCTACGACAAGTTAATTAAGAAAATAAATTTATTCTAAATCACTTCTAAAGAGATATGACTAGTTTATATTCAAGTCGATCATGAATTAAGTTATATAAATCGTACAATAGCGATTTGATATTGCATAAACAATTTTTACAAGGACAATTTATGTACGCAACATTGTGTGTGAAACTTTAATTCTGTTAGGTTAAAGGGTTTCTTGCTCCCATTCACCCACACACAATCCGGTCCTGGATTAAAAAAGTATAGATATGAAATTACAAAAAAATATTGCAAAGAAATATTGTATCTTTTTATCCAGTTCGTCAGTTATCTATTCTGTGAACAAATATATATATATATATATATATATATATATATATATATATATATATATATATATATATATATATATATATATATATATATATATATATATATATATATATATAATCCATAATTGTTATAAAGTGTTTATTTTTTATGAACAGAACAGGTTCAAAGCGACCAGGACATAATTTAACATGCACTGTATGTGTATATGATTAGCACTTTTTTAATATTCCGCCACTGTCAAGCAAAATATTGTACATTTTATTATTTACACTACTTGTTCATTTAAAATACTGCATAAGTTTCAAGTCAATGATTGTAATTGTTCGGTTTCTGCAAGAAGTATACACGTGATATGTATTCGAGAAAACGCTGTTTAAATGTATTCTAGTTAGATTGAGTTTCCTGTAGTTAATTAAGTTTGAATAACGCTGTTGTTTGCTTTGCTGAACCTTACTACAATCAATGTGGTTGTCGACTATACACAAATTAAATACTCTTTTCTTGAATTTCGCCAAAAAGGCTTTCAGCAAAAATAATAAAATATGTTCAATTGTTGAGGAACAAATTCAATGCGTTTCACTCAGTTTTTGATGAAAGTTTTGGTGAAAACTGAACAGAAGCGATATTTATCTGTGAAAAAAAAACATTCCTCTAAATGGGGCCTTTATACTGATTAACCATTAAAATGTGATACAAATGATTGTTATAGGAATTGTAAATTGTTGTTAGAACATAGCTTAAACTAGTAGATGTTTGAGTTGACTAGTGCATCGAATAGACCATAATAAAATCTGTACTTATGTACATGTATTTGAATGTAGAATATATAACCTATGTTTGATAGAGATGTCAATATATATATATTGTTTGTATTGTTTTTAGTTTTCTTCTTTAAGTAGCTACACTCTGTACATATAATAAACTATTTAATGTATGCTTTTGGTCATTCTGTCAGTGAAATCCCCATTACCCCCAAATCAGAAAAAGTATCAGTTTGCTTTTACTAACCCTAGCAATAATTTCCAAACACTAAATGCTGCTAGGGGTAAAGACAGTATTGTAAATATTAATTTAAATAACATAAAGTCATGTCTTACTGATATAAATGACACAACACACTGTTAAGGTTAAAACACACACTATAATATATATGCAGAAGATAATTTAAATATTTCGATAATAGTCAGCGGCCGCGTTAATGAGAACGACGCGTTAATGAGGGCGACGCTTTAATGAGGCCGACGCGTTAATGAGAGCGACGCGTTAATGAGAGCGACGCGTTAATGAGAACGACGCGTTCATGAGAGCGACGCGTTAATAAGAACGACGCGTTAATGAGAGCGACGCGTTAATGAGAGCGACGCGTTAATGAGAACGACGCGTAAATGAGAGCGACTCGTTAATGAGAGCGACGCGTTAATGAGAGCGACGCGTTCATGAGAGCGACGCGTTAATAAGAACGACGCGTAAATGAGAGCGACTCGTTAATGAGAGCGACGCGTAAATGAGAGCGACGCTTTAATGAGGCCGACGCGTTAATGAGAGCGACGCGTTAATGAGAACGACGCGTTAATGAGAGCGACGCGTTAATGAGAGCGACACGTTAATGAGAGCGACGCTTTAATGAGGCCGACGCGTTAAGAAGAACGACGCGTTAATGAGAGCGACGCGTTAATGAGAACGACGCGTTAATGAGAACGAAGCGTTAATGAGAGCGACTCGTTAATGATAGCGACGCGTTAATGAGAGCGCCGCGTTAATGAGAGCGACACGTTAATGAGAGCGACGCGTTAATGAGAGCGATGCTTTATTGAGGCCGACGCGTTAATGAGAGCGACGCGTTAATGAGAACGACACGTTAATGAGAGCGACTCGTTAATGAGAGCGACGCGTTAATGAGAGCGACGCCTTAATGCGAACGACGCGTTAATGAGAGCGACGCGTTAATGAGAACGACGCGTTCATGAGAGCGACGCGTTAATGAGATCAACGCGTTAATGAGAGCGACGCGTTAATAAGAGCGACGCGTTAATGAGAGCGACGCGTTAATGAGAGTGACGCGTTAATGGGAGCGACACGGTAATGAGAACAACGCGTTAATGATAGCGATGCGTTAATGAGAACGACGCGTTAATGAGAGCGACGCGTTAATCAGAGCGACGCGGTAATGAGAGCGACGCGTTAATGAGAGCGACGCGGAAATGAGAGCGACGCATTAATGAGAGAGATGCGTTAATGAGAACGACGCGTTAATGAGAGCTACGCGTTAATGAGAGCGACGCGGTAATGATAACGACGCGTTAATGAGAGCTACGCGTTAATGAGAGCGACGCGGTAATGAGAGCGACGCGTTAATGAGAGCGGCGCGGTAATTAGAGCGACGCATTAATGATAACGACGCGTTAATGAGAACGACGCGTTAATGAGAGCGATATTTGGAGGGTCGGAGGTTACACCTCCGAGAGTAATGTTTTAAATGGCTTAATATTTAAGGATTCCAAAATGTATAAGTATTTTACATTACTTTAAGCGTTTACTCGAGGAACCGGTGATATATATTTGTTTTTTGTTTGTTTTATCCATTATGAGTCTTTAATCATTTTTCGATGTTTATTTTTTGTATTTAGGGGCTAGTTTTTTTTTCTAAACGCACCGACTAATCATGGTCATTACAGCGACGTCCAGCTCTTTTGGGTGGAGAAGGACCCCAGACACATGTCTAAGTTGAGTTAGAAGACCTTCCCAAATTATGTCCTTTTGCCTGAACTAGACTCCAACAAACACAAAAGGAGGCTGAGCGGTAGTGCTGTCATTGATACGCCAAAAAGAGTATCGATGAGATCGACATATCGAAAGAAAAATATCGTCGATATATCCACATATCGAAGGGAATTTGGAGAAATTGTAATTCTTATTTAATTACTGCCTAGTATGCACATTCTTTGAATACTTATGCACAGTGTTCTTCTTTAACATATTTTCCACTAACATTCTTTTACTTAAAGCTTGATACTTAACAGCAATTTTCTAATAAAATTTGAAAAAATGTGTTGTTTTTTTTTAATTCTTTATAACTTATCTAAAAATGAAAACGAAATGCTTATGTTTTAACCATTTAACTAAATAAACAGAAAGTGTTCCTCACTTTACTAATATACCTATTACTTTATAGTGATTACAGTCAGATTAACAAATGTACTGACATAAACGAACTACAGACAGTAATAAAAACATTTTCATAATCTTCAGAACTGAAAAGTCCCCAGTCAGGTACATCAATTCATGAACTTATATGATAGTATTACAATGTAAAGACATTCAGATTGTCATGTGTATGTGGAGCATTGTATAATACTGTTTAGTAACATTTTCCCATAATGAACAACAACAACCCTTACGCAAAAATCATAAACAATCTTCACCCAGTTATAACTTATAAGGCATTGAGCTGACGGTAGTTGTGGTATAAGAACAACACATCATGTCTGCGTTTTCTGTCGTGAACGATGATCGTTTTTTTATATGATATTTCTTGCTGTAGAGAACCAACGTTCTGTTGGCACACTAGTTGAATGTATTTGAAGATCGTGGGTGACCATTTTGGAAAGTCTTTGGAACTCCTTTTGATGCCCATCATGTCCCTCTTGTTTGTTTTTTGAGCCACGTCGCGAACGTTGACCCACGATGCACGAACATTTTATGTAGGCATTATGCCATGGCAGCAATGTATAGGTCATGCTAACGTCATGACAGCAATGTATAGGGTTGACAGCGTCAGGGCAGCAATGTTTATTGCATGACAACGTCGTGGCATCAATGTATTGGGCAAAAACATCCTCATGGCAGCAATGTATAGGGCTTGATAACGTCATGGCAGCAACGCATAGCAATGCATAGGGCATGATAGCGTCATGGCAGCAATGTATAGCGCAGAATTATGCCATGGTAGCAATGTATGCGGCATTATAAAGTCATAGCAGCAATGTATAGGGCATTATAACGACATGACATTACGTACAGGGCATGATAACGCCATGGCAGCAATGTATAGGGCATGAAAACGTAATGGTAGCAATATGTAGAGATAATAATGTAATGACAGCAATGTATAGGGCGTGATAACATCATGACAGCAATGTATAGAGCATGATAACGCCATGGCAGCAATGTATAGGGCATGAGAACGTAATGGTAGCAATATGTAGTGATAATAATGTAATGACAGCAATGTATAGGGCGTGATAACATCATGACAGCAATGTATAGAGCATGATAACGCCATGGCAGCAATGTATAGGGCATGAGAGTGTCATGGTAGCAATGTGTAGGGATAATAATGTAATGGCAGCAATGTATAGGGCGTGATAACATCATGCCAGCAATGTATAGAGCATGATAACACCATGGCTGCAATGTATAGGACATGAGAATGTCATAGCAGCAAAGTGTAGGGATAATAACGCCATAGCAGCAATGAATAGGACGTGATAACGTCATGACAACAATGTTTAGGGCAAAATAATATCATGGCTGCAATTTATAGGGCATGATAACGTCATGGCAGCAATGGATAGGGCAGAAAAACGTCATGGCAGCAATGTATAGGGCAAAATAACGTTATGGCAACAATGTATAGGAAACGATAATGTCATAACAGCAATGTATAAGACATATTAACATCATGACAGCAACGTACATGGCAGGATAACGTCATGGCAGCAATGTATAGGGCACAATGACGTCATGGCACCAATGTATAGGGCATGATAACGTCATGGCAGCAATGTATAGGGCCAAATAACTCCACAACATTAATGTTTAGGGTATAATAACGTCATGGAATGAATGAATAGGGCATAATACATCCAGTAATATGGTATTTCTACCGTTTTACTATAATAAATAGAGAGTACATATCAATGCCAAAGGAGAAACACTCTGAAAACCGAACTCCTTTCTAAACCGAAGGTTTCTTCTGGTCCGGAACATTTCCGGTTTAGGTAGTTTCTACTGTATATAGGCATGATAACGTCATGCCAATAATGTATAGGACATAACATCTTCATAGAAGTAATGTATAGGGCATAATATCTCCATAGTAGCAATGTATAGGGCATAATATATCCATGGTAGCACTGTATAGTGCATAATTTCTCCATGGCAGCAATGTATAGGGCATTATATATCCATGACATTAATTTGGTATTTCTACCGTTTTAATATAATAAATAGAGAGTACATATCAATGCCAAAGGAGAAACACTCTGAAAACCGAAATTCTCTCTAAACCGAAGGTTTCTTCTGGTCCGGAACATTTCCGGTTTAGGTAGTTTCTACTGTATATAGGCATGATAACGTCATGCCAATAATGTATAGGACATAACATCTTCATAGAAGTAATGTATAAGGCATAATATCTCCATAGTAGCAATGTATAGGGCATAATATCTCCATCGTAGCACTGTATAGTGCATAATTTCTCCATGGCAGCAATGTATAGGGCATAATATCTCCTTGGTAGCAATGTATAGTACATAATTTCTCCATGGTAGCACTGTATAGTGCATAATTTCTCCATGGCAGCAATGTATAATGCATAATATCTCCATGGCAGCACTGTATAGTGCATAATTTCTCCATTGCAGCAATGAATTAGGCCTAATATCTCCATGAAAGTAATGTATAGGACATAATATCTCCATGGAAGCAATGTATAGGGCATAATATCTCCATGGTTGCAATGTATAGGGCATAATATCTCCATGGTAGCAATGTATAGGGCATAATATCTCCATGGTAGCACTGTATAGGGCATAATATCTCCATGGTAGCACTGTATAGGGCATAATATCTCCATGGTAGCAATGTATAGGGCATAATATCTCCAAGGTAGCAATGTATAGGGCATAATATCTCCATGGTAGCACTGTATAGTGCATAATTTCTCCATGGCAGCAATGTATAATGCATAATATCTCCATGTCAGCACTGTATAGTGCATAATTTCTCCATTGCAGCAATGAATTAGGCCTAATATCTCCATGAAAGTAATGTATAGGACATAATATCTCCATATCAGCAATGCATAGGACATAATATCTCTATGGCAGCCATGTATATGGCATAATATCTCCATAGCAGCTATGTATAGTGCATAACTTTTCCATGGCAGCAATGTATAGGGCCTAATTTTTCCATGACAGCAATGTATAGGGCATACTTTCTCAATGGCAGCAATGTATAGGACATATCTTCATGGCAGCAATGTATATGGCATAATATCTTCATGGCAGCAATGTGTAGTGCATAATTTCTCCATGCCAGCAATGTATAGGGCCTAATATCTCCATGGCAGTAATGTATAGGGCATAATATATGCATGACAGCAATGTATAGGGCATATTATCTCCGTGGCAGTAATGTTTAGGGTACCATATCTCCATAGCTGTAATGTATAAGACATAATATCTCCATAGCAGTAATGTATAGGGTATAATATCTCCATGACAGTAATGTATCGGGCATAATATATGCATGGCTGTAATGTATTGGGCATAATAACCCCATGGACGTAATGTTTACTGCATAGTGGCGTCTTGACAGCAATATTAAGGGCATAATAACTCAAGGTAGATATTTTCAGGTATTTTATATAAGACATATTTTTAATGTTAATTTTAATTTCCTTATTTTTATCATAATGCTCAAGCCACTTTACTCCTTATTATCTGAATAACAAGATATGAATAGGCAGCATGAAGCTATTTCAATAATTAAACAAGCAGAAAAATCCTAAGGGAGATAATACAATGTATATATGTAATATTTCAATAGTTGGAACATCCCTTAATAAACGAAAAGAGGGAATAGATTGATCTTCAACATGTAGCATCGACTTGTTTTTCTTAAAGGTGTAGTGCTCTGAGTTGAATTAGATAAATCATCGATACGGTTTATACAGGTCTACGATTATAATAACAAGTACAGTTTTACATATGGTTCATCTTTAGCTGATTAATATGCCATTGCATGTATATTGTACTGAGTAACTTTTATTTCGACATCCGGGTAAGCTGCTTTGACGTCGTTATCTATTTCTTGCTAAGACCCCTGTCGCGCTTTTATAGAGTTTGAAAGACAGAACATTTAGAGTATTTCTTTTTGCGATTAGTACAAAAAAAATAGTTTTCGCGATTAGTAACAAAACAGAGAGTGTTCAAATCGTCTTCATAACAACTAAGGTATGGGTTTATGCAAACGTTTTTATCAAAATCCCCAAAGCAGTATTTAGATATTGGTACATGTATTTAATAAAGGCAAACTGTCGGATACGGCCTTTAAGTTTATAGACCTGTATTGAAATTTGAAAATCATGGTTTTGCTGTTTAATTTAGAAATACATGGCAGCGACACTAATATGATCATTATAGCGACGTCTAGCTATTTTGGTGGAGAAAGACCCAAGAAAAATATTGAGGATGAACCTCTGTCATACAGCAGGGCAGCGGTAAGACTTCGCACAATAATTCCGTTGCCACGATCAGGACTGGAAACCACGTGGTGAGAGGCTGAGCTTTTAAGGGAGTTAAGACCCCCGCCCACCGCCACCCCCACACCCCCATGCACACACAATATAATTGTCAATAATATCGACTCAATAATATTGAAGGTTTATTTTTTGCCACACTGTACAAAAATATTGATCAATATTTAGGACATTGGTACTTCCGACGCCAAACGGAAAGCATGGATCCTGTTGTTTTATTGTCAGTACGTCAATAAATATTTAAAATCTCAAAGTTTCATCAATACATTGACAGGGCCTTCAATATCACCCATTAAAGGTCAATTTCATTGACAATCTCCATGACTGACAATGTTATTGGCAATTATATTGTGTGAGTGTATGGGGGGCTTTACAATCTGTGACGCTACCACTAAACATGCATTTGAAAATATGAATATAGTACTCATTTTTGTCGTTTACATTAAAAATATGTAAAAGGTCGCGTTCAACAGTATGTCTATATCTAAAATATGCAACAACATCTTACCACTATTCTGGAGACTATTTGCACCTCTGCTACACAAACTTCTACCTTTGTTTCTAACATAAACTTAATTGTACGACAGTACACATCGTGAAATATATCACTTAAAATGTCCATTATTTCCAAATCTATGAATAAGTACGATCTTGTTTAAGAGGACTTCGGCTAAATAAGGGTTCTTCAGTCAAAGCAGAACCCAATTCTTCCATTTGCATTTTAGCAGCAACGCTGGTCGGAATACATGCCTTCCATGTCTAATAAGCAGTAAATAAAATTCATACTTGTTGCCTTGCTTCATTAAAGGGTTTGTGTGCCTCTTTATGTGCCCTACGAACGTTCATGTCTGAAACGCTTATTCCTTCTGACGCCAGACTCATTTTTCTTCCTATGAAGGACCAGTCTTAAACACAGATTAAAACAATACCTGAAAAGCTAATCTAAACTTATCTTAAACCATATCTAATTAACGAAACCGGGCCTGGTAGCGTAATCAGTAGAGTGTCGGCCCCAGATACGGGAGGCCACGGGTTCGAACCCTGGCCACGACATATCAAAGTAGTAAAAAGCTAGATTGGAAAGGACTTGTTATTTTATTTTATGTTAAACAGTGTTGTAAATGGGTCTTAACCATCCCCTCAAGCAATATCCCTGCATGGGATGTAAGACCAATTGGATCGTTTGCTGTTTCTCATGATGGAGGTGACTACAAAATCTCCCTCCATTTGTCTGGGTACTCTCCCTTTTGCCATACAACATAATCCAGTCTGCCCTACGTTCCAAAGTGTTTCTCTCTCTGGCATGTGTTTCAACATAGTGTATGATATCCAACCTTTTCCTGTGGTTGAATTTAGTTCTAATCCGAATTATTATTTAAAGTTCTAAAATAGATAAGTTTGCATTGACTGGGTTTCCCCTGAGTTTTCTAATAGACTATTTTGATGTGATTCAAATTTGACGTGAATTTCTAACACGGTTTTCGTCCAAATCTGAATCACTAGAAAAATCCTTGTAGAGGGAGACAAATACGTTGGCATACTCCCCGCGATTGACAGCGGATGTATTAGTGTTGGTCAAGCAGGGTAAATGGCTAAATGAATTTCCTCTGATTTTGTGTATGTTTTTGCACAAAAAGTATTGCTTTTACATTGAAAGTACTGCAGAATTACTCCCTCTGTTCTTTTTTTTCTGTTATTACTGTTTCAGTTCGTTTATCCTTTTGCCTTGAATATATTATCATCGTATTCGGGACATGTTCTTTAAAAATTATTTAGTGTTTTCCACACCTTAACAACATTCTCGCAAGTTTTTATTTCAATGCGGGACAACTCCTTTTTATATTTGTTCTTGCTAGGTGGAATTGCCTCCCCTGATATGGACAGTATCTTATTTGTGAGTAGCCGATAGTACATATCAATGATTTCGAAGCATACTTAATCAGAATTTATCCATCCAAATAATCTGCCAAAAACTTCCAAACCTGCTTTTTTAATTTTGTTTTCCGTCTACTTTTATTTCTTGGCCTAAAAGATAGCCAATATGGACAGATGTTAAGATTGGGATGTGATTTGAGAACTTACTTTGCAAATACTCCCTAGTCAGATATGGCTGCAGGTTTGGGACTTAATTCAAGTCATAGGCTGGCCTACTCTAGCATGACTGTCGTTATTAAGTAGGACTTGAGTATATTTTCATACCATTACCAAGTTTTGACCCTTTGACTTCCTTTTTTGGACGAACCCCAAACTGGTTGATGTGCTAGTTATTAAATAGTCCCATTACTTAAGATCCAAAATGGAGCTTAATTTTTCTGTTACTTCAATAGTACATCAGCTAGAGTAAACGTGAGTCAAAGTGAAATTAGGTTTGTCTAAAAACATTGATTACTTAAAGTACGATTTATGTCTGATCCCTTATGCTGTCTACTGCCATGGTAAGATACTTTATCCCTTCTTTGATGTACACTTTGAAACCTCGTTAGACCAAGTTATATTAATTGAAATATTTATTAGAAGCTATGCACACAAGTACATCGTTATTTTTATTGGATTTGAACGTTGACTTCAAAATCCCTTCATTCTATTTTCAAGAAACATTTCACAGTACAACATGTATCTACATTTTTTCAGTCATCTTCATCTTTTTAGATAATAACTATATATCTTCTAATGAATGTATATCTCATTTGATGTGCTCAAGATGGTCAGAACAATATTACTTTTACTGTATTACATTTAACGTACAACTTAAGAAATGTATCCGGAGCTTCTGTTACTGTGGCTGCAGCATATTCTATACTCCTAGAATCCAATCTAAGAAAAAAAAACACAGACATAATTACAGCCCCATAAATTTTGGGCATTTTGCATATTTTATTTTAGCGCATATGCAAATTTCTACGATACCATTTCAATGGATTAAGCGTGATTATTAAGAACAGATTTATTTGACAAATAGGATGTAAGATAATAAGAATATATGACAAAATTCCACGAGCATTGCAACATATATCAAAATTTGTAATGGCACTTGACAAAATATATTCACATGCGAGCCTAATGTAAAAGTAAGAACAAATCTATGATGAGTCATTTGACAAAGAGAGCCAACCCAACAGTTACCGCCTAGGAACGGTCAGTCGGCAAAAGGGTTCGACTAGGAATTTGAAACGGGTTTCACAGAGCTCTTACCTCGCACTACCTGAGGGGTTTCTCAAATGCAACCAATTAAAAGAAAACCGATCTATTTGAATGAAAAATGACAAAAGAACAAATGGACACCACTGACTTATTACTCATGAATATATAATGTGCAAACAACTAACTAGACCTGAGGAGAAAGAGCAACAAGGTGAATATGAAAACATTAATTCATAATCTCATTATAGAATAACTAGCACAATAAATCAAGTATGCTGTTGTAGTTAGAAATAGGTTCATTTCGTCCTCAGTAGATAATAGAAATACAGGCATTTTGAACAAATGTAAACATGCTTTTATATTTATATATACATTGCATAGTCAATAAATAATACAATAAAAACAGCAAAATAACAACAATTAAGTCTCTCTCTGAAGGCCCAATTATTACGAGTCTGTACCTTACATCATTTTGAATAAACAGTTACTTACTTACATAGCGGATGAACAATGCAGTATAATTATTTGTTGGACCTGTAAATGTTGTAAATTAACCAAAACTGTAAACGAGTGTGTGTCTTTTTACATACGTAGATGCAAATATAATTAATGGTATGAAATTGACCTAAACTATAATTTTCCGTTAAACCTACTGTTGTCTTAATTTTTAAATACCTTTGTAATGCATCGAGTGAGAGGCGCGGTAAATCAATGCAAAGTCCTATAAGCTGAATGTAGCACTTCTGAACTTCTTTCCTCGTTAAACTGTGTTGATACCTGCGTAGTTTTTACGCACTTTAAATTTAAAATTTACCTAAACTTTTAGCTTCCGTTAAAATATAGCAGACTTTCCAATATATAGTAGATGAAACATAAATGGCCTTCATAAAATCCCTGAACTTAAAAATTCGCACAAATATTCCAGATCCACAGTTAAAATGTTATGGTGCATGGGTTAATTTAGTTATATTAAGTATATCTTAGTATACACATTCTATCCTCAGTAAACATCGTCATTAAACACGTCAAAAGTCGTACAAAAATAACAGATAGGTTTTCACATGAATCGTTACTTTAAAACAATGAGCCAGACATTAATACTGTTTTGAATTATTAATCACTTTCAAATCAGTTAGAAACATAAAAGATACGTACATTGTGATGCTTTATGCATCATTCATACTGAAAATTCATGATGTCAAGTTTTTCCCCCACATTGAATTTAAAATACTAATATTAAGGTACAATACAGACTTACTTCAAGGAGACAAAGGTAACAATGTGTCAATATGTCCGTAAAAAGCAGTACTTGTTTTATAGTGCACCTGCTTAACGCTTTTTCTGGAAAAGAACAAAGTGGAAAGTGAGAATAAATCAAATCTGCTTATTCGGTTCTGAAAAAAAGACATTAAAATGGACATGGCCTGCAACGGTGGATGAAACAAAAATTAATTGAAAACTATTTTTAATTGTGACAAACTATTACAATCTATCGTCAACCTTATCCGCTAAATTCAACAGTCTAACGACTTTCTAACATTAGGCCTCATCATATATGTGCACCGTCATTGCTGTGATTGCTGATGTTTATTTATGGACTTATCCAAAATTATTAAATATTAATTCTAAAGAATCTGTCGAGCATCAAAGATTAAATTTTTAAATCTTTTAAATGTTAAATGCATGGGGTTTTCTGTATGTTCGTGGTCTATCAATGAGAGTCGGTCGAAATAACTTATTTTCTAAATAAACATTCTGGATTGAGCATCAAGATCAAGGTAATGGCAGTTTCAGAAATGAAAAACGATGTTTATTGCAAACCTATTGAATTATTGTTCAAACAGTCGATAACTTGAAGATAAAGTCCTTTCAGTAAAATGAGTTTTAAGCAGCATTGATGGATATTGACTTTATCCACCAGCCCATAACACCGGAATATTTCTTTTTTGATCCAGGGGTCTATGTAAATAGATTTTTCACAAGTCATACCTATCAATGTGAATTGTATGACTCTTTTTAACGAAAACCTCCTTGATAAAATCAACTGTATGAATAGAAACCGCGTGAGGGCATTGAAATTACATAAAAGATAACAGGAACGGAAGAATGTTCTTGTCAAGAAAGAAGATGGCGTGCTCAAACATATTTGAGATTGCTTTTATACTGTTACCTTGCACTGACTCAATGAGATATCAACATGTAAATACTTGGCAACGACTATTTAAATTAACAAATTAGGCCTGATCTAAACCCATTTCTATAAAAATACGACTAACAACTACGCACTGTAGTTGTCATGGTCTGCCATATCGAATGTACGTTTTGTGATTCGTACATGCATACAGGTAAATGTAAATACGTTAACACGTTAGTACTATTTGTTGGACATAATAGTTTTTGTAACTGTAGCAACTTCTTAATATCTAATTCACTCATGGTTCGTTGAGTAGAAATAGTTCGTTCTTCAAATTTTTGTTAAAAACAACCATGTATAAATTAATGTCGGATAGTGAGTAAAATGCAGCATAAACGACCTTAAAACATTGCTCACAAATCAGTGTTAAGCAGGATTTTCATTAAATAAAACAAACACCTTCAAAGTAGTTGAACTTCCATATTTAAGAAAGTGTGTGTCAGGAGATCATCGTATCCGTTATACCAAAAGACTTAACTTTACTTTGAATAATTCCTTTAAACGCTCTACTAATATTGATCCTCTTAACAGCATAACCTCTTGAGAGACAATGTGGCTTCTTCTAGCATGACCTGTAAACCGATAAATTCAACGTCCGTTTCAAAGTGTTTAAAGTTCAACAATTGATTGGCAATTTAACTTCCTCTAGCCCTAATTACTAAAACAATCAGATTTATTTATAAAGTTTTCAAGTCTTTATTCAATACTCCTCTGTAACTTTGTAAGAATGAATCCAGATATCAAGTTTTCTATCCTAAAACAATTGACTTAATGGGAACTTTAAATCGTAAAATTTAAATAATAAACGAGGGGATATACTTATTCAAAACTCTCCTATACGTTTAAACGGAGGCATCTAGCCAATCCATATTGTCGTATTCGGAGTAAGTGTTATAATTAATAGATAACCACTAAATTTGTGTTTTCTGTTGATTATTTCTTGATTACCTCAATCTTAAATTCAGTACTGGAATACGCACTAAACAGCCATTAGATTGGTGTTTTCTGTTGAGTGTTTTGTGTATCGCAGCTGATAATTTAGTATTGCATTATACGCTCTCAGTGTCTGCATAGAAAAAGGAAATTGTGGTCAACTTTAATAATACTAAAACCACACAAAATAAAACACGTTGTTTCTATTAAAATGATGACACACAATTAAGCTGAAGTAATGATATTATAGTCATTTTGCTTTATTTGGCTAGCATGATAAGAAAGTTATTGCATGTAATATCTTTCAATTATATGATTTTATGAGTTTTGAACCGTATATTAAAACTTGTACTGGAAAACGTTACTCAATACTTTCAGACATGCAATTAGGCGTCATTTTCAATAAGCCAAGTTCAGCGGACAGAAATTCAACAGACACCGCCAGCGAAGCTGAATATTTTGTTCAATATTCTGTGGTTAAATGTATACGCGAATTAAGGAAATTATTATAAAATATCAAAATGGAAACAGAACTAAAATACAGAACAAAAAGGATTATTGTAAAAAAAAAATATGTCAAAATATGAATTGGAATGTGTATCCGTTAGAAAATAACTGAAATTTTTATTTGCATTATTAAATTAATATACAAATTAAAATGTCACGGCCTAACTCAAGACTGCGTTTTAATGAGCACATTGCACAGCCACTCTAACCACGCGGCCATGTTTTTTGATGTAATTAGTGGAAAAGATGTGCTCGTTTGAAGATTTCCTTAATTCACGAATATTGCCGAAAGTTAAGGTAACCTCTCCGGACAATTGCGAAGCATTACAGAAAAGGCAGTCTCAGTTTATTCCTTACGTACAACACGTGTTCATATTTTTGTTGCATACCAGCCGGACGCAGGACCTTTAAAGCATACCACGTGGTAAAACTAGACATGAATTCAAAAATTACATTATTATTTCAATATGCAATATGGATCTTTTGCGTCTAAGGTAAATATTATGCCTTTCAAAATGAACAAAGCCAACGATGATTTTGGTAGACAGGGGGGGGGGGGGGGGGGGGGTTACATGTCCATTGGGCTTTTGAATGCACTCAACACTGTCGACAAGCCTTTTGATTGTTGGAATATTTAATTACCTTACCCTACTCTCAAAGCCCCATATTTACCTTTTAAGTTCTTTTCACCATACTGGTTAACGTTAGTAATGCGTGGTCGTGTTAAATTATCTCTCTCCAGTACTATGATATGTAGACTTGTCCTTGCAAGATTTCTGTGCTACATAAAAGCGATTAATTTAATATGAATGGAATGTTACTTATTTAGGATAAGTGTTTACATTTTCATATAAGCATAATAACATTGCAAGCCTGTATCCGTTAAAAGTCTTGGTAACTTTTCATGTCTTTTGTCATGTACTATATACACACACATACACACACATATATATGCAGTTAATTATTTAAGACAACCACGTGACCGCTTATTGTTTATCTTAGTCATATCATCACCTGTGACGTCCATGTGTTTATAGTTAAAATCCAATTCGTTTTTATTTATAGGTCTGAAAAGAATAGTGTTGATTAACGAGTTGTATTGCCCCCAAATTGAGATAGTGTTGAAAAAATTCAAAGCCTGGACTAACGTATGATGTTTTTCTACACAAAAAATATACACAAATATCTTAACAGAGGTCAGACATTGTTACATATATTAGACATAGGTGTCAAACTGTTGGATACCACTTTAAAACATTGCTGTGTGTCATTTGATATTGCCATTGAATTGCTATTCGTCTGGACATCATGGTATTCCGACAAGGAAACGACACAGTCTTATGAGCATTGCAAACAATACCAACATTTGAAAAGGCACAGGATAAAGGTATTCACATGCAAGCCAAACGAAAACATAAGAACAAACCTGTGATGAGTAATTATAATAAAAGAGCAAACCCAACAGTAACCCCCTTGGTACAGTCAAGACATGTTTTACCATGCGTGTTGTGCAGTTGAACGTGTTTTTTATCGATGAGCCTGAATAATTTTAGCCAAAATGTTTGCTAGCTAAAGGAACGCTTATTAAAAAGGTCGTATTTGAATATTTTCTTAAGGTCGTAGAGAAATGTTGATGGTAAAGGCAATTACTGCTGTTGTGCCATAATTCTTAGACTGTAATATTTCTGATTAGGGAAAATGTAAGTCTTGGGGTATTCATCTTAATAATGTTTGGCAAATAGGTATGTATATGTGTACTCGCTCGTCGAAAATGATATAAATTGTGCTGGTATTTGCAATTTGCATATGTTAAGCATATTCAGATAAATTTTCCATTGATATTTCACTTTGTTATTCTCCTCTGCTGCATGTTGCAAAAAATAGCGGTCTTCTATATATTTATTTTTAACCCGCCCGATAAAGTCGATTTGTGCCTACGCTGGAATGGAATGCAATTGATAAGGACGTTAGTCACAATAACAGGAAGTCAGAGATGTTCTGTAAGAACTTTTTTTTTCAAAAGAAAAGAGCTGAGTATAGAGTAGTCCTGATCAATAATAACGTTTTCCCGAAACTCTCTTTCAGCCAAGAAAATGTAAATTTAGTAAATTTATAGGAAAAACTTGTATATTTTCAAACACATTGAAATAAAAGTATTTTCTGAATAAAAGTTTAAATATAACATTTATTTTTTTGGCAACTTCAAATCCTTGTACACTCAAGTTGTCATATATGTAGGTATCGAGGTCCAAAATATGTTGTAACATGCTCGAAAGTTCTAACCCCTAAAAGTTCTAAAATCTCGGACCAAAAACATTTAGTAATATTACCCCATAAAATTCGACCGTTCAAAGGTCTTGTTGTATGATATGCGTCAGCAGTATTTCATGAAGAATTTCGCAATGTCACCTGAAAACCTAATTGTAGCATGTGTATTTGGTTCATAGTAATCTAATGTCCCGATCACATAAATGGACGATATCTTCAATGCCTTTTGTTCTTGTTTTCGATCCCTAACTTGCTGTTTAACAATATATTACATTGATAGACGAGCTACTTTACCGTGAGAAGTAATTCTTATGTGTTATAAACACAATGTACAAGTTGTCACTGGATTTTATTTATGTTTGAAAGCCTGTTTAAATAAGTGTACAGTGAATGTTCGTAAGGTAAAGCTAGAACAAATGTCACTAATAAATAGCTCTAGTTAAGCGCTTTATAAAGAAGGTATTTGCAAGTTTTGGATTAGCGCTGATCGTACAGAACTGACAATATACTGCAAATCTGAGAAAGATAACCATGACATCGATTTCATAATTTACCATGTACATACAGTGCTTCCTTGAGACCAAAAAACGTATTATTAAATTAATTTTAATTTTGGACTCTTTTGCAGGTATTGCATTGAGATTGACGTTTCTCAAAATAAGTCAAAGGCTCCGCAAAATAGACTCACTTTACCTGTGTGCAAATTTCAGTCCGATTTCATAATAAAGACATAACGACCCAGCGCGTGAAAACTATTAAGGAAGTCTATATATCAGTGTCCTCCTGGCTCGGCACGTTCTTCATTGTTAGTTATTTGTGTTTGTGATTGGGGATAAATATGCATACTGGTAAAATACTACAATCCTATGCGATATAGTTGCTCAAAATCATATAGACCAGTTTTACCGACCATACTTATATTATTCCAATTAAATGCATTGTCGTTAATTCGGTGGTATTTCGATGAATCTTAATTTATTGTATACAATGGGATCCAAGGAGAAATCTGGATGATCACAGTCAAGTTAGAACATTACACTGCAAACAAGAAATGGTTGTTTGACTGCCAGGTTCTTTTCAAAATCAACAGTTATAGTACATATTTTAATCATTTTTACGCCAGACCCTTGTGTGAATGCAGCCTAAACGGACTTGTGAAATAGCTCCGAAATCAATGTTAACCATGATTGTTTTTCAATTTGAACAAAGACACTTTAAGAGTAGTTTAAATAGGCTGTAAAGCAGACGGTATGTAATTCGCTTCGATGGCTCCACTAAATGATTTATCAAACTGCTGAGCTGTGATTTGAAGAATTGCCTTCAACATACCACAACTATTGATTCACCGAAAGGAACAAAGTCCTTATAGACAAACCATGCCGATTTTCTTTCAAAATAGACATCCTTAAGTAACGTTTATATTTCATAACACTAAAATTGATCGATGGTCATTTTGCAACGTCTATGCCATATTTCTTCGTCTTTATACTAACACAATTGTTAAACCTATTCAAACGCTGACACTTTTTTTGTTTAAAGCAATAACTGCCATTAAAAAGCCGAATGGCAATGCCACCATATTTTTTTTCGATTATGTCGCAGCCGCCCTGGACTGAACCAGGGGACTCCCGTTCCTGATGCCGCCGTGTATACTGACAGAACATGTCAATATTGTTTAGCAGTTGTTGTATTCTGTTATCGTACAATGTTCTTTTTTTTCCTTTTTGTCAAGATAACTTCAACCTAGCTGAGTCCGTTGTTGATTTATGAAATAAATGTTTGTTGTTTTCTTAATTACGTAGTGTATACGTTCACTATTGTCAATCCAATTGACTGTATCTAAAACTTCTCAATTGTACATGAATAGCATACATCGCAATAACAAAAGCGCTGTAATTGTTCCCCATCAATCAAAAGAAGGCATCCAACCAATCAATATTCTCGAATTCAGGGATAGGTTGATTTACTTAAATAAATCAGAACAAATGCAAATAACAACAATTTAAAGTGCGTTTACTACCTATTATCGGTAGATAAAATCTAACATGTTTTTATATATGCTATCTCGTCTCTGTGTTTTTCTGCTTTAAAAAAAAAGCTGTGTTTACCTTTGTGTAGAAGTAGTAAAATATCTGTATTGATGTTTATGGGCTATTTTTTCTATTTTCCAATAAAAACGATATGTACATTCGGTCTGGTTTCACGAGCCTTTATACAAAACAAAACTGCGTATATGCTTTTAATAGATTACTAACGTGAATAAGCCCTTCTATGGGCTTTTGCCGACTGACCGTACCAAGGCGGTAACTGATAGTTTTTCTTTTTGTGTGTTATGTCTCGTCTCTGTGTTTGTGTCACATTTACATTTAACTTGTTTGCCTTTGTCTAGAGGTAGATGAAATTTAAATGTCTGAGGAAATTTTTATAGGACCTTTTCTTATTTACCTATTCTTATGGATATAAAATTGAAGATAACCATCGTCGCAAATGTAAGATTTGGGTGGCCGATGTCTTTATGAAGAAACATAACTGTATGACCTCATCCCTAATACCTTGATCAGTTGGCTACCGTCGTCAGCAGAAAACAATGGCAGCGACCATGCCTGTAGTAAATTGAAAAAAAACAACAACAACAAGACAACAACACGAGGTATTACATAACACCATAACTGGTATATATAGTCTCTAGTTTATAATTTAAATATAATTTATTATAAATGTTTATTACCTATGATTTTTTATTTATTAATTCCTTAAACGGTAAAAGGGAACCGCAACGTTGATATATTTGGCATTGTAATCGATTCAAGTAAATATTTAAAATTGTTAAGTAAATCGGCGACCAAATAAGCAATACGTGACTTAAATTCATGCAAATACGACGAGGTTAAGAGGAGCTTCATTTTGACGTGTCACGTAGTATTTTCTCTATGTCCACTTGTCTTGCAACGTCCCTAATATCGCTAGACTCAAAACCCTTCGACTCAGGCTTTTTATGTTCAATCTTGATATTTTCCGTTTAAAAAGGGTGTTCTGGCAGCACTTTTATCACTTCTCACCATTGGCCAATCAGCGGCATGTAGATTACGTGTCTATATGTGTTGTTTTTGTTGTATCGATATATATGGGGATGTGCTGGAAGCTCGTAGACTATTATGAAAGATACAAATGTATTAATCTTTGGTAATAAACAGTTCCATATTAATAGTTTCTGATTTTTTTTAAATACGTACATTACCTAGGTCGTTGCAAAACCCTCGTGTAACCTTTTATTAGCGTATAAAATTCTTTAAAACATGATGTTTAAAACACCTGTCCCTGATAAAATCTATTGTTTGTTTTAGCGATTAGGTCAGTTTAAAATTGTGTATATTGATTTGGACAAAATGTTTTGTTTATTTCGACTTGGAAATGGTATCCAAAAATCGTGTCCGTAAATTAAATAACACCTCATTATACAAAAAATAAACGAACTGTTTTTCACATCTCTTTTAATACAGTAGATATAGTCAAACGCGCAAACTTTCTGGCTAATTGGCACAATCATTTTAATGGATTAGTTGTCAACTTTAATCTTTAATATATGTGTTTCAGATTCCAGATCTACTTCAACCTGAAGTCGTAAGGTCAGCACAGGAAATGTTGCACGAGGAAATGGAAACTTCTGATTTTAACATCAGTCGCCCAGAAAGAAGCATCGCTGTCGAAGAATTGGAAAAGTAAGTCGGTTACGGCTGAGTTGAAATCGATTTGTGTGATATATTACGTCTATTTTAATTATTTATCTTTTCTTCTGAGGGCTACTCTTTTATGAAGAAACGGGAGCTTGCAAATGGAACCATCGACTGGCGATGTAGTGTTCCGGCAGGTCGCGACAGTGGTTGTCTCGCTACAGTAAAGCAGAGAGGTGGCACTTTCACCACAGCTGGACGAACACACAACCACTCGTCAAAGCCAGGCCTTCTAATGCCAGGCAAACCTGTCATTCTACCTCCTGACAGAGCTGCTGTTTCAGGAGGCCAGTCTGCTACCCACACAGTTGAAAATAGTGAAAGAGAAGAAGATGAAGCGTCTCCAAAGGAAGGTCACAAGGAAGACAGAAGGAAGACTGCAACAGCTGTGGGGGGGGGGGAGTATGCGAAAGAAAGAGAGATCGACGAAGAGTCTGCTGGATGCATGCGCCGCGCTGTATGGACCAGTGTAAGAGTACTAAATTGTGGGATTGAGTTTTGACACGCGCCTTTGCTTGTTCAATGTACTTGTTAAATGTGCTTGATAAAGTATGTGTGTCGTACTCGTGTATAAATACATTTTGTTCCATTGCTTTGTAATTAATATACATGTAAGAACGTACTAGTGTTTGAATATAGTTGTTAAAAATATAAAACATATTGTATATGTATCTTTTCTCAACTGTGGACCCAAATATATTTTTTTTAAATTACGAAACTATTCTCTTAAAAAGTATAACCCTTTGAATATTCAGACACATCAACCATCTCACATGAGGTAAGAAACATAAAATGTGACACATAAAGTACCGACACAATACACTAGACTGCAACCGACAGTAATAAAAAGAGGTGAGAACAACCGCCAAGTGTAACTGATAAAAGTGTGCCGCCAATACGCCTATGTTTATCATAATGTGTTCTTTGGTTTACGGACACAGTTATTGGATGCCATTTCCATGTCAAAATAAACAAAACATTTTGTTAGCCTATATATTGTGTCCAAATCAATATACATAATTATGAACTGAACTAATTGCTATAACAAACAAAAATGATTTATTAAGAAGAGGTGTTTAAAAAGTTTTAAATAGTTTTTACGCCAATAAAAGAGGGTTTTGATCTAGACTTCTTTCCTAAGTTCTGATGAATTCATAAATCAAATAAATATGGTTCGGAATGATTATTATATGGTCTAGGATGACGATCAAACTGGTCCGGGATGATTATAACACGGTCAATAATGATGGTCCGAAATAATGGTCCGGAATGCAGATGGATTTATACATCGATATACAACATAAGAAATCTTATATATAATTTTAAACTCCCAGAGTGTATAGGTCGATTAGTTGTGATATATAACACAAAACTTTTATTATACATTTTTAACCTTCCAAAATCTTATAATAATTTTTTAAGCTGTGACTTAGATCACACAATTTATAACATAGCTTTTTTAGTTACGGAACATAATTTCGATCAGAAATAAGGCCCTAATTTATATAAGGATAATAATAATATGTTAAGAAAACAAAAGCAGAGTCAAATAATATAAGGACCTACACCCCACACTCCCAGACATCAAAATACTAAAATAATAAGCCATTTCTATTATCTTCATGTTATAATGTGCTCGTCGTGTACCTATAGGTGAAAGGCGAGGGTAAACAAATTCAATCGTCGTTGTCGTAACATTGGTATGTACTAATATGAGGAGACTCTTATGTGCACAATGATACTCCGAAACTCGGAATGTAGTGGATCTGGCGACCAACCAACATTAACTTACATGAATTATCTAAATATGACGCCTTGAAAAATACGTACAGCAGTAAAGGATAAGACATTTCCAGTTCACTGATGATCAATACTACATGGATAAGAATTTTACGCTGAGTTCATAATTATTTACGCCGAGTTCATAATACTTTACTCCGTGTTCATAATTTACGACTCTTTACAGCGAAAAATATACTTTACTTATTTTAGGAAATATGACTCCCATTCATTACTTAGTCAAACCGGTCGACTTAAATCATGGATGAAGGTCAATATTTGATTCCCAGCTTCTTACATGTGTTGTACTGAAGCGCCGGGTCAAGCGCCGGGTCAAAGAACAAAATAGAAGAGGCACCCATTTCCGTATCTTTCATACAAATGGCGCATCGGTAGGCGTAGTTGTTTAATTTAATGATATAATTTCCCTTAAGTGGAACATTTACGTAAATACATTAAAGCAGCATTGAGTGTCTTTTAAAAAGTTTATAGTGACCTTCCAGCAGACAGCATTTTCAGCCAGATCGACTGTTATGCTAAGATAATATATAATATTCTTCCGGGTTATGAAAACTTGTGAAGTTGCGAGTAGGACCGTAGTCAAGTTAACATGTTCTTTATTGGCTGATAAGATACCATTAGCTTATATTTATTTGGACCTATATGCTTAGTTAATGACAAGTCGTCGATATAATCAACTTAATTTCTTTCATATGGATTACATTTGTAAAAGATTGCTTTTATCATAAAGCAACACATGTAAACAGACCTATGTTTTCATGTCATTACAGGTTGATTACACATTAACTATAGCCACGTTGATTGGAGAGTTGAATTCTGCTTCTGGGGAAACAGTTTCAAGGTTAGTATCAGTTGTGATTTTGTTTAAGAGTTGCTCATGTTTGGCAACAAGCATGTTTATTTCCAAGGTCCATCAATTAGAATGTATCCATTTAGGTTCTCCACTAGATGGGTATTTACACCTTATATGCTGTAAACATTCTTAGGATACAAAGCTTACACTTTATGTTTAATGTCATGAATTAGAGTAATCATAAGCCAGTTGGAATCTAATACACATTTTCAATAGAATTTACATTTCTTGGTTGGCAAGAGATTTCCGGCTAAACTTAAGCTGTATCTAATTGTGATAAGTAATAAAGAGTAATAGAGTACAAATGTTCTGTCATTGTTACACACTGAAGGTGGTTAAATACCACAAGCCGTCAACCAACTTAAGTCGGACTTAAAACATACAAACTGTACACTATACAAAGCCATTTAATTAAAAACATTTGTTTAACCATTATTGTGATAAGATTTAGTTATTGTGTTTCCTACTGATAAGCTTGGTGCATTGTGATTATTGACTAGTTAGCAACACATACCTCTTGTTCTTGCAGCACAGACTTCAGTGTGCATACCTTTAGAAATCTTGTGCCAGATAGTAAATATGGCAACAGCAATCGATTCAGAGAAGTGGTCAGATGAATATAAAGACGCCCAATGTTCCATTTGTGCAAAGGACAACAAAGACGAGATTGCAGATCATTACTGCTATGACTGCAATAAACATATGTGTACATCTTGCTTAGAAACCCATAATAAATTTAACGAAAATCACAACGTAGTGCAAGGACTTGGAGATGGCAAAGATGTGCTAACCGAGAAATGTGGGAAACATGCTGAAGAGTTGATAACATTGTACTGTCGCCAGCACAAGGAACTGCTGTGCAGGAAATGTCGCTTCTTGGATCACAGGTCAGTTGTCTGCTTTAAAGATGATATCAGATAGTCTGCCTATATCTAATATCATAGAATTTGCCCATATCTAATATATAAGTAAAAGATGTTATAACAATAACATTACCCAAATTGTTAGACAGTACAAATCATGAAACATATTGCTACCCTTGTCCATTCTGTCCATGTCTATGAATAAGAACGATAGAAATTGCAGCTAAAGTAAGTTGTCACAAGTTTATTAGTTCAAACTAGCTAACATTGTTGCTGCGGCGTGGCTTGGACAGGAAATACATTTGTGTAATGACAGTGCATTGTAAGCATCTTTCCACGTGGCTGTAAAGCACCAATAAGTTGTTATTACTTAAGAATAAGCTCAAGGTTCAGTCGCAGATCATAGTTCTATTTAAAAGTTGAATATTCATTTTTAAACTGTGAGCCCATCTTATTTACACCACATTACCAGTGGCAGCCAACGATTGTTTTCAGGGAGCAGAATACTAATTGAATGAGTACCTTAGGTTCTAGCAATATTGGCTCAGTATGGGGGAATGCTCCCCTGTAGCACTGTACACATATGCGACAGTAATACCCCCCTTGAGCTCCCCCCACTATATGTTCCCATACATTAATGCCGTGGTACACAATGAACATATTTTTTATGCATTTTGTATCATTTGGTTATTGTCACCATTCTGTATATTGCATGAAATAGCTCCTTATAATAGTTTAAATGTGGGAATATGACATGAAAAAGCATATCAATAAAGAGTCTCCATTAATTAAATATCTGGTTAGGATAAATATGATTTGCTGGTGAACATATCATATAGAAATGTACTTTTTACAGTTTAAAATGCAACACAATTGAGAAGTTATTGTTGGTAAATAAATGGCAGCTAAATGAATAAAATTCAACATTGTAAACTTTTTAAGACAATTAGTTTGATTGAGATACATATATAATTTGGTCCATGGACAAAAAAAGAGACTTGCACAACCTTGCAAACAATTTTACTTACATAGACAGGAAAGACAAGATTGCAGCAATAAGAATAAAACTGATCATGTTATAATTTAAATTGAGTTTTATAATAAAGTTTAAAGTGCATTGTATTATATGTATGCTGCCTCGTGGTCCATGTTAAATGTTGGTCTTTGGATTTCTTGAAAAAATAAAAATCATATTAACAGAAACCACAAGAGCTAGAGCATTGATATTATAATTTGGTATACATATTCCTTGAGTGGTCCGGAATAAAAAATGTGCAAAGAATTTTGATCTGTCAAAAAATTTGCCTGCCACGTCTTGATCATTTTCCATATGCTATGAGACAATTTTGAAAATCTTATTTTAAGAAACTATGGCCACGAGGGGCGTTGCCATTTTCACATATGGCTTTATCCTAAAGCTGGGAAAATCTTCCTGTAAGAAAGTACAAAAGCTAGAGCCCAATTGTATAAATGTTGCTTTTAATTTTATACATTACTAAATCCGATTGGGTAAGTTGAAGCAATCCAAAACAATTACAAAAATCACAAATCTTGTATAGATTTAATGTAAACAATGCCATTAGGCCATTGTTAGTCTAACCTAGTTACATTGAGAGCCCACTGTTAAGGTGGGTGTGGCTACACCCCATCTAAGGATGGGTCAGTAATGCAGGGCCTTAATTCCCCATGTACTGATGACAAATTAAAGTATATTATAATGTCTTCATCCTTGTCAGATGGTGTCATCATTCAATTTATATGTTATCAAGCAATACGAGAAAACACGATTCGTTAACTTGTACTTGGCCCTAAAAAAATAGCAGCGAGGTTAGAAATGTATTTGGATATTCAATAAATTGTATATAACACTTGATTAATGCACATAGATTTGGCAAGATGTAGATTTGTTTAGATTAAAAGTTATTTGATATTTTGTACCAAAACTTCGTAATTCATCCACTTTTTAAGCTTGTTCTTTAGGCAAATCCTGGTTATTACATTGGATTATATCGTATGGTAGGCTGGCGTCAAAATTTCATTAAGTCTTTAGCTTTTCTTTTATCCTAATTGTCTGTCGTCCTTCCTCCAACGTCAACATTTTAGCTTGTAATCACGCTAGAGGCCACAGTTTTTATCCAATCTTTATCAAACCTGGTCAGAATGTTTGCCTGCTTGAAATCTTGGACTATTTCATAATTGGGTCACCTGGGGTAAAAAACTAGGACAAAAGGTCAAATTTTAGGAAATCTTGACTGACTTCGTTACTGGGCCACGTGGGGTCAAAAAGTAGGTCACCAGCTTAAATTTTAGAAAAAGCTTGTTAACACACAAGAGGTCCTATTTATTGGCCCAATCTTCACCAAAGTTGAGCAGAGTGTTTTCCTGCATGACATCTTGGATAAGTTCATACCTTGCCCACGTGGAGTCAAAAAGTAGGTCACTAGGTCAAATCTTAGTAAAAGCTCGTGAACACATTAGAGGCCACAACTATAGTCCAATCTTTACTAAACTTGTTCAGAGTGTTTGGTTGCATGAAATTTTGGATGAGTTCGTTATTAGGTCATGAGCGGTAAAAAATGAGGTCACTTGGTCAAATTTTAGAAAAGGTTTGTGGACACAGTAGAGGTCCCATTTATGGCCCAATCTTTACCAAACTTTATTAGAATGTTTGTCCGCATGACATCTTAGATCTGTTCTTAGCTGGAACACATAAGGTCAAAAAGTAGTTCACTATGTCAAATCTTAAAAAAGCTTGTGAACACAATAAAGACCACATTTTGCGTTTAATCTTCACCAAACTTGGCTAGAATGGTTGCCAGTATAAATTCTTAGATATGTTTTGAAGTGGGTCACGTGGATTTAGTAGGTAACTAGTAAAAATCTAGAAAATGTAATCAGCCCAGCGGCCACACTAATGAGTCAGTCTTCACCAAAGATTTCTAAAGTAAATAACTCTTAATTACTTGATGCCAGATTTGTGCCTACTAAAAGCCTGTGTCATCAGAAGAGCGATTCAGGGTCATCATGGCCCTCTTGTTTGTGATAATTGTCTTTTTGTCAGTAACCATTTAATGTAGAGCTTTGATACTTAACACAGTTGTCTGACATCACATTAGCAATTATCAGGACAATTTATCAACTCTTGACTTTATTTGGTCATAGTTATGCCCCTTTTTTCTCTATGAATTTTCATCAAGTTTTTTGTTTCAGTTGTATTTTTCTCAGTAACCATTCATAAAAGAGCTTTGCAATTTAACATATCTTCACACAAGTGTTTATTTAATATGAAGGAGTGTCTTATCTAAGAACCATGCTCTACCTCAAAGGTCAAGGTCACACCTAGGGTATTAAGTGTAAAAAATGCTAAAATATAGCTTAGTTTACTTCAGTACTTAAAAAGGGTAGTTCAGTTTAGATAATGAAAGAATGTTCCCCTCATTGAAACAGTTTTGCTTCTTAGAACCCTTCCTCAACTGTCAAGGTCACACTTAAGAGTTGAAAGGTCAAAATTTGTTCAAATGTTTAGATTCTGGAGCATAACTCTGCAACTAACCAAGGGATTTCAGCCATATTCCACAGAATTGTTAATCTAAACGTAATTTACATGGCAAATTATAGAAAATGGCCGAGTAAAACAAGCATGTTACCGAAACAGCTAAGTTTGAATATCATAATTCAAAAAGATGACCTAAGAAAAATGATGTTAAAATCCTTAGCACCTTTTTCAGTCAGTGTTTGGTTAAGATTTTGAAATTAGAACCAATGTATGTAAAATATTGTTTTCTTTTCCAAAGGCAACTTCTAATAAAAAAACAGCTAACAAAAACAAAACTCAACAACAAAAACCATGTATTATAAGGGATAATATATGGTGGAGCTGGGCTGAGGATTGGGAATTGGCCCTAAGCACAAATAACGGCCTTCGGGCCTAAAATCCCTCGGGATTATTTTTACCAGCAGGCCAATTACCCGAACAAAGTTGTGCTTCCCCTTATGTTTTTGTTGAAGTATTGCAGAAAACTAAATTGTTTCAAGTAAAGTTAAGGTTAAACAGACATGGTAATATAAACAGAGAGTAATGCTGATCATTTGAAACACTGTTTGTGCATCAATTGACATGTAATGTAAATCATGTGAAGACAATTTTTAGCTGATAATTGAGTGGCAAATCGATGTTTATTCTTAATTCAAAAAAAATATCACTTATTTGAAGTGTTTATGTGTGGCTGACCCGTATTTGACAGTTAGGGTCACCGGGTCGTTACTCATTTTAGATATTGTGCCATTTACCACTTGGAATTTAGTCATACTCAAGGTCAGACATGTGATGTATTCCCGCTAACCAGTGTTGTAAAGGCTGTTCTGTTCAGACATGTGTCTGGGGTCTTCCTCCATCTTACTATAATGACCAAAGTGGGGTCGCTGCAATGTACTTCAATGCCTTTTTTCCCTTTCATTTCAGGAAATGCCAGGAACCACAAAATATAAGGGAAATCTCTGATGAACTCAATGCTGACCCTGACTTACAAGCTGTCCCTGCACAATTAAAATCGGCTCTGGACAATATCAATAAAGCTATTGAAGCATTAGACAAGCACATGACCAATATTCAGCAGAGTGGAAATGGTTTTCTTAAAGATCTGGAAGACTATGCGAAGAAATTGTTGGCACGAATTGAGGAGCTAAAAGTGAAGGGTAAGAAGGATATCAAAAGGAAACAAGAAGAGCTTCTTGCAGTCACCAAACATCATCGACAGTCGTGTGCTCTAACTAAAGATGAAATAAACCAGTGCTTAGAGAAAATGACAAAATCAAAAGAGTGGAAAGCCACTACGTTTGTTCTTAAAAAGAAGGGTCAGACAATTGCTCAAAAAGTTGATGCTCTTTATACCGAGTCGGACAGTCTGATAAAGGGACATCAATTCATCTTCATGACTGAAATGAAGATATTTGACTCCCTCAACTGTTTCCATTCCCTTGTTAAAGAAGTCAGTACAAAGCTATCAGAAAAGAAACAAATTAAGGCCAGGATAAAAAGGGATAAGAGCATGTGTGATAACCTAGGTAGCTGTTATCTCAGTGATGGGAGTCTGGTAGTAGCTGATTACGGAAACAGCAGACTGAAGCGAGTAGACCCATCAAGTAGCATGGTAACCAAGTTCTGCGATACAGATGGACAGCCAACAGATGTATGCTGTATTGGTCCACAAGAGGTAGCAGTAAGTATACTTTCCGTGTCCCTTTGCCGATTTAATTGAGATGTATTCTATAATGTATAATTTTGACACGTGAGATATTCAAAGTAAAAGAATTAAAATTAATTTAAGTCAAAAGTTGCATGTGCATGATTATTGTAATTATAGGTCTGGTCAATTATATAACGGCATTCTCCAAAACAAGCTGAAGTGGGCATCAATGGCTTAGTAATTGAGACATTGGACTTTGGATGAGAGGGTGCCGACTTCCAACCCAAGGATGGATAGCGCGATGGAAGTCCTCCAGCAAGCCTTTTCTGCACATTGCTACATGTACTAAGTACATGAGTACTGGTTCTACCCAGAAAGTGGGCAGTTGGAAAAAAACTTTCCCAAGTGACTGTAAATAAATAGTTTTAAACTGAACAAAAACTTAAACAAAAACTATATCATTGACATAGTGCTTTAAATTTACTTAGCCTTATCTTAAAGATAGTACATGTTTCTACAATATCAGTGTTTATGCCAACTCATCATGTCCAAGGCGGATTTGAGACTTACATCCTGGAAATTTGGTAATCATCCAGGAAATCTAAAGGTCATGTTTTTAATAAATGTATAGATCAAAATAATATTTTATAAATATTTTAATATTAGTTTTAATATTTCAAGAAGTTATTATTATATCTCCTCATTTGTCCCAAACAGTGTAGATTGACAAAGTCATTAACAGATAATATTTTACCCTAAATGATAAATGATGCAATACAAATTTCATGTTTAGTTTACATGGGTAATACAAATCACTGGTCCCATTTGCAATGATAATTGAATTGTTTTGTTTTTTAAATATATCATAGAGGCCAATTATGATCACTATGACAACGTTCAGCTATTTTGGCAGAGGAATACCCCAGACGAATGACTGGGTAGATCCACTGGCGAACCGCACATCAGCTGAAAGACCTTCTCACATTCAGTCCTACACTCTAAATGGGACTCGCACCCACCCAGTGGGAGTCGAAGAAGTTGGAGGTAATACATGCGCTGAATACACGCGCCAACTCCACCACTACAATACACGACTACACCACGGCGCTCCTCCTGATTGCGCATAGCGTTACCTAAGGCTATAAAATTTGTAATTCTGACATGACATGAAGCTACCTAGAAATTTTAAATGTTATTAAACAAAAAGGTAACTGTTATTTAACGATTTTGATATGTTAAATATAGCTTGATATAGCTTTTTTTTGGTACACATGTTCCTTGAGTGTGCTTGTATTAAGATGATTCCAAAACTTTTGATCTGTCAAAAAACATGGTCGCCTGGGGTCTGGCCATTTTTCACACTTGACTTTATTAGAATATTTAGAAAGTCTTTTTTAAAAAACAACAACAAACAAACATCATTTTCTACGCCATACTAGACAGATATAATTTTGAAGATTTTAGTGTATGATTGTTTGTTTTGTTGTTGTTGTTGTTGTTGTTGTTTACAGTGGTCATATATCACATAAATGCCGTAGTTAGAATTAGCAAGGAATATAATACACTACAGGTCTGATGAAAGACAGGTAAAGACTAAATCATTCGACTTGACAGTGCGTCGAGGTGGCCCATTTGCACCTATGATCAATCACATGTATCGAGGATAAGATGTAACAAAAAGCTTAACGTTGCCTACATCTACTTACATTGGGAAAATAAATTATATGCTAATTGTTTGCGGTATCACAAAGCACCAAATATAGGAAAAATACATTTCAAACTTTGCAGAAAATCTTTATTTGTGAAAGAGAGATAAATAGTAATAAAAAATATATACAGAGAGACGAAATTTTCCGAAATTACGTCACATAAGTATACTTCGGAACTGTGACTGACAGTGGAAATTTATAGTCATCACTGTGGTATATTCGGCACAAAATAGGACAAGTCATTCGAGTTTATTATGTTTTAAGAAAACAACAAAAACGTGTTAATTGATAGTATAGGAATAATTAATAGTTAATTATTTATCATTAGGTAAACGAAGCAAGCATGTTAACCGAATGTTCTGGCTGAACATTCGAAATATGATAGTCATACCTTACGCGACGAATTTGAACCAACATTTACACATAGATTGCCGGGAACTTCATTTGGCGTGTGTTCGGGAAAACAGGAGAGAAGCAATGTCGGAGCCCACGGCTACTGAATACGTTTCACTTCATTCATACACTGTGCGATTTTTATCTACGATATCGTCGTATTTAGAATAGACGTTGAATAGATATCAGCCAATCAAAACAACGATTACATTTCCGCTACTCCTACGTGTGGAGGTAGCTGAGTATATGGAAACTTGAATTCTCTTTGCATTGATGACGTCATTTGGGAAAGAAAGCCAAAACAATGAAAATAACTAGCGTTATCTTTGGACTGAAATCTTCATCGGATTATGAAGCGACCAATGAATACCATTAGCAGGAACGGCGAAAAGTGAACTAAATATCCCACGGGCGATGAATGGAGAGTAACGGAATGGATCGGTCGTGTGTGTCCGACGATGGGAGAGAGGGTGTATCAGAGGGTGTATGTTTATTATCTGGATTGAGATATTTTAATATACATAAGTTCCTTACGGGAAGAGTATGTTTGTGGTTGCTTTGGGTGTCAGTCTGGTCAAAGTCACTGCTGCTAAGAATATATTTCGCAATATGCTGTCATATTAGTGCTCTTTTGGTTAAGGAAACATGGTACAGGTAAGAGGACAGACTGTGAGATAATAAACGGCGGTTTCTTTTCAAAATGCCATCAAACTTCTATTAAGCAGCCACCCAAGGGATAGCCTAAAATTGGCTGCTTAAAACAAGTTGGCTGCTTATCACAGAATATGACATAATTGATTGTTTGTCAATTACTTTGTTCATGAATCTTTATAGAAAGTATAAAATAGTAGATCTGCTGCAATGTACTGTTTTAATAAATATTTAACACTGCAACATAACTGCGTTTACGTGTCAACATATGATAAATAATATCAGAAGTGTGTCACTAAATCAAAGAAAATATTGCTTCGTTATTAGTAGTTTGGTCACTTCCACTACAAAGCAGGCTATTAAATTATTCACGTCAAATGTATACTGAGTGTACCGTTATTTTCGTCAAATTGTAGTGCCACAAATCGCCGAAAAGTGTAGATATATTCCCGGAGCAAGATTCCGGATGGTGCGAGTTTTTAACTATTCTTTAACAAACGCAACAAGGACTGTGTTATTAGAAAAAAAAAACAATTAATTTTAAACATAGTTTAAACAATGTTGGTATCAACAAAACCTGAAACTGCAACAGATTTGTCTACATGTAGTCAAATAAATTTGGTAGAATTATTCTAGGCATAAATTAACTCGCTCATAAATAATGCTTTTGCTACCCGTTTCACTAACATATATGCTGAATATATTTTGGCTGAGACATTTATTTTGCTCCAATTGCCCGATAGATTATACTAGGAATCGAACATGATTGGGAGATCGAGGCAGTTAATTGTAATATTGATGAAAAGAGGGTGGGCAAAGAGCAGCGGATTAACGGTCACGCATACATGGCGCCAATTGATGATTGACACATGCTAATCTACCGCTAATTAGGAAACTATTAAAGAAGGCTCAATCAAGCTGAATGCTGATTACACGACAATTTAAAGACAAATTGCTTGAGATGATCTAAACTTACCGCTTACAGCATGGTGGCCGCTCGTAACAATTGTGTATATTTAACAAGTGGTAATGATTCCCTAATTTCGTTATTGAAGGGACCTTATTCTGCATACCGCATTTACTTAATGTTACCTCACTTCTCGGTACGTATTTGAATTTACGCATCAAGAACGAAATTGCTCGTTACTCTGTATGAAAGGAGCAAACTTTAGAAGCTTTCTTAACAATGCTCCATTGACACACACATACATGCGCGCGTACAAAATCGCGCGCACATAGAATGCAAGAATAATGCACTTTATAATAGTAAAAATGCAATTCAGAAGAAGAAAAAGAAACGAACTGAAAATAGTAATAGTCGTTCGACATTTTTACACAGTGTAAGCAGTTCCGCTCAATCTACGACAGCATGTTACTGAACATCTAAATGCATTTACTGCTTACTCGTTTTTACTATTAAACAAACGCGGTAGCAATATTTGTGAGTTTATGATCGTTTTTTTTAACACATGAGACTTTCAAGACAATGATGTTTTCGGGGTCTCGTAATTCATTGAATGTTACAACAACACGAGGACAGTAGCAATATGTCAATAAATAATTGTCGACACGTCGTTTACTGAATTTCGATTTTTATTCTTGTTTTGAGAACTTATTTCCATTGACAGGAGATACCAATTTGATACCAGCCTGTACTGCCCTATCTATGAAGAAAGTACATAAACATGAGATTTACAATGCTAATTGTTAGAATTTTCCATAAATAACTACACTTTAAATACATTTATTTATTGTCCCGTGGACTTTAGATATAGTCCCTCAGATGGAACGTCTACTTAGATTCCAACCTTAATGTCGATTCTGTCATCGACAACGAAGCAATTATAGGTGGGACATTATTGAAGTTTGTCCCCTACTCCACACCAATCCCTCCCCGGCACATCAAATACCCAGCATTGTACGTAAAATGTATCGTATCATGACAGACGTTAAACACACACTATTTCAAGTGGTGTGCGATACAAGTTATACAAATCAAAATAAGCTTAATTATACTCCTAAATTGCACACATTGATCCTAAAAATTGTATGCCTAGCACAGGTTCTCGCGTACATATATACAAACAGTTGTACACATTCTATTCGTCACGCGACAAAATATGACGTCATAAATACGTATTTGAAAAAACAACAAGTTCAGCGTTCATGAATTTTGATAAAAGGAATTGCTTCTGTGAGGTCTTGAGGGAAATATTTAAAGATGTCTTGTTTATTGTAAGTTTGAATATTATAATAATACTTTTAAATATATGACTTTTTAAATTGCTTTATGCTTCAATTTGGTTAAAAAACAATTCGAAAACCATGAGTGCATGACTGTGTTTTAGATCTCTGTTTCTTGTAGATGGCTAGATCTAGACACAATGCATTTTGCACATATGCTGTTAGTCTACAGTATACTTTCTTTTGTTATTGATTCAAAGAGCAAGACGTAACTAGATTTAACTAGATCTTAAATGTTGATTGTCTGTTATTTAAGTTATTACACGTTTTCACTTGTTCAGATATATGACAATATGCTGTTGTTGTTTTTTTTCATTTCCACACTTTCAGACACAAATGGCGACTTTTCCTTGTACTCAAGCTTTACCGAGCCAGGAGGACAGC
The DNA here is from genome assembly GCA_007844125.1 of Sinonovacula constricta. Taxonomy (NCBI): domain Eukaryota; kingdom Metazoa; phylum Mollusca; class Bivalvia; order Cardiida; family Solecurtidae; genus Sinonovacula; species Sinonovacula constricta. Next base: position 53,477,843 of record CM017566.1, read on the forward strand.
AAGTGTAGCAAGTGTACAGATCTGTATTTTCGGGTGGTTTTTGAGTCATATTTTTCCAATATTTAGACCAGACACTAGCAAGCTGATCGACATGACCGACGGAGGATTAACATTTCATTTTAATGTTTACCTGCTTTACATGTGTATATTTTAGGTTGTTGTACGGATGATTATTCTGCTGGCCATTTTTTCTTCACCGAAAACAAACTGATCGAACTTGCCATGACACAAAGGCCTGAAGTCACCAAGCATTTCTAACTTAAGCCCAAGTCACGACTTGAGTCCAAGTCACCATTTTGAAAGCTAAGCTTTTGTATGTGGAAGAAATGTGATTTTAATTTCAAAATAGCAAATTTAAATTGTCATGCTACATTTCATACTTACAGCTGAATATACGCTAAAGATATTGTGAATTAAAATCCCTGACTTTACCCAATCTTACTGAAGAATGATTGGTGTAAACGGGCCAAAGACCTTATTTATGTTCTGTTTTCCACTTCCCTCTATTTTCAGGTTTCAATCAACTGTGAACGCTGACGTGTATTTTGTCACCAACACAATCTGTACATTTACAATGTTTTACTCTGGTCTACATTTCTGTATTTCCAGGTTGCCTTTCATTCTTCCCAAGTCGAGGTGTACAACACAGTCAGTCGGACCAGGACACGAAACGTCGAGTTGGGACATGGGACCGACAGTATCGCTTGTCATAGCGGACTGCTGTACTGTGCTGCTGGATGGCCAGATAACATCTTGTACATACACGACGTGAGTAGTGGCAGGAAGCTGAGGGAGATCTCCAGGGACACCGACGGCCGGCAACTGTTCTCTGACATCAAACACATCGCCGTGAACATTTCCGGCGACCGAGTCTATGTGGCTGACTTGGTGAGAGGTCTTATATGTGTCGGCGTGGACGGGAGGCCGATATTTCATCTCTCCGAGGAGGATCTCGGACTGACTACAGCCTATGGTGTGACCACTGACCATCGCGGTCACGTGCATGTATGTGGATGGAACTCACACAACGTAATCATGGTGACCAAGGATGGTCATGTGGTCGGTCAGATATTGTCCTCGGAAGATGAGATCACGTGGCGTCCACAATGTCTCAGTTATGATGTGAGCGGGAGTCAGTTGTGTGTTGGAGGGGAGAAGAGTGATCAGCTTCTGATGGTGGAATTGTAAAGTTAGTATTAAATATTGCTGGACATTTATTATTTATGTTTATACTTTTGTTGCTGATTGTGACATTTTGTGAATTAGTGACTTGTTATAAATGTGGCATTAAATTAACGTGGAATTAACGTTTTTGCAACACAATGTTCCATCGACATTTTGTTTAGGAATAAAATGAAATTAAAACATGTATTTGAAACTCTGTCCTTCTGTAAATGTTACAGATAAGTATGTAGTGTGTGTATTGTTGTATTTCCATTTAATATATTTTTAATATTTCTCCACTGGTAAGCAAAATAATGTCCATTTTATTATTTACACTACTTGTTCATTTAAAATATTGCATAAATTTCATGTCACTGATTGTTCAGTTTATGCAAGAAGTATACACGTGATGTGTATTTGAGAAAACGCTGTTTAAATGTATACTAGTTAGATTTAGTTTCCTGTAGTTAATTAAGCTTGAATAACGCTGTTGTTTGTTTTGCTTAACCTAAATTACAATCATTTTGGTGGTCGACTATACACAAATGAAATACTCTTTTCTTGAATTTCGCCCAAAAAAGCTTTTAGCAAAAATTACAAAATATGTTCAGTTGTCGAGGACCAAATGCAATACGTTTTCCGGCGTTTTTTATGAAAGTTTTGGCGAAAACTCAAAAGAAGCGTTATTTGTCTGTGTATAAACCATTCCTCTAAATGGGGCCTTTATGTTGATTTACCATTAAAATGTGATACCAATGATTGTTATTGGAATTGTAAATTTTTGCTAGAACATAGCTTTAACAAGTAGATGCTTAAGTTGACTAGTACATCGAATAGACTATAATAAATCTGTACTTATGTACGTGTATTTGAATGTAGAATATATAACTTGTGTTGGATAGAGATGTCAATATATATTGTGTTTGCTTTGTTTTTGTTTTCTTTTTTAAGTAGCTACACTCTGTACACATAATAAACGATTTAATGTATGCTGTTGTCCATTCTGTCAGTAAAATCCCCATAACCTATAAACCAGAAAAATATCAGTTTGTTTTAACTAACTCTAGAAATATTTTCCAAACACTAAATGCTGCTAGAGGTAAAGACAGTATTGTAAATATTAATTTAAATAACATAAAGTCATGTCTTAGTGATTTAAATGTAACAAAACGCTGTTAAGGTTAAAACACGCACAATAATAGTATATATATATATATATATATATATATATATATATATATATAATATATATATATATATATAGTAATATATATATATATATATATATATATATATATATATATATATATATTTATATATATATCTATATATATAGATATATATATATATATATACTATATATATATGCAGGAGATAATTAACATATTTCGAACATTGTCAGCTGCCGTGTTAATGAGAGCGACGCGTTAATGAGAACGAGATATGGAGGGTCGGAGGTAACAACCCCCGAGAGTAATGTTTTAAATAGCTTAATATTTAAGGATTCCAAAATGTGTAAGTACTTTACATTACTATAAGCGTTGACTCAATAAACCTTTTATATAGATATATTGTATTTTTACCCCCCTTGGTGGATACAGATATTCATAAAGGACAGATATATAGTTATGAGCACCAATAAAGGAAAACCAGACGTATGGTCTACGCTTGTTTTTTTTTTTGTTTTTTGTTTTTGTTGTTGGTGGTTTTGTTTGTGTGTGTGTGTTTGTTTACAAATCTATCGTTACGTTTTATCCATTATGAATCTTTAATCATTTTTCGATGCTTATCTTTTTTACTAAGGGACTCGTATTTTTTTCTTACCGCACCGATCAATCATGGTCACTTCCAGCTTCTTTGGGTGGAGAAGGACCCCAGACAAATGTCTGAGTTAAGAGACCTTCCCAAATTAAGTCCTTTGCCCAAACTCGACTCGAGCCAACACAAAGGGAGGCTGAGCAGTCAATGAAATCACAAATTGGCGGCTCTACCACTACGCCACGGGTGTCCCCATCCCATACTCACCCCCCCCCCCCCACACACACACTATCAATGTCAACAAAATAGTTAAATGACGCAACATCGCTTTTGACGTCGCGCTGTGTCTAGTTGTGGAGGAGGTCACGTAAAACATTCGTTCTAGTATTAGCTTCATGAATATTGAAGTAATTTCTTCTATTAATTATTGAAAGGATTAATATTTAAAATACACATAATTAGTAGTAACTACTTTCTGTGCATGCCAATGCTGCTGGTTTCTACCGATGAGTTATTTATAAAAAAATGTTGAAGAAATTATTTACGAAAGTTTAATTGAAAGAAAACAATAATCAAATGTCAATTAACAATTGAGGTAAATGCGTGGCTAGTATTAGTATAGATGTCTGATATAAAAAGTACTTACACACATTTTTACTTGTGATTTTTGTATAACAACAACTCTGGTCAACTATATAGGTTCGTGGTTTGTTTTTAGCTCACCTGAGCACAACGCGCTCAAGGGGAGCTTTTGTGATACCGCCTCGTCCGTCGTCCGTCGTCAACATTTTAGCTTGTGAACACACTAGAGGCCACAGTTTTTATCCAAACTTCATCAAACTTGGCCAGAATGTTTGTCTGCATAATATCTTGGATGAGTTTATTATTGGATCATCAGGGGTCAAAAAATAGGTCACTAGGTCAAATTTTAGGAAAACCTTGTGAACACACAGACCACGTTTATAGTCCAATCTTCACCAAACTTGGTCAGAACGTTTGACTGCATGAAATCTTGGAGGAGTTCGTGTAACTGGGTCACGTTGGGTCAATAAGTAGGTCAGTAGGTCAAATCTAAGAAAAAGATTTTGAACAAAATAGGGAACACATCTATAGCCCAATCTTAACCAAACTTGATCAGAAGGTTTGTCTGCATGAAATCTTGGATCAGTTCATTATTGGGTCACGTGGGGTCAAAAAGTAGGCCACTATGTCAAAGGTAACCAAAAGCTTGTGAACACACTGGAGGCCGCATTTATGACCCAATCTTCACCAAACTTGACAAGAATGTTTGCCTTCATGAAATCTTAAAGGAGTTCATAACAGGATCAGGTGGGCCCAAAAAGTAGGTCACTAGGTTAAATCTTAGAAAAAGCTCGTGAACACATTAGAGGGCACACTCATAGCCTTATCTTCACCAAACTTGATCAGATTGTTTGTCTGCATCAAATCTTGAATGAGTATGTTATTGGGGCACGTGGGGTCACAAAGTAAGTCACATTTTAGAAAAACCTTGTGAAAACATTTAAGAGGTCACATTGATGGCACAATCTTTATCAAACTTGGCAAGCATGTTTGCCAGTATGAACTCTTACATATGTTTTGAAGTGAGTCATGTGGATTTAGTAGGTAACTTTCAAGTTTAGTTACTAGTAGTAAAAATTCTAGAAAATATTATCAACCCAGTGGCCACACTAATGGTCCAATTTTCACCAAAAATTTCTTAAGTAATTACATGAATCCAGATTTGAGCCTCTAAAAGCCTGTGTCATCAGGTGAGCGATTAAGGGCCATCATGGCCCTCTTGTTGTTTTTTTTTCAGCCACGTCCCGAACGTTGACGCAAATACGAGTCACGAACATTTTGGTAGGCATTACGCCATGGCAGCAATTTATAGGGCATGAGAACGTCAAGGCATCAATGTGTAGGGATAATAACGTTAAGGCAGCAATGAATGGGGTGTGATTACGTCATGACAGCAATGCTTATGGCATGCTAACGTCATGGCAGCAATGTATACAGCATTAGAATGTCATGGCAGCAATTTGTAGGGATAATAACGTCATGACAGCAACGTGTAGGGATAACAACGTCAAGGTAACAATGTATAGGGCGTGATAACGTCATGGCAGCAATGAACAGGGCGTAATTACGTCATGACAGCAATGTTTAGGGCAAAATAACGTCATGGCAGCTATTATAGGGCAAGATAACGTCATGGTCGCAATGTATAGGGCATGATAAGGTCATGGCAGGAATGGATATGGTATAATAACGATAATAACGTCATGGTAGCAATGTAATGGGCAAAATAACGTCATGGCAGCAATGCATACGGCATGATTACGTCATGACAGCAATGTATATGGCAGGATAACGTCAGGGCAGCAATGTAATGGGCAAAATAACGTCATGGCAGCAATACATACGGCATGATTACGTCATGGCAGCAATGTATATGGCAGGATAACGTCATGGCAGTAATGTATAGGACATAATAACGTCATGGCACCAATGTATAGGACATAATATGTCCACGGCAGCAATGTTTAGGGCCAAATAACTCCACAGCAGTAATGTTAAGGGCATAATAACGTCATAGAAGCAATGTATACGGCATACTATATCCATGACATTAATATGGTATTACTACCGTTTAAATATTTTACATAGAGAGTAAATATCATTGCCAAGGGAGAAACACTCCGCACACGGAAATTCTCTCTAAACCGAAGTTTTCTGTTGGTCCGGAACACTTCCGGTTTAGGGAGTTTGTACTGTATATAGGCATAATAACCTCGTGCCAGAAATGTATAGGACATAATTTCTCCATGGCAGTAATGTATATAGCATAATGTCTCCATGGCAGTAATGTATAGGACATAATATCTCCATGTGCAATATATAGGACATAATATCTCCATGGCAATAATGTATAGGACATAATATCTCCGTGACAGCATTGTATATGGCATAATATCTCCATGGCAGCAATGTATAGGGCATAATAACTCCGTGACAGCATTGTATATGGCAAAATATCTCCATGGCAGCAATGTATAGGACATAATATCTCCGTGACAGCATTGTATATGGCATAATATCTCCATGACAATAATGTATAGGACATAATAACTCCGTGACAGCATTGTATATGGCATAATATCTCCATGGCAGCAATGTATAGGACATAATATCTCCGTGACAGCATTGTATATGGCATAATATCTCCATGGCAGCAATGTATAGGACATAATATCTCCGTGACAGCATTGTATATGGCATAATATCTCCATGGCAATAATGTATAGGACATAATATCTCCATGGCAGCAATGTATAGGGCATAATATCTCCATGGCAATAATGTATCGGACATAATATCCCCATCGCAGCAAGGTATATGACATAATATATCCATGACAATAATGTGTAGGACATAATATCTCCATGGCAGCAATATATATGACATAATATCTCCATGACAATAATGTATATGACATAATATCTCCATGGCAGCAATGTATAGGACATAATATCTCCATGGCAATAATGTATAGGACATAATATCTTCGTGACAGCATTGTATATGGCATAATATCTCCATGGCAATAATGTATAGGACATAATATCTCCATGGCAGCAATATATAGGGCATAATATCTCCATGGCAATAATGTATCGGACATAATATCTCTATCGCAACAAGGTATATGACATAATATATCCATGGCAATAATGTGTAGGACATAATATATCCATGGCAGCAATATATAGGACATAATATCTCCATGGCAATAATGTAAAGGACATACTATCTTCATGGCAATAATGTATAGGACATAATATCTCCATGGCAATAATGTATATGACATAATATCTCCATGGCAGCAATGTATAGGACATAATATCTCCATGGCAATAATGTAAACGACATACTGTCTCCATGGCAGCAATGTATAGGGCATAATAACTCCATGGCAATAATGTATAGGACATAATATCTCCATGACAGCAATGTATAGGACATAATATCTCCATGGCAATAATGTATAGGACATAATATCTCCGTGACAGCATTGTATATGGCATAATATCTCCATGGCAATAATGTATAGGACATAATATCTCCATGGCAGCAATGTATAGGGCATAATATCTCCATGGCAATAATGTATCGGACATAATATCTCCATCGCAGCAAGGTATATGACATAATATATCCATGGCAATAATGTGTAGGACATAATATCTCCATGGCAGCAATATATAGGACATAATATCTCCATGGCAATAATGTATATGACATAATATCTCCATGGCAGCAATGTATAGGGCATAATAACTCCATGGCAATAATGTATAGGACATAATATCTCCATGACAGCAATGTATAGGACATACTATCTCCATGGCAATAATGTATAGGGCATAATAACCCCATGGACGTAATGTTTACTACATAGTAGCGTCATGGCAGCAATATATAGGACATAATAACTCCATGTAGATATTTTCGTGTACTTTATATGAGAAATAGTCTTAATGTTAATTTCAATTTCTTTATTTTTATCAAAATGCAGTAATGTATAGTGTATACTATCTCCATGACAGCAATGTATAGGACATAATATATGCATGACTGTAATGTATTGGGCATAATAACCCCATGGACGTAATGTTTACTAGATAGTAGCGTCATGACAGCAATATATAGGACGTAATAACTCCATGTAGATATTTTCATGTACTTTATATGAGAAAAAGTCTTAATGTTAATTTCAATTTCTTTATTTTTATTAAAATGCTTAAGCACCGTTACTCCTGTACTCCTTATTATCTGAATAACAAGATATGAATTTGCAGCATGAAGCTATTTCAATAATTAAACAAGCGGAAAAATCCTAAGGGAGGTAATACAATGTATATATGTAATATTTCAATAGTTGGAGTAGCATCCCTTTATAAACGAAAAGAGGGAACAGATTGATCTTAAACAAGCAGCATCCATTTGTTTTTCTTAAAGGTGTAGTGCGCTGAGTTGAATTACATAAAACATCGATACTGTTTATACAGGTCTACGCTTAAAATAACAAGTACAGTTCTGCATATGGTTCATATTTTGCTGATAAATATGCCATTGTATATTGTACTGAGTAACAGTCATAGTTAAAATAGGATTATGAATTTTTTAATTGTTCGTGTTGGTGTGTGCATGTGTGTGTATGTGTGTGTGTGTGTGTTTGTGTGTGTGTATGTATGTGTGTATGTGTGTGTCTGTGTGTGTATGTGTGTATATGTTTGTATGTGTGTGTGCATGTGTATGTGTGTGTGTGTTTGTATGTGTGTTTTTGTGTGTGTTTGTGTGTGTGTGTTTGTGTGTGTGTCTGTTTGTGTATGTGTGTATATGTTTGTGTTTGTTTGTATATGTGTGTGTATGTGTGTTTGTGTGTTTGTGTGTATGTGTGTATATGTGTGTATGTGTGTATTTGTGTCTGTGTGTGTATGTGTGTCTGTGTGTGTGTGTTTTTGTGTGTGTTTGTGTATGTGTGTATATGTGCGCGCGCTATTAACTACTTTATATTGATGTGTACGTGTGTTTGTGTGTGTGTGTTTGTGTGTGTATGTGTGTGTATGTGTGTGCGCGCTATGAACTACTTAATATTTGTGTGTACGTGTGTTTGTGGTATAAACTAGTTAAATACTTTGCTATCATCGGGAGAGATTTACACTATAAACCGTAACATGTTGTTATGTTTGTTTTTCAGCAATAAAGTAAAATGCTTGCATCGTATTTTGGTCCTTTATATAATAGCATACTGTCACTTCAATTCTTTATAAGAAATCTTTGTTTTACAATGCTTAAATACATATACCACCATAATATTGGGGTGGGAGGGTGGTGGGGTCGTGAAAATAAATAATCAATAATCTGGATATTGTGGTTGTGCTCTTTTTTTCTAGTCCCCTTTGTGCGTAAGTCAGCTTAAAAGAATCACATCGTATGCAACTAAGACCAACATATGTTAGACAAGTAGGAGTATGTACATAAATTTGGAAACGTTTGAATTTGTTTGATTATTGCTTTTAAATAAAATGATCTAAAAATCTTTTCAAAATTCGTCTATTTTTAGATCCTCATTAAAATTTATTAATATGCATAAGTGCTTATTTGCATAATTGACACATGGCCATAATGGCCATACAATAACCTTTAATTAAATTCCTGTTTTATATTTCGCTTCTATCACCATTTTTGGGAAAGTTATAAACATTTCTTCTAAACATACACTGCAATCAATATTATATGATGGTTACCATGGAAACCATTAGTTTTTATATAGCCCAAATGAGTTTATTTTTAGTACATGGGAGATTCTGTTTCTAGACACGAACATTTTGGAACCCATGAAATAAGTCTAGGAGGTGCGCGGTAGACACACCTAGCTGCCGGACTATGACATCTATCCACAATTCTTGCTAATAGTTATCAAGCTATCAATCACAACAGAAAATGAAACAGATATTCCCACCCCATTAAATATTGCATCCCTATTGTTTCCCATGTAACAATGCAGTTATAGAATGTTATATTTTATAATTGTTACATACAGCACAAACCCCCTTAATTAAGCTAGATTTTATGCATAATTGTTACGACCATGGCTTAATTACCAATTACTATGTAGAGCACAGTTTCCCCTGGCCTGTTTTTCCAATCTCAAAAATGGGGTCCAAACAATATACAGAAAACTTAAAAAACACACAATGTTGTTCATACTATTCTCATACACCAAGAGTGTCATTTTCTTTACAAAGGAGTCTACCACACATGACATTATTTAACTGTTATTAAAATGATTATGTTATAAAAAATATCAAATATTTTTTATTACAATTACAACCTTTCCTTTTTGCCCAAAAATGTAGGAAAAGATATATGTTTAAAATATAATTTATAATTATAAAAAAAGAATATGGGGGAAATGTCAACGAAATACAGCAACACAGGCAAGAGCCATTATTGCTTTTTTATAATTATCATGAGTCAGAAAGACAATTAAAATTCAGCCCAACAGGAGCTGGCTGATCTACACTATTTACCTCAGCTTGATCAATTTGTTCTTAGCAGGTTCAGAGTTAAATCACTAAACATTCATAATACTGAGATATAAAGTTCAAATGATAATTATATAGGTACAAGATAAACAACCAAATGACCTGATGGAACGGGCAGACAAGATTTGCACACATGTGTATCTACAGTTTAATTGTCACTGCTTAAATCATTAATTTTAATAATAGGGTTCTCATACATCGAAAGAGAGAGAGAGAGAGAGACAGACAGACAGATAGATAGGCGGACAGATAGATAGAAAGAGAGACAGAGACAGACAGAGAAAGACAAAGATAATGGGGGAGGGAGAGAAAGTGAGGAAGAGAGAGAGAGAGAGAGGGGGGAAGGGAGGGAGGGAGAGAGAGAGAGAGAGAGAGAGAGGAAGAGATGGAGGGAGGAGAGAGAAACATAGGGAGGAGAGGAGAGACAGACAGACAGACAGACATACAGAGAGTGGATGGGATGAGGAGATAGGGGAGAGAGGGAGAGAGCGAGGGTGGTTATAGGGAGGGGAAGAGAGAGGAGGGAGGGAGAGAGAGACATAGAGAGAGGAGGAATTTATAGGTAAGGAGGGAGAGAGAGGCACACACAGACAGAGAGAGATAGAGGAGGGAGGTAGAGAGAGAGAAAGAGACAGACAGACAGACAGATAGACAGACAGACAGACAGACAGACAGACAGACAGACAGACAGACAGAGTTTTACCCAGTACACTTAAATTTTGTGAGGCTATTTTGATTTTACACTGTGATTAGTATCTAGAATAAGCTCTTTTCAGTTTTATGGAGACATGGCCAATGTGATTCCTTCTCTGCTGCCAAAATGATTGCCCTGCAAATACGTTTTCCTAGGGTGCCAATCCAGATTTTAATAATAAGAAAAATAAGGGATACGTCAAAACATGAGATAAGTCGTTATGTTATTCCACTCGTATAGATAGTTTCCACATCAGTGAAAATCCCTCATGTTGGCAGCCATCTTTGATGGTAACTTCAAGGGATTTTCAAATGTATTGTATAGAAGGGTAAATTTTATTTTCTTGTAATTTCTTCATTTGTGGTCCGAAAATTAAAAGCTATACACCATTGGAAAGTTTTTAGAAATAAAATAGTTTTACAATTGATAAATGCACACAGAATTAATACACAGAAATATATAAAACTATTGGCTCATACTTAAAACAAAATGAACAGTGTATCATTTTCGATTGTATGTTTTTAACCTTTTAAACTATCAAACTATAGTTTTGATTTAAAATACTTTGTAAAAGCTGTTTAATTTGATATCAAATTCAGTAAAATAGACTGAAAAATAAAAACACAGTGGTGAGTTTAATACAGCACATATTTCCCGATTTCGGCCTGCATTAGCTTCTGCCCACAAAGATGGCTGCCTTAAACTGTCTTATCAGTGTTGATGACATCACATGGAAACTATCTATTTTTACTAGAAACTTTCATTACCCTTGTGCAATGACATTGACCTTATCCTAGCCTTTGTGCAGGAATAAATGACCTACGATTTTAGCCTATTAATTTGCACTTTTTATATAATCAGTAGTACGCAGAAAACAACTGAAATTAATTCATGGTTGTTGTACTTTTGACTGATGATAGATTAAGTTAATGTGTGTGCATTATAACTCAGAATTGGACTAAGAAGTCATTATAAAATTTAGAACATGGTTTGACACACCATCTTCAAGTTGACTCAGAAGGTTGGAATCAGATTGTAATTCCTTTTTAAACCTCTTTGTTAATGATAAATCATGCAAATACAAGTAGACATTCATTTATAGAGAATATCTTGCGATGTAATTTAACTTATAATAATGTTTTTTATTTGCATGATTCAAATGTCTTCTAACTAAAGAGTACTGCTATTTGTGTATGAGCAAATTATTTTATGTGAAAAGTTAAATAAATAGATATAAAAAAGAAATGCCAAATATTGTGTCCTGGTACTTTAAGTAACTTAATGGTTACAGCAGCTCATGTTGGTAGAATTGGTCCCTTGCTACATGCATGATTATACCAGTGCTATATCTGTCCCAAGTAAACACTCAAACATTGTTCGTGAAATGTCCTACCCCACTGCAAACACTTTATAATCCCGACTTTTCTCGTCACACAGGATCCAGCTCCTAGTCATGTGACCCGGAGCAGCACTCCACGTGTAGTATAGGGACACTGAGGGGGGAGGGGTCACAGCTATCTAACATATCTAGCACTTGTTATCCTATATGGTAGCTGGTGATCTGTGAGTCTGTTTTGAATAAATGGATCACATTTTTGTACGCTCTATACCTGCAAATTATGGTTAATAATAAAATTCACATGCAAAAACATTCACCTCATCTATGAAGTAAATAAAATAGAGTCATTTTCCACTGCTATTTAAATAGGTTCTCAAAACATGGCACCTGGCAGGAGCCCACTTTCAGCGCTTTCACAGAAAATCTGTAAGTCATGAACGAGAATTTGCTGTCTTGTCATGGCTGAAATTAACATCCAATAATTACATGCAATTCGGACGTGTAACATTTGCTAATACAATGTCATCGTTGGATGAATATGATCACATGCTTCACCCACATATCTGGAATCTATAGCATTGACTTATCCATCCATGGCTCATGTTGTAGACAAAACTATGTTTCTATTGATTGTTTCCTTTCTGTTTATTGCAGTTAGTGTCAGTTTATTGCATCTAGTGTCAGTTTTTCATTTATGTTTTCTTAAATAAAATGTCTGCAACAAAAATGAATTAATTTATTGCTTGTACCCATTTTGGAAATAAAAGTAATGGATCAGTTATCCCCCTTGTGAGTAGATACTTTCATATCCTTTATAAAAGAAATATTGTTAAATTTAGTTTTAATTTCCTTATTTTTCATCATAGTTCTCAAGCACCTTTACTCCTTATTATCTGAATAACAAGATATGATTTTGCAGCTCGCAGCTAGTTCAGTAAATAAACAAGTGGACAGATCATAAGGGAGGTAATAGAATGTAATTCCATGACCATGACCATTCAATAACCTTTAATTTGAGTACCAGTTTTATACTTCTATCACCATTTCTGTAAAAGGTATAATCATTTTTTTCTAAATATACCCAAAATTACACGAATGTTGACATGCAAACCATTAGTTTCATATCACACAAATGGGTTTATTCTTGAGTTCATTGGAGATTATAATTCTAGACACCCTAACGAACATTTGGGTACCCATGAAAAACTCGCGAGGGGAGTGTGGGGGTATCCTACCTTAGTTTATTTAAGGCTGTTTATAACATAAACTTAATTGTAAGACAGTACAAATCGTGAACTATATCACATAAACTGTCCATTATTTCCAAAACTATCAGCTTTACATTGACAAAGAAAGTAGCAGCCAGAATGCATATCCGAACCCACTCTGTGGCTTATTGACAATAGTCTGTGACTCTCATTTACTGGTCTCAGCCACAACGAATGGCGCCTTTCCTCATTTTAAATTTTCGTACTGTTCTTAAAATCCATTCCTGACCAGAATAGTGTTTTTGTCTAAATACAGATAGCAAGATGAAAGATGCAGAAGTCCTTATGAATGCCATGGAACAACAACAACACCAAGGTATACACAGTGTGCAGACTGCAGTCTTCTGTCTGCTACCTCGCTATCTCCAGAGGGTTTCACTAATGTTTCAGGTCGGTCATGTCAGATTTGTTTATGGCCTATTTTTGCATATAAATCAATTCAAATTTCCACATTCAAAAATATGCGCAACGTAAACATGAAAGATGACGTCAATCAACGATAACAAATATTAAAATTTAACATTTTTGTGCAAATTTAAAAAAAGAAAATTGTCAGAATATGATAAAGGGGCCTCTCTGGTCGAGTGATAGATTCTCTGATTTGTAACTCCTCTGCTTTTTGCAAAGGCTGGTAGTCCAGTTTACTAACCTGTTTATAAAATGTGTTATGTCAGTCAGGGACTTTAAGGTAAAAATGTTGTTCACAGTGTTGCGTGACCTCATCTTGGTTAAGAGGACGGCTAAATAATGGATCTTCCGTCAAAGCAGAACCCAATTCTTCCATTTAAATTTTAGCAGCAACGCTGGTCGGTGGCAATGACTCCCATGTCGATTCCGTCTGGGATATAGTTTAATAAGCAATATATAAAATGCATATTTGTTGCCTTGCTTCTTTGTAGGGTTTGTGTGCCTCTTGAAGTGCTCTACCAATGTTCACGTCTGATACGCTTATTCCTTCTGACGCCAGACTCATTTTTCTTCTTATCAAGAACAAGTCTTAAACACATATTAAACAATACTTGAAAAACTAATCTAAACTTACCTAAAACCATATCTAATTAACGAAAACGGACCTGATAGCGTAATCAGTAGAGCGTCGGCTCCAGATACGGGAGGCCACGGGTTCGACTGGTTGGCCCTGTGTCAGGATGTGAGATGGTGTGCTATCATGTCAGGTGTTCACGGCATGCTTTACACAGTGAAGGCAGCACTATGTTTGCTTAACGTCGATACCTTCTCAAGATAATTGGAAAACTGATGGTGGGACGATAAACACAATAGACAAAAAACATATTATATTATAATTGATTATAATGGGGAAAAACACACAAAAGAAAATAAGATTTATCTCGTTTATAATTGTGTTCCATTCATACATTTTAAATAACTCAAATACATCAGACTTGAAGAAAACATACAACCAACAACTTTGATTGTAATGAAACAAGGACTGAGAAATGAAAACACTTATCTTCAAGTAAGCAGTTTATTCTCTGCAAGCCTCTACCAAGATTTTTTTGGAACATGGAACAGTGTTACACAATGCAAAAAGAATAACTAGCATAAGCAACAGAAGCATCAGTATATGTTTCCTATAAAACAATTGCAAATGACATACAAACTTGAATTAATTCAGTGCCATTGATTTGATCTGAAAGAGGCATAAGGATAGAAATTCGCCTATTTTCAGAAATGCTTGTATTTCTAGACGGACTTAAAAGTGACCGACCACTTTTGTTGATATAATGTGAGGTACCTGACCTTTTATAAATATTTTATGACAAAAGTAACGACTGATCTATATAAGTAGTCTGGCATGCACTTTAGCATTGTGCCTTATTGTTACAGATCTAATATCCTACGAGTTTTCATTGTTATTTCGCGGAAACCCCTTACTTTCTGATATTAAGACTTTAGTCTAAAAATAATCTTTTAATGCATTCAATTAAGTAAGACTTTATGTTCTAAACATTATTTGAGCTTATTTACATTGATGTCTACTTACGAGAGTTTTAATTGTAAGAGGGATATGTTGTTTTGTTGACGTTTGTATTATTCAACGTTTACTTTACCCTTACTTCTCACAATGTGAAGATGCACGTTGTTCCCGGTGTAACTCATTTCAAAGTGACATATTCTGTTTTTTTTTTTTGTTTTTTGTATCTATAAGTATATCTGACATCCAAATAACACTAAGGTTACCTAAAATGCATTGGTATGTGATACGGTTTGGATCTAATTGTTTGACAGTTATATTTCTTCGGATTTATCCGAACGCTTAGTGATTGGTTAATTTAAATATAACGCTTAAACCTGATTGGTTGAGACGTACATCGATGCTTACTATAGAATGTTTGTAAAAGTAGCAATGCGCGGGAACTATAAATAAAGTAAAACACAGCCGACGCGGATCAGTTGACGCTCGGATCAGGATAAAATAGGGAAAGGAGTTGTGCACAGTGCAGAAACCGGTACAGGAGAATTGGTCATGGACAGATAATAAGCCATTGTTTTGGTTTAATATCTTCGTCGGATGCAACAAACCAATAATGATCTTTTATAATCTCTTACTTATAATAAAATCCGTGTCAACATCTTAAACTCTAGCTGTACTTGGCATTTTCATAGAATATACATAAAGGATATAGTAAAGTTTGGAAAATGTAATAAACAAAAAGAAGTATAAACATTTCTTTGCCGAAACTTATTTGATTGTTGTGTTCTTTATTCCGCCCACGTGTTTAAACAATATCGTTTCCGATCATTACACATCAGGATAATATCGATCATCGCCTTACATTGACATGTCTTTAACAGTTTATTTGTTTGGACAAAAACAATATTTCGTTAAGCAAAATGAATAACAAGAGGACCATGGTGACCCTTAATCGCTCACCTGAGGACACGGGCTTTTAGTAGGCTCATATCTGATGTCAAGTAATTATGAGTTCTTTATTTTATAAATCGTTGGTGAAGATTGGACCGTAAGTGTGGTCTCTTGGCTGATAACATTTTAATAAATTAAAGCGTTGATGATAATAGCATATTGTAAGTGCACACTCGGTGTTTACAGTTTGTTTCAGTCCACCGTTTAACATAGCGAAGTAAATTGTTCGCCTCTAGGGTAATGTAGACCGTACCACATTGGGACCATAAAGTCGTGTTGGGGATCACCCCATAACAATGATTATCACAGTTTAAAATAATGTGTACTTTAAAATAAAAGTTAAAATATATATTTCGTCTATTGTGGTCAGATGTATCGGCACCTTTTATGACCTGTTTGAAATTATATTGGCACAAAGAATCCAACAATATACATAGAGTATTCTATATACAATATATACACGTTACCAATATTATGAGAATTTTGGGCATGCCAAGACTTTTAATTTTGCATCCTATAGGAGAGAATAGAAAAGACCGGTTAACATGTGGACGAAGAGACCGATAATTTATGTACGTGGTCTCGGGTATGTAATTATAATTATTATATATAAATGTAATATATTTTTCTATCGTCTCCATTCACCATAGAAACAACGCTGTAAGAATTCAATGAGAACAACAAGAAAGATTGAGAAAAGACGGGAAGGGAGGCACATATCTGCCAATGGTTGACAATTACAAAGGTCGTCTCCCATTCCTTACAGAGTAAGATTATTTATTAAGTATTATATCTATTTTTAATTTGAAAGATGGAAAGATTTGTAGCAAATATTTGTGGACCTATTAAATATTTGTTAAATATATCTACAGGCCCGTGTCCCTCCGCGGTACTGTCAGGCGACAATATTATGATGCAGAAGAGTAGATTTAGCGATATTCCCCACTAGATGCCCCAACCGTCCGACGAACCCCGTGCGGCGCCCCACGCCTGATCAGAATATGCAGTCCGACAACACGGTAAAGCTAGCCTCTATACCACATAACATAGTGTTGAGTTAGCATACACCCTAACATATTGTAATAATAATAGTGCCGTAACCTTGATAAAAAATGTAAATAATAATTAATATGCATATGACAATACGGTAAAGTACATTATTATTTCGATATGGATCTTTTGCGTCTCAGGTAAATATTATGCCTTTCAAAATGAACAAAGCCAAAGACGATTTTGGTAGACAGGGGATTTAAATGTCCATTGGACTTTTGAATGCACTCGACATAGTCGATAAAGCATTTTGATTGTTAGAATATTGAATTACCTTACCCTACTCTCAAAGCCCCATATTTACCTTTAAATTTATTTTCAACAGACTGGTTAACTTTAGTAATGAGTTGTCGTGTTAAATCATAACACTCCAGCACTACGATATGTAGACTTGTCCTTGTATGATTTCTGTGCTACATAACAGCGATTAATTAAATATGAATGGAATGTTACTTATTTCGGATAAGTGTTTATATTTTCATATAAGCATAATAACATTGGAAGCCTGTATCCGTTAAAAGTCGTGTTAAAGTTTTATTGTCTTTTGCCATGTACTATACACTCACACACACACACACACACACACACACACACATTCCTGAAATCCCTATCGTTGTTATTTATAGATCTAAAAAGAATTAACATTTTATTACATTAACGAGTTTTATTGCTCCCAAATTGAGATAGTGTTGAAAAAATTCAAAGCCTGGACTAAATTATGATGTTTTTCTACAAGAAATGTACACAAATATCCAAACAGAGGTAAGCTATTGTTATATATATTAGACATAGGCAAACTGTTGGATACCACTTTCAACATTGCTGTTTGTAATTTGATATTGCCATTTAATTGAATTGCTATTCGGCTGGACATCATGGTATTCCGACAAGAAAATGACACAGTCTTATGAGCATTGCAAACAAGACCAACATTTGAAAAGGCAAAGAATAAGGGTATTCACATCCAAGCCAAACGGAGTAATAGAAAAAAACCGTAATGAGTAATTATAATAGATGAGCTAACCAAACAGTTACCGCCTTGGAACAGTCCATACATGTTTTACCATTTGTGTCGTGCAATTGAACGTTGATTTGATCGGTAAGACGGAATAATTTTAGCCAATATGTTGGCTTGTTAAAAGAACACTTATTAAAAAGTTAGTATTCGAATATTTAAGGTCGTCGAGAAATGTTGATGGTAAGGGCAATTACTGTTGTTGTGCCAAAATTCTAAGGCTGAAATCTTTCATCTTCTTGTATAAGCTTTTCAGAAAAAAAAACATACAAAGTTAAGAATGTTAAGCAAATATGTTACTCTCGATTCGATAATGGTGTCCTCGTATAAATTGAAATAAAATGTGCTGGCATTGGCAATTCTGTTGTGTTAAGCATGTTTGGCTAAACTTTGCATTGGCATTTTACTTTGCTTCCTTCTTCTGCTGCATGTTGCTAAAAAAATGGGGTGCTACTGTATATTTACTTTTTACGCCACCCGATAAAGTCGAGTGGTGCCTCCGATGGAATGGAATGCAATTGATGAGGACGTTAGTGTAGCACACAATAACAAGAATCCATAGCTGTTCTGTTAGAACTTTTTCAAAAGAAAAGAGCAGAATACTTCGTTTATATAGTGTAGGTTGCAATAATAAGGTGTAATCCTGATAACCAATAACGTTTTCCTCTCTGCAAGAGAAATTTCAGCCAAGAAAATGTAAATTTAACGGAACTAGTATATTTTCAAACACAGTTTGAAATAAAGATTTTTGCTGAATTAATAAATCATTTACTTTTTTCGGCAACTTAAAATCCTTGTACACTCAAGATGTTTATCATCAAAGCATGTATCGAGGTCCAAAATACATATTGAACCATGCTGGAAAGTTCTCAAATCTCGGACCAAAACATCCTTGGGACAATCAACCCCATAAAATACGACCGTTTACCGCTCTTGTTGTAAGATATTTGTCAGCAGTATTTCATTGAGAATTTCACAATGTCAACTTAATACCTTATTGTGGCCTGTCCATTTGCTTCGTTGTAATATAATACCCTGATTACTTAAAAGGACTGTATCTTCAACGATGTATAAATTACAGTTTAAGATCGTGCCAATGAGTCACAACTAAAATATCGCTGGTCGATTCAATGGGTGCGGACCTTTGACCTTTACAGGAGATGAGCATTTTGAAGACCATTATATAGAATTAAAACATTCAACCATTATTGAGGTTTCTTCATGGATGAGATATCAGGATCACGATTTATACTTGTGCAAGGAAGTCTGTTGTTTTTGTTTTCGATCCCTAACTTGTTGTTCAAAAATATATTAACTTGATAGACGAGCCACTAGACCTTGAAAAGTAATTCTTAATGTGTTATAAACACAATGTACAAGTTGTCACTGGATTTTATTTATCTTTGAAAGGCTGTTTATATAAGTGTACAGTGAATGTTCCTAAGGTAAAACTTAAACAAATGTCCCTAATAAATAGCTCTAGTTAAGCCCTTTATAAAGAAGGTGTTTGCAATTTTTGGATTAGAGCTGGTCGTAAAGAACTGACAATAAACTGCATTAACATATCTGAGAAAGAAAACCATGGCATCGATTTCATATTTTACCATGTACATACAATGCTTTCTTGAGACCAAACAACATATTATCAATTGAATTTTGGACTCTTTTGCAGGTATTGTATTGAGATTGACGTTTCTCGAAATAAGTCACAGGCTCCGCAAAATAGTCTCGCTATACCTGTGTGCAAATTTCAGTCCCATTTCATAATAAAGGCGAAACGATTCAGCGCGTGAAGTCTATTAAGGAAGTCTTTATATCGATGGTCTCCTGGCTGGACACATGCTTCACTGTTTGTTATTTGTGTTTGTGATTGGGGATAAATATGCGTACATGTAATATACTACAATCATATGCGATATAGTTGCTCAAAATCATATAGACCAGTTTTACCTGCCATACTTATATTATTCCAGTTAAATGCATTGTCGTTAATTCGATGGTATTTCGATAAATCTAAATTTATTGTATACAATTGGATCCAAGGAGAAACCTGGATGATCACAGAAAGTCACGTTAGAACATTACACTGCAAACAAGAAATGGTCGTTTTACAGCCAGGTTCTTTTCAAAATCAACAGTTAAAGTACATACTTCAATCATTTTTTACGTCAGATCCTTGTATGAATGCAGCATAAACGGAGTTGTGAAATAGCTCCGAAATCAATGTTAACCATGATTGCCTTTCAAATTGAACAAAGATACTGTCAGAGTAGTTTACATTGGCTATAAAAGATACGGTATGTAATTCGCTTCGATGGCTCCACTGGTAGATCTATCAAACTGAGCTGTGATTTAAAGAAATGCCTTTAACATACCACTACTATTGATTCACCGAAAGGAACAAAGTCTTTATAGACAAACCATGCCGATTTTCTTGCAAAATAGACATCCTTAAGTACGCTTTATTTCATAACACTAAAATCGATCGATGGCCATTTCGCAACGTCTGTGTCATACTTGTTCGTCTTTATACTAACAAAATTGTTAAACCTATTCAAATGCTGACACAATTATTTATTTAAAACAATAACTGCCATTAAAAAGCCACGTGGCAATGCCACCATATTTTTTTTCGATTATGTCGCCGCCACCCTGGACTAAACCAGGGGACTCCCATTCCGCCCTGTATACAAACAGAACATGTCAATATTGTTTAGCAATTGTTGTATTCTGTTATCGTACAATGTTCCTTTTTCCTTTTTGTCAAGATATCTCAGCCTAATTGCGTCCGTTCTTGATTAATGAAATTAAATGTTTGATGTTTTCTTAATTACGTAGTGTATACTAATTTCCGGTCACGTGACAAGGCAAGATGACATGTTTTTTTATCCTTCAAAAGTGGATTTTAACTACTATTTTAAGACAACTTTGGACTTAAGCTTTGGGTATATTTAGTGTTAAAAGTGTAAACTATTCATGCCTTCAAAGAAAAGACATCAAATTAAACAACAAAAGGAGCAAAAAAGAAAAACTATTTCACCATTATTTGAAAAGGGATGTGGAAGTAGCACGAGCAGCCCGGGCGACGCAAGCTGTACTGGCGTAAGTGTTTTAACTAATACACAGGCCACAAATAAACACGGAGATGGCGATTCGTTAAACAAACACTGTAATATTGGGAGTTCTGGTGCAAAACAGGAAGTAAAAATACTGCGAAATGATAGCGTTTTTGGTTTTGACACACCGACTATAGCGATGGCTTCGAACTTTTTCTCACAGCCACAGCCTCAACCTTATTATGGACAGAACATGCAAACCATGCAATCTCCTCAGTACCAATACCAATACAACCAACAAGGTTATACACCTCAAACACCACAAATACCTCAACAACCAAATTAAATTTTTCTTTGATTTTGTTTTTCAAAAGTCCACAATAAACAATAAAAACAAGCTAATTTTTCTATATCTTGTAATAAAGTAAGCATTGTCAACTATTATTTGAGGTATTTATAAAGCATTGTTAGAAATTACTTCATTATAAACAATATGAGAATGACATGTTATTTATAGTTATATTACATGTTTGTCTGCATGTACTTATTATCTATTGTTTATTGTATATTGGAACAGTGTGAATGTGTTTTAATTTGTATAGCTATGGACACAACTCATGAATTGTTAATACTGAAAATTTTGTATATTTGTATTATGGGCCGGAGGCCTAAAATTCTTTGAATAAATCAATCAATCAAAAACCACAACAACCAAACTCTCCAGCCGGAATAGGTAAATAAGAAAAGGTCCTATCAAAATTTTCACAAATATTTAAATTTTATCTACCTGTAGACAAAGGCAAACGAGGTAAATGTAAATGTGACAAAAAACACAGAGACGAGACATAACACACATAAAGAAAAACCATCAGTTACCACCTTGGAACAATCAATCGGCAAAAGGGCCGACTGGCGTGCTTAAACCTGGTTTGTGAAGTGCTCCAACCTAAAATTCCAATCAACAAATGATGTAAACGTGTGGCGAGTATTATTATAAAAGTCTGATACTGTTTATTTGTTTAAAAGTACTTACAAACATTTTTGCCTCCGACTTTTGTATAACAACAATCTACTATATAGGTTCTTTTTTTTAAATTTCAGCCACGTCGCGAACGTGTGACGAACGTACGATGCACGAACATTTTATGATATACTTGCAGGTCAACATGAGAAATTCTTATCAATTAATATTCCGTATATACACTTATTTTTGCCGAATAAAATACATACATCTAGTTAGAAAGTCTTTTACATCAAATTCAACCACAGCCTACAGTCTAGAGGTATAAAAATGAGTCGGTTTTAAGACAACACGTACAAACAAAATCAACATCATGTCGGAAATACATACAGCCTATAAACTCCATATTGGTAACTTGAAGGTTTTAAATGTCGATAATTCATACGGTTTAATAACGTTTTATTTCGATTACTTATACACCCTAGTAATCTAGGACGGCAAAGTACCGTTTAGTTGAATGGCCTAATAAGTCGATCGCAGAAAGGTTTGTGGCCGACAAACGTCTTGGCAGCAATATATAGGCTAAAATGACCACAAAGCAGAAATGTATAGGCCATAAAACGCCCTCGCAGCAATATATAGGGCAAAATTACGTCATAACAGCATTGTATAGGACATAATAACGTCATGGCAGCAATGTATAGGACATAATAACGTCATGGCAGCAATGTATAGGACATAATAACGCCATGACGGCAATGTATATGGCATAATAACGTCATGGCAGAAATATATATAGCATATTAGCTCCATGGCAGAAATGTATAGATAACTCTACAGCAGTAATGTATAGGACATAATAACGACATGACAGTAAAGTTTAAGGCTTGATAACTTCTTGGCATCAATGTATATGTCATAATAACGTCATGGCAGCAATGTACAGGGCATAATAACGTCATGACAGCAATGTATGGGGCATGACAACGTCATGACAGCAATGTATATGGCATAATGATGTCATGGCAGCAATGTATAAGGCATAATAATGTCATGGCAGCAATGTATAGGGCATGATATCGTCATGGCAGCAATGTGTGGGACATAATAACGTCATGGCAGCAATGTATAGGGCATGACAAAGTCATGACAAAAATGTTTAGGGTATGTCAACGTCATGGCAGCAATGTATATGACATAATAACGAACTGGCAGTTATGTATAGGGCATAATAACGACCTGACAGCAATGTATAGGTCATAATAACAACATGACAGCAATGTATACGGCATAATAACGACATGACAGCAATGTATAGGACATAATAACGACATGACAGCTATGTTTGTGACCTAATAACATTATGGCAGCTATGCATGTGGCCTAATAACGTCATGACATCTATGTTTGTTGCATAATAACGTCATGACAGCTATGTATGTGG
Source organism: Sinonovacula constricta (assembly GCA_007844125.1). NCBI lineage: Eukaryota > Metazoa > Mollusca > Bivalvia > Cardiida > Solecurtidae > Sinonovacula > Sinonovacula constricta. The sequence goes on from CM017566.1 coordinate 53,501,594, forward strand.
CCTAATAATGCCATGGCTGCTGTGTTTGTGGCCTAATAACGTTATGGCAGCTATTTTTGTGTCCTAATAACGTCATGACAGCTATGTATGTGGCATAATAACATCATGACAGCTATGTATATGGCATTATAACGTTATGACAGCTTTATGTGTGGCTTATTGATGGAATAGCAGCTATTTATTGGGCCAAATAACATTATGGCAGCTATGTTTGCTGCCCAATAACGTCATATCAACTATGCATGTCGTCTTGTAACGTCATGGCAACTATGTTTTAAACTCATGCTCCTTTCGCCATCTTAGATGTTCAGCATTTACAACGTTTCTTGTACCTTAGTCGTTATGCCTCTCATGTTTTTACTGAAAACTTTTTATTAACTCTTGTGCACCGACATTGACCTTATCCTGGCCTGCAGTGCAGGAATAAATTGCCTATGATTTAGGCCTAATAATTTGCACGTTTTATATAATCAGCAGGAAACAAAAGAAATTAATTCAGGTTTCTTGTACTTTTGACTGATGATAGATTTCACATCAGGATTAATGTTTGTAAATAATACATCAGAATCGGACTATAAAATCATCTTAAAATTTAGAACATGGAATGATACACAATCTTCAAGATGTCTCAGAAGGTGGAAATCAGTTTGTATTTCCTTTTTGGAACCTCATAGTTAATGATAAATCATGCACCTACATAAAGTAAACTTTCGTTTATAGAGAATATCATGTGATTGCAATTTAATTTACAATTATGATTTTACCTGCATGATTTAAATGTCTTTTTAAATAAACAGTTCTGATTTCTGTGTATGAGCAAATTAGTGTATGTGAAAAGTTAAATAAATAAATATAATAAAAGAAACAACAAATATTGTGTCCTGTTACATTAAGTAACTTAATGGTTACAGCAGCTTATGCTGGTGGAAATCCCTTGCTACATGCTATCACGATATCAGTACTATATCTGTTTTAAGTAAACATTGAAACATTGTTTGTGAGATGTCCAACCTCACTGCAAACACTTAAAAATCACGACTTTTCTCATCACACAGGATGCAGCAGCTAGTCATGTGACCCGGAGTTGACCAATCATTAGTGAGGCATGATGATACAGCGGAGCAGCAATTCACGTGCAGTATATGGACACCGAGGCGGGGTCACAGCTATCTAATATACCTGACACTTGTCCCCCTAAATGGTAGGTGGTGATCTGTGTTTCGGTTTGGGAAAAATGGATCACATTTGTGTACGTTCTTTACCTGCAAACTATGGCTAATAAAAACTCACATGCAAAAACATTCACTTCATCTATTACTTAAATAAAAAGCATCGTTTTCCACTGCTATTTCAATAGGTTCCCGAAACTAGGCACCTGGTAGGAGCCCACCTTCAGCGCTTTGACACAAAATCTGTAAGTCATGAATGACAACCATGGCAGTCTTTGAAATTAACATCCAATAATTACATGCAATTCGGACGTGTAACATTTGCTAATACAATATCATCGTTGGATGGATACATCACCCACATATCTGGGATCTATAGCTTTGACCTATCCCTCCAAGGCTCATGTTGAAGACAAAAATATGTTTCTGTTGATTGTGTTCTTAGTCTGTTTATTGCAGTAATTGTCTGATTTTAATCTATGTTTTCTCGAAGAAAAAAAAAACAAAAAACAAAAAACAAATATTAATTGTCTACAGCAGAACTGAATTACTTCCTCCGAATGCTCCCATAGGGGATTAGGCCTGTAAAGTCTCATAAAACTGAATTAATTTAATGCTACTACCCACTTTGGAAATGAAAGTAATGGATCAGTTATCCCCCCTTGTGAGTAGATACCTTCATGTACTTTATATATTAGAAATATTAATATTCTTAATTTTAGTTTTAATTTTCTCATTTTTCATCATAATGCTCAAACACATTTACTCATCTGAATAACAAGATACGATTTTGCAACTTTAAGCTATTTCAATAATTAAACAAGTTGAAAAGTCACAAGGGAGGTAATATAACGTAATTTCAATAGTTGGAGTAGTATCCCTTTTTAACATGTAGCATCGATGTATATTTCTTAATTATGTAACGCACTGATGTCCATAACATAAAACATCGATATTGTTTATACAGATCTATAATTAAAATAACAAGTACAGTTCTACATATGGTTCATATTTTCCTGATAAATATGCCATTTCATATTGCACTGAGTAACAGTCACAGTAAACAGTTAAAAAGGGAATATTAATGTTTAAATTGTTCGTGTTTGTGTGCCTCTGTGCGCGCTATAAACTAATAAATATTGGTGTGTACGTGTGTTTGTGGAATACACTTTATAGTGTAAATCACTCTCGATAACAGCAATTTTTCAATTAAAAATTTAAATAACTGAATTGTGTTTTTTATCCTTTCTATAATTACATATTGCCACTTCAATTCATTAAAAGAAATCCTTGTTTTAGGATGCTTTAATACATGTAACTCTATCACCATAAAACTGGGGAGGCGAGCGGGGTGGATGGGATGTAAAAACAAATAATCGGAATTGTGGGTTTGCTTTCTTTTATCTTGCTCTAGGAACCCTTTGCGCGTAAGTTTGCTTAAATGACTATACTAGCATATAATTATGTTTAAATCACTGCACGACAGTATATTTGTTATACATATATTTGCTTTGCAACAAGGGTTCGAGATACTTGTTTCGGTAAATAGTAGATCCTTTCTATTGAAGCATGTAAAACACATTTGTTTTCATGATTCACACTTGGGTAAAATGCTTCGGGCCAATGAAGATGATTTGTGAATTATTCGAGGTGTTCCGATTGTCTTTACGTCAAAAACGCCGAAAAGTTACGATTGCCGCGCACGGTGTCAAAATTAATTTGCTCTCAGATAATTTATATAGCCGTTTGTATATTAACATCATTTCAGCCAGTGAGTTGTAAATTTTTATCAAATATGACCAACACCAATGCGAGTTATTATTTCAAAACATTTTAAGCAGTGACTTATTGTTTGAAATATTTCGAATCTGCTTCTTTCATGACAACTCCTAGCTTCGCATGCCAATCGGGACCCCTCGGCGATTTCGTTATTTTCCGGAAGTTACGGAAATGGCCGAGTTGTTACGATTGAGCATGCATGTCACTTTGCAGACTCCAAGACTAGAAATCAATATTTTGTCATGTCAATAATTTCCGTTCTAGATAATTCGCTGGTATCAAGTTAGACGATAGATCATGAAATTTCCAGCAATTTTATTCTGTTATTTGGTTCCACTTACAATATTTATCCCACCAATATTCTGTGAAGATGACCTCTATACAGTGTTAGGTGTCAGAAGAACAGCAACACAGAAAGAAATCAAGCAGGCCTACAAGAAACTTGCAAGGGAACTGTAAGTAACTGAGATTTTCAACACGGCAATTCCCATTTCAAATACACGGACAAGAAAGAGCAGGGATGTGAAAGTTGCATAAACAAGGCAATCTCTTTAAGGAACAAAATATACTGAAGGATAAATGCTAAAAGTTTTCCTCATTGTTTTATGTCTGCATTACAACAGATCCGATCAGTTCGAAGTCTGTAGTGTAATGCATATATGCACTTTCAACAGCCTTGCTGTTGGGTTAACGCACAAGGGTTGAGTGTCTGCCTACAGAACTGAAGGTCCCAGGTTCGATCCCTGTTAGGGACATGATTCTTCTCCCAGATTTACTTTAATGGTGTCAGAAGTGTTTGACCCAAATTGTTGCAAGCAGGTTATTTTAGTTACACCCGGCTAAAGGCCGTGATTTAGCCTTATGTTACTTTGATCTCTTCTTATTGTCTGCTACTTAAATCTGTGAGCGTTCTTGGTCTAGTGGTTAAGACGTTGGACTCCGGATCGGAGGGTCCCGGGTTCGAACCCCGAAACTGACCACGTGATGTTAGTCCTTGAGCAAGACTATTTTCTGCACATTGCTCCAGGTATTCAGTACCTGAGTACTGGTTCTACCCAGGAAGTGGCCAGTCGAGAGGAATTAATATAAGTTAAAAGAACTTGTTTCCCAATCGACTATAAATAAATAGGTTTAAGCTTAAATCTGTAAATGCAAATTGCATTGTTAACCTCTAAATACGTTTGTTTCTGTGACAAACAGCCGACAGTGTCTATTACTGCCTGCTTCTCTTTCTATAATTGCAAGCCACACATTGAACTGCTACATACTCAGTTATTTTCATTAAAAAGGTCTCTCCCAGTAGCTTTGATTTCTTGTTATTGTCTGCTTCATTATTGTCCCTATAAGAGGCATTGCAGAGCAAAGCCAATAATTTGATTACCATTCAGACAGATAAATTGCTGACCAATATTGCTATTCTTATTTGGTAAAATATTTATATTAAAATTTGGAATGATATTCTTATTTTGCAAGGTATTCTAATTTGGTGAAATATCCGTATTTTGTTAGGTATTCTTATATTGTTAGATTTTCTAATTTGGTAAGCTATTCATAATTTATCCTTTCAGCCATCCTGATAAGAATGATGACCCTGATGCAACATCGAAATTCACAAAGATCAACGAGGCATATGAGGTAAAAACATATTGGGATTGACAACTCTCTTCTTTACATTTTTCAACAAAATCCTATTGATATCATCTGTAATTTGTACCAAGATATATAGCTCGACTAGCTGGATTCTACAATCCTATCAACTTTTACTTAACAGGTTAAAAGTTAACAAAATTCATTTCTCCATTGGACAGACACTGGGTGATGCAGCCAAAAGACGGGAGTATCACAACTTTGGTTACACTGCTGGCACAGCTAGACAGGACCATGGTGGGAGAGGTGGCGGATTCCAAGGCTTCGACGGTTTCGGCTTTAATAACTTCTTCCATGCATCTTTTAATGATCATCATGGGCAGGAGTCTATTATTGATAAACACCTTATCTCTATGAGGTAGTGTTATCTCTGTAAAAAAATACTTTTTGTTGTTTTAATGTCTTTAAAATTACTTTCTTTTCTTAACATACTTTGAATAACAAACCAATTATTTAATAGTTAGACAGTAAGAATGTAATGAAAACAAGTAATAGTATTTAACTTGTTTATGTCAGTTGACCACTATTGAGCAGAAATGACCATTGTTGACCAATATTGGCCATTTATAATGAGCATTAACCACCATTCTGGCCAATACTAAAATGATAGCTGTTATGCCAACCCTGCGCCTGGTAAAAACAATCAAAATGGATTACATTTAACATGGTTGTAATACTGATGCAACACACATTGTGTTTGTTTAATCCTTGGTATTGTCAAGAGTAATTAAATCTGCTTCTCACAGAGAGATAAAACTCCAAGACATAGCCAGGCTTTGATTCCGTCATCATATAATGTCTGATTTAGTGGATGCTTGTAACAACTTTAGATTCTATAAGCGCTTATTGACTTAGACTATGAATTTTTTTTTTCAAGATACGTGTAAGGGCAAATCAATGATGACACAGGGCACTTGCTTTATGTCATTGGGTAATATAAAAAAATATCAATTTATAAATTTGGGAATTTAACATAAGAACCTCATGTGATGTAAAATAATTTTTGTTTGCCCGAGCTGAGAAAGAATTCCCCGTCCCAAACACCCTTCAAAAACGTAATGTTTGGCCAAATTTTAAAAGGTCCCCTGTAAATGCTCAGACTTTAGTGTCATGTGACCAACATTAATTGTAAGTCAAAAAAAGGCTTCTGAACTCAGCAAGCAGTATTGGCTGCAGGCACACCTAAACAATATGTGTCTTGTTTGTTTGTGATTGTCTGTTATTTTGACCTGTATGTGCTATGCATGTTTGGCCTTGTTGAAATACCTGTCTCTCATAGATGTCAATTTTTTGAAGAAAAAAAATGTTCGTGAAGATGCTTTAGATAAAATTATATTGTATACAAGCAAATAGGATATGCAGGGACATAAGCCATTTAAGATGACGTCAAAAATATTAAAAAATGTCTTCGACATGAATTTTTGTTAAAGTATGCATATATACCGCGCATCCCTGGTTTGGGAGGAAAACATGAATTTCATAATTATGACATAACCATAACATAATCATGGTATGTTTACTTGCAGACAATATGTGACAACAATATTCCCCAACAGCCACAAGAAACCATGCATCCTTTATTTTTTCACGGATTTCTGCTTCAACTGTATGAGAGTAGAGCATCATATTGAAAAATATTTTCAGGAGCTCAATTCTGTTGGTAAGTTTTTTTTATTTTTTCATTGCACTGACACAATTATGATCATATTGGCCACGACCAGCATATTATTGGTGGAGGAATACCCCAGACAGTGTGGTAGAGACCCCGATTTGTAACTCCTCTGACTGCTAAGCCTCTCTGCCAAGCCTCTTACCGCCTAAGTCTGGATCCCATATTTTGGTCAAGAACTTAATGTGGGAAGGTCTTCCAGCTGACATGCAGTGTGCAAATGATTCTATTTCATCTGCCTGCGAAATGACTGGATGACTAATCAATCTCGCCCTATTTCTTCCAGGTGTGTGTGCCGCAGCAGTGCATGCTAGGAGGTCAAGTGACCTAGCTTCCCATGTTCGGGTACGGTCGGTTCCGTCCATCGTCGGTGTCATTAGCGAGAGACTTTCCTTCTTTAATGGCGCCGTTTCATCCCAAGCTCTGAGGGAGTTCACACGCACTCTCTTCCCATATAATACCATTACCAAGGTATGTTTCCAGTCTTGTTTTGTTTGTTTTTGCAAACTGGTTTGTTTAAAAATCAATTTAAAAACATGTTCCGCAAACTTATATAAGCCATCTATTTTAGATCTTTTTTAAAATTTATTTAGAAACATGTTTTTTACATTTATAGTAGGTACTTTCATCTTCTAAATGTAAATAAACATTTAAAATGACTTATTTCATGATTATTACTCTCTTGCAAATAGGGTAGTGTTAAAACATTCTTTACCTATACTTAAGTATGAGTGTATCAAGAAATTATGCCTAAATTCCCCAAAACATGGGGCAAAATATTGTTACAGGCATTTGATATAAGCAAGCGGTCAGATAGCACCTCAGGGTTCTCAATAAGTTTCTGTCCAGCAGGTCCAATAAACAATCTTGCAGGCCTGCTAGTGGGGTCCGGGGGCATGCTCCCTTGTAAAATTTTGAAATTGAGGCTTCATTTCCTGAATTTTGGACTATATCTATACTATTCGAATAGCACTATTTAAAAGCCATTTTGTGGCATATTTTAATGCAAACTTGTGTTTAAAGTATCTTTATTACATGGCAGTATGATACTACTATGCAATATGGATACTCAAAACAATTTTTGCACTGAACATTAATAAAATCTGATACTCATCATCATGAAAATGACTCGGCCTTTATCAGTAAGTCTTAAGAATAACTTTTGTAGCAACTGACAGAAAAGTAATTGGGGTTAATTTATTAAAAGTATCATATAAATAATAAAGTCAACAACACGAGCAAGAGCTTACTTTTTATAAGTTATTAAGTACCTGTTTTTGGAAATTTCATGACACTTGTGACTTGAATAAACTCCTAGAACCGAAAAATCAAGTTTACAATTATACTGTATATACACAGTCATAGTAATAATATTAACAGACTAAACCCCATCTCTTCAGGCTTTCTACTATTTTTACAAGTTATTAACTGTCAAATTAGCAACAAGTATTGTCCCAATCATCATCATCACTCTCAGATCCACAGTCAATTTGTTGATATTGTTTGAAACTTCTTACTCTTTTATTTCATTCAGTACTTACCATACGCAAATAGTCTCTTTTTTTATAAAAATATTCATACAAAACAAGGAACTACGATAAGACCTACAAAAGGCCAAGCCAACGGATTTTTACTGGATTATGTTAAAGCCTCAAAACTCTTAGCATGCAAACAAGAACAAGCAACAGGGGACCGAACACACAAAGCATCAACGTTGAAAATCACTTCTGGCCGTGACATATTTTAAAAAAAGTCGACAGACCGTCCAATTTTCTCTTTTTCATTTTGACAGGCCACGTTTTCAAAACATATTGGACTGAGTATGCTTTTTCGCTACACAGAGCGATGAAACTATCACAAATAATTGGAAAAATTTAACCAGTCTACATTGCGATAACGCTGTTATCCAAAGCATTCCGAAACAGCATTAAATAGCACAAAAGAGGACAAAGTGCCAAAAAGGATAGACATTGGCGAAAACACATGCATGGATTAAGACAAAACTTTAATTTAAACGTCCATTTTGGCCGGTGACCGGCCCTTATTGAGAACCCTGGCACCTTTAAATGTACCTGTAAGTGCTTTGTTTATGAAATTCAAATTTGCAGCTCAGAGATGCCACATTGACACCATTCTTAGAGGGTTGGGTGGACAACCGTGTGAGGGGGATCCTGTTCAGTAGTCGAGATGACTTGCCCGTCCGTTTCCTTGCCACAGCTTACTTCTACAAGGAACATGTGGCTGTTGGTCATATTAACACTTATTCTCCAGACTGTGTTGAGGCTGTCCACAAATACAACATCAACAAGAACAGAGAGACTCTTCTTATTTTCAATGAGGAGATAAATTCACCAGTGGCGACAATCAGTGTAAGCTTGCCTTGAAATATTATTTTTTCTTTAACTTTTTGTGAGGGGGGCGATTAGAGTTGCCGACTCCTCATGCCCTCACACCTTTTTGGTTCGAGTCTGTATCAGTTTGAGGACATTCGTGTAGGGAGTGGTGCACAGGTGGTTCTACCCAGACATGAGTCTGGGTTTTTCTCTTACAATAATAAGCTAGACCTCGCCACTATAACCATAATTGTGTTGGTGAGGTGTAACAAAACATTTCTGCAATATTTTTTTTCCAGTTTTAATTGCAAATTCCCTTCCCTACACTGAGTAAATTTGATATCTTAATTTATATAATTTCAATTTATATAATTTCACATAAGGTTAGATTTTGAAATAACTTTCAGTTGTGTATAGATGATTGTCCACTTTCTTATCCCATTTTCAAGTACATGGGCAAATAAATTGTTTTTTTTGTCTTATTGAAGAGAAACGCATTGCTAAATGTTAATGTGTGATTGTTTAGATGTTGAAGTTGACACGGTCCACATTAGATGAAGTGATAGAAGGAAACAAGTACCTGTCTCTACCACGCTTGTCGTCACAGACATTTCTTGAGGAACTGTGTCCAGAAGTATACCAAGTGAAACAGCGGAAGTAAGTTTGTGTATAACTAAGGTTCACTACTTCGAGAAGAGTATTCAATAAAACCAAGTTCTCTACAATTGTTTACTGATGATTTAGAGAACACCTATTGCCAAGTGTGGTTAGAATTGCCGACTGGTAACTCCTCAGCTCCATGTCGCATGTTTTGAGTTCATCAAACGGGGCAAGGACTTCCATGTGAGGAGGTTTTCCAGTTAACCTTTAGTGCACAGATGGTTCTACCCAATATGACCTTAACTGTTTCAGTACATTGTAAAAGGCGAGAGAAAACACAAGTAGCGATTCTGTTAATAACTCAATAAAATTGCATGTTTTATAAATGTTTTACTTGCTGTGCAGCACTGTAGATACAGCTTTTCCACAGTGTACAGAAATGTATTATACTTATGGGCAAAAATCCATAACATACATAATAATGTAGAATGATAATCATTAAGCATTCATTCTGCATATCAACAGTCTGCTGAAGAGAAATTTACAGGCACTAGACTTTTGGTCCACCAAGCCAGCAGTTTTACTGGACCTGTGTGATTTTGGCAAATTGACACACAAAAAAACTAGTTTCGCCAATCACGTTTTTATTCTGTTATTTATAAAGTGACACCAGCTTAGAAAAATGTGGCTGAAAATTCTGGTATACCATTGGTCCATTTAACTTGTAAAAATTACTGGACCAACAGAGATTTTTGTGAGCTTGGGCCAAAGTCCACCGGGTTTTGTCGTAATCTGTATAAAAGTAGTTCTATGACTGATTGAGCTTGATTATCTAAGGATAATGTAAATGTCACTGGTTATGTATTTATATCATGCAAGCGAACTCTGGGTCTGGATAACAAACAAAAAAAGAGTGGACATGTTAGCGCAATCAGTAGAGCGTTGGCTCCAGGTTCGAGAGGCCTGGGTTCGTTCGATCGATCCCAGGCCGAGACATAATAAAGTTGTTAAAAATGATAGTGGTATAGCCCCCTTTCTGATGCTTAAGCAAATCATAAGGATAGTTTCACGACTGGTTTGCCTGGTATCAGGATAACGTGACTGGGTGTGATATTATGTCAGATGTTCACAGCATGCTATGCACAGTGAAGGCAGCCCTATGTCTGCTTCAAGTGGACGCTGTCTCCAGATAACTGAAATACTGTTGGTGGGATGATAAACCCAATAAACTAAAAGAATGGGAAATGTTAACCACCAAAACATACTTACCTGTATCCATTTTGTGATGTTTTTCTAGGCTCTGTGTGGTGCTGATGGTAAATAAAGGAGTAGTGCAGGATAGTTATCGAGAAAACTTCAGAAAATTTTCCCAGAAGTCAGCCCACACCGGCAATACTAGGATCCAGTTTGCTTACATGTATGCTGACACCCAAAGAGATTTTATCCAGGCCCTGTCCAAAGGCATGCCATTGGAAGAAACAGAAAATCTACCAGTGAGTTTTATTATTGTTTCATCATACTTTGTATTTGGATACAAGGTGCTCTGTTCGATCATATTGTTTAACTTTACCTTATTAGAAAATCCTGACTATTATTGATTCAAGAATTTTCTCAGAAGATACATTTTCAACTCTACAGCTATTGCTTTAGATTTCATGGTTATTGAGATATAAAAACTAAATGATGGGATGCTCATGGCCAAGTGATTAGTGTCAGTGACTTGTATCTCCTCAGCCCCTCACCGCACAGCTTCGAGCCTCGGTTGAGGCAGGATCTTTCATGTGGGAAGGTCTTCCAGTGTACCTGCAGTGTGCCGGTGGTTCTACCCAATCTTATTGGTCGAGGGTCTTCCTCCACCAATAAAAAGCTGGACGTCGCCAATATGACATAATTGCGCTGGTGCTCTGTAACCAAAAAAACCCCAAAATGACAGAAAACTATATGAAGACTAAGTTGTATAAAATTAAAAATGTCTTCCTGTCAGAAAAAAACAACTTGGCAACATTGTTTAGATATATAATACATAGTTATAATCATGTAGATATAAGGATAGATGTTTAGAGACCATTAAAAAATTCAGACATTAAATTCTCCAACGCTTTCAATTTTTTTGTAGATCTTGTTGTATGTTTGTAAAACCTTACCTTATTTACAGGTAGCTATCTTGTGGCGAGTGGAGAAATACCAGTTGAAGTATGAGTGGTTTGAGAAAGGCTGGAAAAAAGACCAGTCCACAGTCAGTGGCCGAGAACTAGACAGGCGTCTGGACATCCTATTGGGCACTGATACAATCATGCCCCATAAAATCATCCCACCTACTCTGTATAACGAACATGGACTGGTGAGTACTGGAAGTGCGAGTAAAACGGTCTAATGGGAGACATTAATGAATAGTCTCCTTTGAATACTCCCTAAATGCAATTAGGTACTTCTGTTTGGATTACTTTGTTCATGTGCTTGTACTCATTGGATTTTATGTTAACTGTTATGCTTGTGTTGTGATACTTAGATCAGTCCTCATTAACAAACCTGTCAATTTACTTATTTTGGTGAATATTGTCTATAAGTATTTAAGTGGATACAGAGCTCAAACTTATGAAACGGTAATAAATGTTACTGATTTTAATTGCACCATCTCCAAAAGAACAGAAAATAAAAGTCCGAGGATTTTAAATGAAAGACCTACCTACTGTTTGGACTACCTCGGATATTATCTAACAAGGGAGACAACTATTATTTCACCAATGTTTCCCAATGTGTAAACCCATGTGTCAAAATTGTGTTGGTGTTTATTGAACAAATAGCAAAACAAAAATGAAAAAAAAAACAACAACTAAAATTAAATGTCTGTCCTTAATAACTACGTCTCTCTTGTTCATTATTGGATAAGCTTTATATTTTATATGTACATTTATTTACATAGGTAATAACATATAAATGGTTGTTTTGTCGTAGTTTAAAAGGTGGTAATAAATTATCTTTCAGAGTCTGATCACTCGAATTGGTTATAAACTTCTTCATTGGGGAGACAAGGTAAAGAATTTCCTCTATCGGTAAGTCCCTTTGATTTGTATTAGTTTTTTACTCAATGGAATCACCATTTAGCCCATTAAGACATTCACCACCCTTTTGGTGTTTCCAGCAAGAAAAGAGATTAAGCAGTAGATTATACTTAATTAAAAACAGGTTTATATAAGGATGTCATATATTTTTATGGAAATCCTGTTAAAATGTAATACATTGATATAATTTACTTCAATCATTGATACATGGACACCAGTGGCGTAGTGGTAGAGTTGTCGATAGTGGTGTAAATAAAAAACAAAAGCCTGTCGAGCAGTTCTGGTATTTTTTATTTTTATAACCAAATCAATTATTCATTCTTTTTTATATTCCAGGTTTGACAGTTCTACATATATCACGCTGATGTTGACACTCATGTTTATCGGTGGAATGAGTTACTTCATGTTGAAACTCTCCCGGTTGGAGGAGATTCAAGTCCAGAATCAAATGCCCCAAAAAACACAACCACGGCCACCTTCTAGGTAAACACAGTCTTTATCAACTGTAATCATTTAATTGTAATGCCCAATCATCCTTAGTAGGTATTCATCCTAAATGTGTATTTGTTTTAAGTCTGCAAGTTGAAACTCCTGTGCCCGTCACCGCATGGGTTTAAGTCGCAGTTTAGGTGAAAACTTTTGTGTCATGTGGGGAGGTTTTCCAGCTAACCTGCAATGCGCCGCTGGTTCTTCCCAGATGTGAGTCTGGTGTCCTCCTCCGCCAATAATTAGATGGGTGTCGCCAATATGACCATAATTGTGTTGGTGCAATATAGCAACATTATAACAAACAAAAACACTTTAAATCACAATTTCTACAGATTAACTAATTTCTTATGTGTTAAGATGCTTTACTTCCCAAGACTTCGATGTCCTTAGATTTGGAGACTAAAAAGGTAATTTAAAAGTTTGCCCTAAGAAACCCAGTTTGTACCTGAGTACATCAGAACAATTGTGCACATATGAATGTCCTTTATAATACATTTATATTTTGATTATTTTAGTTTTTATATTTTGACATAATTTATAATTAGTTTGATGGTTTGGTGACTGAAATAAAATAAAACAAGTATCTCTGATTACTAAACACAACATTTGAAATTTGTTAACTTACTGTTATTATTATTATTATTATTACTATTATGTTTATTATTTATATAATTATTATTATTTATAATTATTATTTTTATTATTTATATAATTATTTTTTTTATATAATTATTATTATTTATATTATTATTATTTATATAATTATTATTATTATTTATATAATTATTATTATTATTTATATAATTATTATAATTCCGCAATAGCTCAGGCAGTAGAGCTTCGGCTTGCGGATCGGAAGGTCGTGGGTTCGAACCCCGGCCGGGTCATACCAAAGACTTTAAAGTTGGTAGTAGTGGCTTCCCTCCTAACGCTCAGGACTAAGGGGACAGCATTACGCCTGACTAGTCGGTGTCAGTATAATGGACCGGCCGGGTTCAGTCCCTGGGCATCTCATAAGTGCACCTGTGCTATAATGATAGAAATGTCGCTGCGCAGTATCGGCAAAAATGCCGGCTAATCCCAATCCCTATTATTATTATTATTATTATTAATATTATAATTATACCCACATTTATAAAGCATGTGAGCTAGTGATTCTACCAAGACACAATTCTGGGTCTTACTCCACCAATGATAAGCTGGACTTCACCAAAATTATCATTTTAAAGTAACTTAAAGTAACAAAAAACAAGACATTTATATAGCACTTTTATTATAATAAATACCTTCAAAACTATTAACTCTTTTTTCTCCAGGACATTTGATGAGAAGAGTCTGAAAATGTATGAGTTGGATTCGCGTTCCTACCAGCAGCTGGTCACCGAGGCCGACACGGGTCTAACCATCGTACTGCTCGTTGACAAGGACTCCAAAGACCCACTCATCAAAATCTTTGGCAAGATTGTCAACCCCTACTCCAGGTAACTTAAATATAGAGTCACTAAAATGCACTGACTTCTGTGTCCTGAAACTCCCCATCAAGTGTAAACAGAATAGATTTGGATGATAATGAAAGATATAGTCCCAAAACATTTTCAATTCTATTTTAAACAATAGTGGCTAAATTTAAAAGACAAGCATTTACTTCTGTGAAATATATAGAACTGTTTGAAAGACCAATTGTAATGAACAAGGTTTTTGATGAAATGATCTGCTGACCTTACATGAAGGGTCGCTTGCATAATAAATATTTTGATATTTACCTGGCCACTTTTTAGTTTACCTGTTATAGATCTATGGGGTTTGTGAGTGACAAACTCTTAATATTCACATGCACTTTATGTCTATCATATACAAGTTAAGTCAGTATTAGTTTTGCATGAAATCTTTGATGAGATTGTTACTGGGTCATGTGGGGTCCAAAAAAAAAAGGCACTGGGTCACATCTTAGAAAATCCCTGTGAACATGCTAGAGGCCACATTCATGACCCAGTATTTATGAAACTTGATTTGTATGTCTGCTAGGAATCTTAGATAAGTTCATTACTGGGTCACTTGGCGTAAAAAAGTGGGTCACTAGGTAAAATTTTAGAAACTCATGTGAACACGCAAAATCAACAGCAATGGCAAAATTCCCAGATGCAATACATTTAAGACTGTATTGTTGATATTTTGTTTGATGCCATTGAAAAACCCAATTCATTTATGGCATGGCACTGTATTATATAAAAAAGGCTACAGAAACATTTTTTTCATTGTGTCTTGCAGGTACAGTGCCCTAACATTTGCGTTCATGCAGTTAGAGTATAACATCAAGTGGTACCGGGAGGAGTCAATAGAAGATATCAAACTTGACGGCATCAACATCCGCAACTGTGTCGGCACCGTCTTAGCCATCAACGGATATCGCAAATATTTCTACATCTTCAGTGCAAAGAGAGCTAGGCAGTTTATACGAAAGCGAAATAACGTCACAACTGCTCTCGGGTTAGATGAACTCGATGAACATTCGGATGAAGACTGTAAAAAGTCATCTGAGTATTTCTTTCTCGAGGAGGTCTTGGAAGGATTAGATATGTGGATGGATAAAATCTTTGATGGATCTATACGGAAGATCCGATTAAATAATTGGCCTGAAATGACCGATGGAATCTCCTAGATGGTTTAATCAAACAATTATGAGAACTCTAGTCTTAAAACCGGACCTGGTAGTGCAATCGGTAGAGCGTCGGCTCCAGGTACGGGAGGCCCCAGGTTCGATCCCGGACTGCAACATACCAAAAGTCTTTAAAAATGGTAGTGGTATTGCTAATGCTCAAGCAAATATAAGGGTGGTTCCACAACTGGTTGGCCCGGTGTCAGGATAATGTGACAGGGTGTGTTATCATGCCAGGTGTTCACGGCATTCTATGTCCTACACCTGTCTGAAAAGTGTACCATAATACTACAATCATCATTACAAACGTGTATTTCAATTTCTGAGCCACGCTGCACAGTCAGCTTTTTTTAAACTAAGAAAACCATGTGACTACTTATATGTTCGCCCATTCACGTCATCTGCTGTGATGCTGATGTCTATTTTTAGCAGAAATCCCAATCGTTCTTATTTATATATTTGAAAAGAATGAACATTTAAGTTTTGATTAATGCACTTTACTACCCTAAAATTGAGATACTGTTGAAAATCATCAAAGCTAAGACTAGTGTTTTTCTGCAGAAATTATGTAAAAATACACACAAAAAACAGAGGTCACATATTGTTACATATATTAGATATAGGCAAACTCTAAGATACCACCGTTAACAATTTTCTGTTACATACATGTTATTTATTTAATGTTAATTAGTTCACTTGTAGATGTTTAAACTGATATATTTATTGTCGGGTATGTCAGTTGTTGTGCATTCTCCATTACATACTAGTACGAGCATTTCATGTTTGTGTTAACCTGTAGAGATAAATTATCATGTCCATCTTTGATATATACACTAATAAATACGTTTTACCTATTTATGTAAACCCATTGCCTCAAAATCTTGATCCTAAAATGACGTGTCTCAGCAGGATCGCCACTGTTTGCTCATACATATTTTGACATTTTTATCCATGGACCAAACAACGTTCACACAAGGTGTCTACAGTGAGTCATAGATAAGAGGAGTACAGCTCCACCTGACTCCTTTATTTCTCCTTCAAACCCTTTATACCTGGTACTCATTGGAATTGTCTTGATATGACATTTCTAATGAGTACCCACACTATAAGGTTTGGTTGAGAATTATGGGATATAGGAAGTCATACTTACTCCTTTATTTCTCCCCCAAACCCTTTATACCTGGTACTCATTGGAATCGTCTTGATATGACATTTCTAATGAGTACCCACACTATAAGGTTTGGTTGAGAATTATGGGATATAGGGAGTCATACTAACTCCTTTATTTCTCCTCCAAACCCTTTATACCTGGAACTCATTAGAAACGTCTCCATATGACAATTTTAATGAGTACCCACACTATAAGGTTTGGTTGAGAATTATGGGATATAGGAAGTCATACTTACTCCTTTATTTCTCCCCCAAACCCTTTATACCTGGTACTCATTGGAATCGTCTTGATATGACATTTCTAATGAGTACCCACACTATAAGGTTTGGTTGAGAATTATGGGATATAGGGAGTCATACTAACTCCTTTATTTCTCCTCCAAACCCTTTATACCTGGAACTCATTAGAAACGTCTCCATATGACAATTTTAATGAGTACCCACACTATAAGGTTTGGTTGAGAATTATGGGATATAGGGAGTCATACTAACTCCTTTATTTCTCCTCCAAACCCTTTATACCTGGAACTCATTAGAATCATCTCGATATGACAATTTCAATGAGTACCCACACTATAAGGTTTGGTTCAGAATTATGGGATACAGAGAGTCATACTTATTTCTTAATTTCTCCTCCAAACCCATTATACCTGGTACTCATTAGAATTGTCTTGATATGACATTTCTAATGAGTACCCACACTATAAGGTTTGGTTAAGAATTATGGGATACAGGGAGTCATACTAACTCCTTTATTTCTTATCAAAACACTTTGTTCCTATTACTTATTAGACTCGTCTCGACATGACAATTTCAATGAGTACCCACACTATAAGGTTTGGTTTAGAAAATATGGGGTATAGGTAGTCATACTAACTCCTTTATTTCTCCCCCAAACCCTTTATACCTGGTACTCATTAGAATCGTCTCAATGTGACAATTTTAAAAAGCATCTTCAAAATAGAGTTTGAGCACTCATGGATGTATGACTACACTATATAACACATCTACTCTATTGATCCAGAGCTCTGGGTAATATTAATGATCTTACTCTGACAGTAGCCAGGATCCTGTGACAGCTCCATCCAGGTCTGCCTTGAGGAATGCATCTGTACACTGTTTCACTGCCTGCTCAAAGGCATTGTCCTGCAAGAGGGTCAGTAAGATATAAATATCCGAACATTGGCAGTGGTATCCAACAGTTTTGCTATATTAAACACAATTAATAAAAAATCTTACACAGGTTTCGAGAATTTAGTCATAATTTGTACATGCTTTTGTCTAAATGAAGACCATTGTTAGACAGTACAAACCATGAAAACATCAAGCTTAATAATAATTTTATCAAATTTATCAATAAGCATGACAGGGATCTGCTAAAAAAAGGGATGGGATGGGGGATGGGATAGGGGATGGGATGGGGTATGGGATGGGGGATAGGATGGGATGGGGGATGGGGGATGGGATGGGGTATGGGATGGGGGATAGGATGGGGATAGGATGGGGTGGGGGATGGGATGGGGTGGGGGATGGGGTATGGGATGGGGGATAGGATGGGATGGGGGATAGAATGGGATGGGGGATGTGATGGGGTGGGGGATGGGGTATGGGATGGGGGATAGGATGGGGTATGGGATGGGGTATGGGATGGGATGGGGTATGGGATGGGGGATAGGATGGGGGGATAGGATGGGGGATAGGATAGGGGATAGGATGGGGGATAGGATGGGATGGGGGATGGGTTGGGTTGGGGGATGGGGTATGGGATGAGGTATGGGATGGGGGATAGGATGGGGTATGGGATGGGGTATGGGATGGGGGATAGGATGGGATGGGGTATGGGATGGGGGATAGGATGGGATGGGGTATGGGATGGGGGATAGGATGGGATGGGATGGGGATAGGGTGGGATGGGGGATAGGATGGGATGGGGATAGGATGGGATAGGGGATAGGATGGGATGGGGGATATGATGGGGTATGGGATGGGGTATGGTATGGTGGTGGGATGGGGGATAGGATGGAATGGGGGATGGGATGGGATATGGGATGGGGTATGGGATGGGGGTGGGATGGGGGATAGGATGGGATGGGATATGGGATGGGGGTGGGATGGGGGATAGGATGGGATCGGGGGGTGGGATAGGATGGGATCTGGGATTGGGGATGGGATCTGGGATGGTGGATGGAATGGAATGGAGGATGGGATGGGATATGGGATGGGGTATGGGGTATGGGATGGGGGTGGGATGGGGGATAGGATGGGATGGGATATGGGGTGGGGGTGGGATGGGATGGGATAGGATGGGATTGGGGTGGGATAGAATGGGATCTGGGATTGGGAATGGGATTTGGGGATGGGATGGGGGTGGGATGGGATATTTTATGGGATGGGGGGTGGGATGGGATGGGATATGGGATGGGATTGGGGATGGGATCTGGGATTGGGGATGGGATCTGGGATTGGGGATGGGATAGGGGATAGGAGATGGGATGGGGTGGGATGGGATATGGAATGGGATATGGGATCGGGGATGGGATGGGGGATGGGATCGGGGATTGGGTATGGGATGGGGGATGGGATCAGGGGATCGGATCTGGGATGGGATGGGGTATGAGATGGGGGATGGGATCGGGGATTGGGTATGGGATGGGGGATGGGGGATGGGGTATGGGATGGGGGATAGGATGGGGTATGGGATGGGGTATGGGATGGGGGATAGGATGGGATATGGGATGGGGGATAGGATGGGATGGGGGATAGGATGGGATGGGGTATGGGATGGGGTATGGGATGGGGGATAGGATGGGATGGGGTAAGGGATGGTGGATAGGATGGGATGGGGTATGGGATGGGGGATAGGATGGGATGGGATGGGGGATAGGGTGGGATGGGGGATAGGATGGGATGGGGATAGGATGGGATAGGGGATAGGATGGGATGGGGGATAGGATGGGGTATGGGATGGGGTATGGGATGGTGGTGGGATGGGGGATAGGATGGAATGGGGGATGGGATGGGATATGGGATGGGGTATGGGATGGGGGTGGGATGGGGGATAGGATGGGATGGGATATGGGATGGGGGTGGGATGGGGGATAGGATGGGATCGGGGTGGGATAGGATGGGATCTGGGATTGGGGATGGGATCTGGGATTGTGGATGGAATGGAATGGAGGATGGGATGGGATATGGGATGGGGTATGGGGTATGGGATGGGGGTGGGATGGGGGATAGGATGGGATGGGACATGGGGTGGGGGTGGGATGGGATGGGATAGGATGGGATTGGGGTGGGATAGAATGGGATCTGGGATTGGGGATGGGATTTGGGGATGGGATGGGGGTGGGATTGGATATTTTATGGGATGGGGGTGGGATGGGATGGGATATGGGATGGGATTGGGGATGGGATCTGGGATTGGGGATGGGATCTGGGATTGGGGATGGGATAGGGGATAGGGGATGGGATGGGGTGGGATGGGATATGGAATGGGATATGGGATCGGGGATGGGATGGGGGATGGGATCGGGGATTGGGTATGGGATGGGGGATGGGATCAGGGGATCGGATCGGGGATGGGATGGGGTATGAGCTGGGGGATGGGATCGGGGATGGGGGATGGGATCGGGGATGGGGGATGGGATCGGGATGGGGTATGGGATCGGGGATGGGATGGGGTATGGGGATGGGATCGGGGATGGGATCGGGGGATAGGATGGGGGATAGGATGGGGGATGGAATGTTGGATGGGATGGGCGGGATGGGATGGGGGGATGGAATGGGGGATGGGATATGGGATGGGGGATAGGATGGGATTTGCTGGCATTTTTGCCGATACTGTGCAGCGACATTCCTATCATTATAACACAGGGCCACTTATGAGGTGCCCAGGGACTGAACACGGCCGGTCTATTATACTGACATCGACGAGTCAGGTGTAATGATGTCCCTTTAGCCCCGAGCATTAGGAGGGAAGCCACTACTACCAACTTTAAAGTCTTTGGTTTGACCCAGCTAGGGGTTTGAACCTGAGACCTCCCGATCCGCAAGCCGACCAACTGAGCTATTGCGGCCTGTGCTAAATACAGATACCAACAGATGATTAAATCTGAAAACTATGTGTTCAAGTGGATTTCTTAGTGTAACTTTGGTAACTGATAGATGGTTCTGATTATCCAAAAGGAAATACTTGTAAATACATGTCTGTAATGACAAGTGGGGTGTTATGTTCCACTTTGCATATAGATGTAGGATAGCAATAAAAAGCATTTCCTGGGTTTATTTCAAGTTATACTGGTATGACTGTTTGAGAAAAAAAAGTCTGTTGAATACGAATTTAACAGAAGCTAACAATAGGTGAATAAAATACTTATTATATACATGTATCCGTTACATTTTACTGTCTATGATTTTTATTTTATATTATTTATATATATATTTTATTATTTAATGTTAAATCTGCAACTTAGTTGTCTATTTTTTATTTTATACATCACAGCGACCAGTTAATGAACATTTTAGCACATGACCAGCTGTATTGGTGGAGGAAAACTCCAGACAAATGTCTGGGTAGAACCACCGATGCACCGCAGATCAGCTGGAAGACCTTCCCAGAGTCCTTCGCACCGAACGGGACTTGAGCCTTCAATGCGTATGGCATGATATCACACAGACTCACATTATACAGACAACGAGCAAACTATTCGTGGAATTACTCTTGTATTTGCTTGAGCGTTAGCAAGGGAACTACACCACCACCATTCTTAACAACTCTGAATTGAACCCGGGGCCTCTCGTACCTGGATACAAAGGGTTTAAAATACTTTAAAAGCAGTTAATGAGAATATACACACAAGCAGTTACATAAAAACAATCAAATGTTTCTTGTACATAAATAAGTTAGAAAGAAAAACAAATTTGAATTTAAACAATGTAGATACGAATTTATTTTAAATATGAGTGCTACTGTTTTAATCATATGATTAAACAACGAAAAATTGTGTTTCTAAAATTCAAAATTTGATATAATAAATTAACATGTTTTATACCTTTTTTATGAAATAATGTGCAAATGGGATTAAGCTCAACTTATAATCACAGTTAAATGCTTAATAATCGTAACAACACAATACGCAGAGCACATTAAACAAGTCCAAACTACTTCTAGTTAGAAACAGATATTAACTCTCATTAGCAGGGAAGTGCATCAATTAAAATTTTGTAAATTGGGCTTCAGATTCTGCTGTGTGGACACATAGAAGCAATAAATTAAATTTTTTGAACTATATATATTTTTTCAAAAATCAATGCGACACAATTATGACAATATTCAGGCTAATTATTAGTGGAGGAGTGCTGCAGACTAATGTCTGGGTAGAACCACCGGTGTACTGCAGGTTGGCGGAAAAAACGTCCGCATATGACAGTTGTCATCTCGACCGGGACTAGAACCCATGTGACGAGTCTCTGAGGAGTTACAAGTGGCAACTTGGCCATGGGCGCTGCCCCGGTTCTAAATTATATCATTTTCTTATTTGTTTTGTTTGTTTGTTTATTGGGTTTATCGTCCCACCAACAGTATTTCAGTTATCTGGAGACAGTGTCCACTTGAAGCAGATATAGTGCTGCCTTCACTGTGTATAGCATGCCATGAACACCTGGCATGGTATCACACCCAGTCACATTATCCTGACACCGGGCCAACCAGTCGTGGAACTACCCTTATCTTTGCTTGAGCCTTAGCAAGGGAGCTATACCACTACCATTTTTAACGACTTTGGTATGTCGCGTCTCGGGATCGAACCCCGGGGCCTCCCGTACCTGGACCACACCCCCCCCCCACGGGTTTCGTCGCAGACTGCTTCATTAATAATCAAGTAGCAGCTGCATGCTAAAGGTTAGAAAAAATTAATTCTTCAAAAGTATAAAAGCAATAGTTAAACATTTTTTGCCAAAGAACAGAAATTTCTTTGCCCAACTCTTATGTATTTATTTATTTTTAATTCATTATATGCACCGGCCGCGAAAGCTCAACTGGTGAAGCGTCGGCTTGCGGATCTGGAGATCGCAGGTTCAAACCCCGGCCAGATCAAACCAAAGAATTAAAAGTTGGTAGTAGTGGCTTCCCTCCTAACGCTCGGGACTAAGGGGACAGCATAACGACTGACTCGTCGGGGTCAGTATAATGGACCGGCCGGGTTCAGTCCCTGGGCACCTCATAAGTGGCGCTGTGCTATAATGATAGCAATGTTGCTACATAGTATCGGCAAAAATGCTGAAAAAATCCCTCATTATATGCTGGAAACGCCATAAGGGTGGGGTATGTTTAATGATTATGAAGTAACAAAGGGGCTGAAAATCAGCAAAAGTCTTGAATCCAACTGTTATTTGTTCAGATGTAAGAGTTTTGTGAAACATTAAACAGATGAAAAAACAAAACATACATCGAGAAAAATAAATAATAAAGTATAAAATGAGAGCAAAGTTATGTGAAGTATGAAAAAAAATTATATTGTGAACATATAATACTAAAGAAAAAATTAGAAAGACAGCAGGTGTTAAGCATAAAATTCAGATCAAAGAGTATTTGTTTGTAGCTCAAAACTATAACCCTTGCTGGAAAAATAGGGTAGCAACCAAATAAATTATAACTTGAAAAGTTTCTATGAAATTCTGGTCATTGATATACTATCTATTAAAAAAGTGAAAAATAACACTGGCTGTTTAATATAAACAAGTATTTTCTATCTGAGCTTTTTTCAAACAATAAATACCACTTACTGTTGAGACCATGTTATATCAATATCCAGGTGATTGCCTCTTATGTATTTATATTTAGCAGAACTCCGTTTTATGCTTTTTCATCGATTTGGAAAGAATGATCAATTAGAGTGATTTATATTATGATTTGAACAACTTTCTAACAACTGAGGTAGTGTTCAAAAATTGCTTGACCTAGATTAACTATGAGTTTACCAATAGATTGTGGCCGACTTCTACACAACAGCAGGGAAATATTGTTTGATGTCAGGGCTGGAAAAATATGGTAGCCCGATAACCCGAATAAGTCAAAATGCAATTTAGGGCTACTTGTCATTGATCATTAAATTAGTCCCGGACAATCATAAATCGGCAGCCAGACAAGTGACAAACAGCGGTTTCTAATTAGCGATGAAGACAACCCATTTCACACCAGCAGCATTTATCAACAGCAAGTAAAGGCGGTACATGTACAATGGAAGCACCTGTCCAAAACAGCCAATCACGATGCCTGATACATAAACGCTTTTTGACAAAAAATAAAAGAAACAATTTGTTGTTAGTTAATTGAGAACGATGCAAATTTTTAAACAAATCATTTTGGTCCAGGTTACTAGTCACTAAAAAGAAAACTTTTCCAGCCCTGATAACATATGTTTTGTTTATTGTTAACTGGGTTTATCGACTCACCAACAGTATTTCAGTTATTTGGAGATGTGTCCACTTGAAGCAGATATAGTGCTGACTTCACTGTGTATAGCACTGTGAACACCTGACATGATACCACACCAGTCTCATTATCCTGACACCGGGCCAACCAGTCGTGGAACTACCCATATATTTGCTTGAGCATTAGCAATGGAGCTATACCACTACCATTTTTTACCGACTTTGGTATGTCGCGGCCCGGGATCGAACCCGAGGCTTCCTGTACCTGCCTTTATTACATCCAATCCAAAATGAAATTATGAATACTTGTTGTAACTGTGCAATATCTTCAGAAGCGTTAAGTTGAAATTTGAATGTAAAATTGTTCCAGTTAAATAAGATTACATAAAACAATCCTTCATCAAGACTTAGTGAATCAGGCAGTAGAGTACTGGACTTCCAACCAAGAAATGTTAATCCCTGATTCAAATCTTACAATATCAGTCATTTCATTTGTCTTTCATTTTAATATTTAAATAATTTGAAACAACAGACCATTCAACGCCGTTTTTGGATCATGACAAACAATGTGACAGACAGCAATACTCTGGCTTAAATCTTCTGCACGCAGTATCAACCTTAACAGAATCTCATTAAAAAGGCTCAATGTTTGTTCAGTGACTATTTATGATCATTATAGCAACGTTTAGTGCAGACAAAACCCAAGACATATGTCTGAGTAGAACCACCTGCACACCGCAGGTCAGCTGGAAGACCTTCTCACATTAAGTCATTCGCCCTGAACGGGACTCGAACCCACGCGGTGAGAGCTAAAGCAATCAGAGGAGTTAGAAATCGGCAATTCTACCTCTACACCACAAGCGCCCCTTGAAGATATTGACGATGATGATAGCGATGAGGCTTATCATATTGGCGCTGATAAAAACGACCACTCTTCAATCAATTGTTAACAAAAGCATGCAAATGTATTTAAAAGTCTACTGCAAAGAACTAGGCCTTGACCTGAGATAATCCAACTAGAAATGGGCGATTCGAGCCCGAGGTTAAAAACTTTGAGCCGGAGTATGAGATCACTCTCAGACATCTGACCAATCAAATTCTTTTAGATGTCAGACTTAACCTCAGCTTTATAACTGTGGTCCCTGGATCTACATAACCTGCTAATGCCTGATGAATATGGAAAATAAAAGGTGAGGTTTTCACATTTTATTACAACATGCTCTTGATAAATATCAGGAATGTTTTATCATTCTTAGTTAATATTTCATCTATTCAGATTTGAATATGAAGTATAATAAATAGTGACTGTTTTGTTCCTTTTCATGAACATAAAAGCATCATGCTACAGCTGTATAAAACAGAAAAAATACAAAGGCAGAAGAAGTCATCCACATTTATAGCATACAATTGTATATCGATGAGTAAATGGACAACAATTCCAATTAGGTTTTACCTTCTTTTTTTCGTTACATGTTTGTTTTTGAAATACATTGCAGCGACCATATATGATCATTACAGCAACGTCCAGCTTTTTGGTGGAGAAGACCCCAGACACATATCTGGGTAGAACCCTGGCGCGCCGCAAGTCAGCTGGAAGACCATCCCACGTTAAGCCCTTCGTCTCGAACGGAACTCGAACCCACAGGGTGAGAGGCTAAGCAGTCAGAGGAGTTAAAAATCGACTTTTCTACCACTACGCCACGGGTGCCCCTTTTTCGTTACATTGAACTGTCACAATTATGGTCATATTGGTGACATCCATTAATTGTTAATGAAAGAAGATCCCAGACTTATAAACCACTGGTGCAACGCAGGTTAACTGGAAATCCCGCCCCAGAAAAAAGTTCTCAATGCGACCGTGACTCGAGCCCATGCTGCGAGAGACTGCGGTTTACAAGTCAGCAACTTTGACTGCTTGGCCACGGGCACCCCTTTTCTCTCGAATTTTACAAAAGGAAAAATTTTTACTAATTTTTTTTTTTAATAGTGAAATGAAAAATTCTTTGTTTGACTATGTATTATAATAAAACAGTGTTTATTTGCATTTGTAAAATTTTTGCAAAAAAAAATAAATATTTTTATTGCATTTTTGGTGAATAGAATAGTATTGCCTTTGATTTAAGTTAGAATTGTCTTCCAGTGATCTATTGATACATAAGAAAAAAATGTGCTGCCAGGCAGGGGCTTAAACTGCAGATTCTTTCTTAAGAGGCGTGTAGGCTCTGTGGACATCTGCGCGCACAGAACTGCTTGAACATACCATCTTTGTATCAGCTAATATTGTGTTAAGTAACATTTATGGTTTAAATTTTTTAAATGATTCTGTTGTTATAGACACTGATTTAAGAATAAGGCTGCGACAGACAATTTTTGGTTTTAATGTTTAGTGAACGTAATTTTATTTTAAATATTTTCTCTTGAATGGAGAGAGACTAAGTCCTGATGTCAGCTTCAACAAATAGACGGATCCAAGCTTGGAGTTGAAGCAGTACATTCTCAGGAGACATACATTTGCAGAGATAATTAGACAATTATACTTTCCTTGATGTCAGAAACACTTTCATCTGTTGGTACCGAATTGTACTGAAGTGAATTGAGTAAAGAAATATAGACATCTGATCACATTCAGTTGCAAAAAGTCTTGAGGTTACAGGGGTCAACAATTTTTGTAATTAGCACTCGTCCTGTAGGACTTATGAAAGTTATTCGTCGGACAATGATATTACTCATCCTTAAATTTATTTGGCATAAATATTAGAGTCATATTATAATAATAAGACTAGTCGAAACTGTTTATTTTACAAAATGTCCTAACATAAACAGTAAACATTATCATGTAAAGTACACTTTACCATTACTCAGACTCGGAATCTCCACTGCCTTTTAGAAATTTACATATATACATTTGCTTTATTACGTGTAGCGAAATTGAAAACAGACGAAACGATGACGAATTGGGCGCTTCAGACTGGTTTATGTGCCTTTTAATAGGAAGTGGACATGGAATCAATAACCAATAATTTTTATAGGCAGACAACCAGTCTTTAGAGTGAAATGTTATTCCACGGTGCCTGGACACGGTTTTATTTTTGGTAATTCTTGTTGCTGGGCAATATCAAAGAGAAACAGAATAAAGTTTCTTTATTCGACAAACATTTGATTTTAATGACTGACAAAATCACTAGAGTAATGCTTTTGTACTTTTATCATCAATTTTTTTTTAATTGATAGAAATTTGTTAATTTTTTATATCTTTAAAACTCTTTAAAGATATGTCTAGTATGTAGTTTAAATCAGTTTCGTTTTAAATTTGAAATGCCTTGGATATATCCATTTTGTTAAAGACTCAACAGCAACAAATCTCCCTACTTGGAAACAGATATCCTTCTTATTTTTTTATATGAAAATAACGAATCTAAGACTTTGCAAATGAAAATCTCCCACTTTGGCTTCAGAAAATGATCCCATGTATGATTATCATGTGCATGTGTTTGTTTGTTTGTTAATTGGGTTTATCATCCCACCAACAGTATTTCAGTTATCTGGAGATGGTGTCCATTTAAAGCAGATATAGTGCTGCCTTCACTGTGCATAGCATGCTGTGAACAACTGCCATGAAACCACACCCAGCCACATTGTGCTGATACCGGGCCAACCAGTCGTGGAACTACCCTTATATTTGCTTGAGCGTTAGAAATGGAGCTATATCACTATCATTTTAATGATTTTGGTATGTCATGGCCTGGGATCAAACCCGGGGCCGCCCGTACCTAAAGCTGATGCTCTACCGATTGTGCTACCAGGACCTGTCGTGCATATGACTGAACTGATTTTTTTATGATATGAGTTTAGGTCTGTTTTAATCCCTCACACTGTAGTTTACACCCCCTTTGTTGCTGATTCGGACAAGAGAACAAGTTGGTCTGTTATTTAGTATCTCTCATATGCAACATTTCGAACCTCACATTTTTTTTTGTTGCTTTAGTGACACTATTACACTAGCAATTTGATAAAGATTAAATCAAGTGCCAAAAAAGTCTTCCTATTTAGGAATTTGAAGATCATATTACATCAACTGTGTGCCCTGGGAATCTTTATGATCATAATTATAGTGCCTTAAAAATAACTACAACAAACACGGGCAGCCAATCATAGGCATCATTTTTGGTGTCTGCTAAACAAAAAAGGATGTTCATATATCACTGTTAAGTTTTAACAGAGGTCATATTATTACACCTATAATCAACATGTAGAACTTTTACCCAATTACGGCACGTTGCTGCAGGTAGTCATTTACTGATTGGGTAGAGATTCTGCCCCAGGAGTCACTAGTCTAGAGATGAAAGCACTCGTTTTAAGATCAATTATAAACAAAAAAGTTGTAAAGAATTTCATAACCATGCAATTCTGTAACTGCCCAAATTAATAATGTTGAAACTGTTTCGTTGGTCATTTTGTAAACATTAAAAATTTATAGAGCTCAATTGTAATTACTGCTTGTGTTAGTAAATAAAATTATTGTTTATAGTGATTATTTGTGCTTGATGTCCTTTTGTCGGATTAAAGGCCAAGACCAAATCGATCTAATAATAAAGATGATTATTGTTGACACCGCTGAGTAACTACATGTACCATCTGTTTGTTCTTTTAGATTTTTCAATCCTACTTTCACTATTATTTGTCTAGCTACAGTATTTAAACATGCTTCTTATAACATATTTACAACTGACTGATAAGGATATAAGTAAATAAAATGTGAAAGCAATACAGAAAAGGTTTTACTTGGTTGGTCCTGAACTGTATTTTAAATCAACTTAATGTAAGTCAAAATACTGTTACAAAAATAAAAATGTAAAAAATTACAAAATGCTTTACATATACTTGATCATGTGGTAAATAGTTGCAAGAAGAATGAAATCTTAGGTCAGGTTAAATATAATGAAATACCAATTATAATGGTTATGTGTTAAGTAAAATGCTGGTATATTATAATGTTTTATTGACAATTTAGTCTAACTGTATATTATTTCTCTCTTAGAAAGAGTCACATTGACTTATAACCACCACATTGTTAAATGGCTATAAATCTTGTAACATCTATTGCGAAATAATTGCCTGTTTTACTCTTTATTAATTTAGCAAGATGAAAATAAATTCACAAGGCACGAATAACAACCATTAACAACTTTTTATTTCCTGTTTTTTTTTTTTTTTAAATATGCATTCTTTTAATCAATATCATTGCTAAGCTGATCTGTTAGGATATGGCCAATTTGGCCATTCACGAAATAGTGCAAGGTAGCGAAAATACCAACTCCCTGGGAGAAACCAAACTGGGCTTCACCTGACCCTGTGGGTCAGGGGTTAGGTTACTGCCCTCGGTGAAAGGCTTTTGCAGCAAACTTCACATTATGTATACACACCTTGTAGCAGAAGAATTTCTCTGACATCTGCGCTGACTTGAAGCCGTTAACTTTCATAGAGGTTCTGCTTGACGTACTGCGTACAGATTGTCGACCGATTGTAGATCCGGGTCGATTTCGATTCAAGCCAGGGCCCGAAAACTCGACGTCCGGAGGATGAACAGCTTCTTGTTTCTGTGAACCAGATATCTCCAGTGTAGCCCCAACGAACTGACCCTCTTGAGGGGACCTGTCTTCATCCAGGCGCACGTCACTCGTATTTTTATTTGCGTTTACAATTCCGGGTTCGTTTTGCGTCGCCATTTTGAAATGATTTTTGCTAGATTTGGAATTCCCCGGATTTTTACGTCAAAAAACGTATGATTACCGCGCACGGTGTCAAAATTAATTTACTCTCGGTCAATTTATCCAGACTTTTTGTATTTTACCATTTGAAATAGTGGCCAGTGTTTTTAAGAACATCAGTCTTCCATTAAATCTATGAAATCTACTAGTTCACCATAAAATCACAAAAAACTGTCTTTCGAGCACTTAGTGACTATATTAAAAAAATGTGACATGCTCGACAAGATTTAAATATTGTTACATCTAATTAAATTGGAACGGATGGGCGCGCTAAAGAGAAGAATTCTAATTAATAATAAAACAAGAGAAAGTTGACGCAGTGCATCAAATTTGTCCGATAACATAACATTTTGTAAACAGCGCATTCAACAAAAGAAAATGTTTTCGCAGTGCAGTTGCACATGCGAGCCTTGACGATCTTGTGTACATGTTACGATTGCATTTTAAATTAACAGACCAACTCATTTTAGTATACATACAGATCCTGTTTTAATAAATAAATCATCGTCCAAAACAACCATCTATAAAATATTATTAATACACAATAATTTACCCTTTAATACCTTATTTTTTCCCCGAACTGTTGGTCTATGACTGTCATTGTTGGCCATTTTCTGTCATTACAATGTTCATTCGTACCGATATTGTTTCGTATATGCTCACTTACTTTAGATGTCCTGATGCAAGTGTTTACTGCAGTGCACATTTAAGATGCTATTACTAGTTATTAAATACTGGTCATTAAATGTAGACATATGAAATCACATGAAATATATTAGGTATCAATAGCACACCAATTTCAGTCGGAAACAAATTGAATTAGACTAGGTATTTATCTTAGATTCATATTTGGCACATTTTGCAAGAGTGACTGGAAATTCACAATGGATGGAAATTTCTCAACCAAACAGTTTAAATCATGAACAAATCTTGAATGACGAAGAAATTTAACACATCTGTCTATTAAAATGTTTCTGTAAAAGTCTGTGATCAGTCTGCCTTGCAGACAAATTATTGCAGTCAGAAAAAAGAATCAACACTTGATATTAGTAAGATTTTAATTGCGCTTTTTTATCACAGCTGTTTCAATTTTTCTGTTTATTTTCGGTGGTAGTTGTTTCAGAAACAAAGGAGACCAAACACCATAATAGATATATAAAAATGGAGTCATTTTACTGCTGAAATAAACATGACCGTACAAAAATACGTATGGCGTGTGGAACGTTGCAAAATTCGAAAAAGAAACTATTTGAGATAAATTGCATATTTATATTCTGAAAAAAATCATTTATGTTGTAAAAATAATATTTCTATGATAAAATTCAGCATTTATATTGTAAAAACATATTTTTGATCAATATTGATATTTATATGGTAAATTTTCATTATGTGTTATAAAACAAGAATACTTTTATATTCGATAAAATGAACAAATATTTATGTTTAATAATTGCATCATGGGATACTTATACCATTTATAACGAACGATTTCACTGGACGACGATATATGGCGTATTATTACAAACATGGCTGCCCCCACCAGGTATGTACGTATCGGTACGTCGTTTCAATGATATTACTTTTAATCTTTATATCATACAGTAAGCAGTCTGTTGAAGATAATATTATTAACTGCTATAATATTTTGACAATTTCCAAATCGATGGTGGCAGCCATGTTCGGAATGTTGTCTAATAAAATCGTTTGTTACAATCATAACCCATGATACAATTATTGATCGGCGCCGTATGACCTATAAAGTGTCGGTGTGCCGTTAAACCCAAAATACAATTATTGAACGCATTTTTTTCCTTGCTTTTTATAAAATATAAAAATAATTTTACCACATATATATTTTTTTGAAATGTAAATAAAAAATATTGAACATAAATATTTTTATGCAATACAAATGTGGAGTTGTACCACATAAATATAAAATTATACAATATAAATGTGTATTTATAACACATAAAAATATTTTTTGAATTTTGCAACGTTTCACACGCATAAATACGATCGCTTCTAACAAGCTGTGACGTCACCCCATAGACATTTACAAAAACGGAACACTCGGTCCTTGTCTCTGAGAAGCGTCTCACCTCACAGAACCAATCGGAACTCCTCGGGTAATTCCTTCCTCGAGACAATCATCCCTCGGATGTATCTGGTGCAATGATACTCACTGAAATCACGATCGTTTTGTTCGCCGGAAGTCGTAAGAAGAATATGCCAAAAATGTAGTTCGCACAGAACATGAACAATGACATCGTTTTGACAGCAGCTGCATGTCTGCTGCGGTGGGTAAATTAAACCTGGATAATTTAAAATTGAAGCCGACACAAACTGAAGTTTAACAGGGTTCATACTGTAGTGAGCCGTCATCCGAGCTGCTATCTTTGTTTTGACGTCTGTCACAAAAGTAGTCCCATTTAGGGAAATTGCCAAGGTGATCCGACTACCTATATATATCTGAGAGATGATTCGTGAATTATCCGAGGTGTTTCGATTGCATCTATCTGAGACATGATTCGTGAATTATCCGAGGTGTTCTGATTGTTAAAGGCATCTCGAAAGGAATGTGGTATCCCACTGAGCCAGGCCCCCACATGCTATGACCAGACCTGCTAATTGCTGGTCATCACTGCAGGGAGTCTTTAGCCAACATAGTACTAATCTGTCACAGTAATACCTCTGATGGGTTAATGCAAAACTAAATTACCTGCTAGTATGGATGTGAGACAGTAGGCTAGTTTTACACAAAGCCACAAACATTATTGTTAGTGATAATGTGGGTTGTTTACTATATGATCCCTTACAAATTCTTTATTGCATTAATTACTAGGTGTCAATTTTGTAACTGCAAGATTATGTATTTATTTCATAGCTAAATATTTAATTTTGAAAATACATGAGAGATACAAGTTTTAGTATTCAAAATGACTCTGAAGGACATTATTCTGACAATGAATGACTTTTTAAATTGCTTTTGTTAGAAACGTTTCGTTACATTTTACAAATCAAAATAAAATATAACTTTAAATATATATGAGAACTAAAAGAATGAAAGAAATAACAAAATGTATAAGAAATAACAAAATCAACCAACAAAGTAAGAAAGAAAACAAATAAAGATTTATATATATATATATTGGATTGCGTAATTGGTATATTCACAACTGTTTCCTTTACAAACTGTGAATGACTATGTTCAACCCCCAGATATAGCATACATACACTTGGATCTTGAACAATACCTGTGTGACAGACACATCGTTACAGACTGTGGCAGCCTGGCTTATCAGAAAACAGATGCCCTCACATGCTGGGTGGGGCAATAAATGGGGGGGGGGGTCACTTATATAAGGCTCTTGAGATGCCTTTAAGAACGTTTCCTCTAATAGAATGTATGTTTTATGGCGGCTTCAAATTTAAATAATCTAACTTTTATTTACCAAGCGCAGTAGACACTCAGCTGTCTAACGATGCATTTGTTTAGGTTTTGTGCGAACTACATTTTAGCATATTCTTCTTCCGACTTCCGGCGAACAAAACGATCGTGATTTCTGTAAGTATCATTGCACCAGATACATACGAGGTATTAGTGTCCCGAGGACGGAATTACACGAGGAGTTCCGATTAGGATGTATGTAGGTAGTCGGATCACCTCGGCCATTTCCCTAAAAACTGCTTTTGTGACAGACGTAAAAACAAAGGTGGCAGCTCGGATGACAGCTCACTACAGTATGAAGCCTGTAAAACTATAATTTGTGGCGGCTTCAATTTTAACCAGCGCAGCAGACATGCAGCTGTTAAACGATGCCATTGTTCATGTTTTGTGCGAACTGCATTTTAAGCATACTCTACTTCCGACTTCCGGCGAACAAAAGATCGTGATGTCAATAAGTATCATTGCACCAGATACATCCGAGGGATGAATGTCCCGATCATCCCTCGGATGTATATGGTGCAATGGAAATACCCGAGGATTTCCGATTGAGTACAATCATCCCACGGCTATCGGAACTCCTCGGGTAATTTCGTCTCCGGGACAATCCAACCGGAATACCTCGGATTATTCACGAATCATCTCTCGGATGTACGGAGGTTGTCGGATTACCTCCGCCATTTCCCTAAATGAGACCTCTTTTGTGACAGACGTCAAAACAAAGCTGGCAGCTCAAATGACAGCTCACTATAGTATAATGCCTGTAAAACTTCACTTTGTGGTTGCTTCAAATTTAAATCATCCAAGTTTAATTTACCCGGCGCAGCAAAGACACAGCTGTCAAACGATGGCATTATTTATGTTTTGTGCGAACTACTTTTTAGGGATATACTTCCGACTTCCGGCAAACAAAACGATCGTGATTAGAGCAAGTATCATAGCACGAGATACCACCGAGGGATGATTGTCCCGAGGATGGAATTACCCGAGGAGTTCCGATTTCGACCAGATCGTCCAAGGTTCATATTAAATAACTAATTTAAATAATCAAATTGTTTATTATATTACTAATTTAGAATTTCCTTACTTACGATAATCCCGACGCGCTAATACTTTTTTAATCATATGTATGTCTCCAATAACTTATAGACAAATATAACAATTATTAAAAGCTTGCTTAATGTAATGTAGGTATAGATCTACTTCACAGATGGTCACTTTCTAAATTCTCATATATTCGAAAGACAAAAAGTCGTTCTTGCAAATACGAGGTATTGTAGTGTCGATTTCGTACAAAAACATGTCATATCGTGTCACATTCGCATCGTATTAATTTGTAAGCCAAGAAGTCATAGTTGCAAAATGGAGAGAGATCCAGTTGGAAATATGATCCTCATTTGCTAGTTAGTCATCAAAACGATCCATATTCAGGGCGTTGCGTCAACACACGGTCAAAATGACCTGTGGGAATGCACTCGTTGTATTGTGGGTAAAGTAGTTCTTCAACATGGCTGTTATGAATACGGAAGTGATTGCTAAAATGAACAAAACAAGTACGAAGAGGTATACAACAGATTATTTTGGCATTTTTTTATACATTCTAATAGTTAAAATATGTTTCATGCAAACATTTTGAACTAAATTTTGTAAACGGTCCAGACTTTAACGTAGTGACGTCACACGCTATGTATAGAATGGACATATTACTGTTTAACGAAAGCGAAAGTAGCAAAACTTGCTCATCGTATTTTTTTCCATTTATCTATAAATATCAAGACTTTAAAAGTTTCTGGACATAGAATAAGGCCTTAGAATATGGTTGGTTAGTCATTTATCTTAATTCAATGATTATTATAATCGAACGTATTTCCTACGCGGAACTATTTTTTTATGTAGGCACAAATCTCAAATTTTGGGTGAGTTACGAGTCGTAGTATAGAGCAAACTCCGCACAGGGTTTACGACATCGCTACGCTCGCTTAAATTCTCCTTACTGAAAGTGGGAGATTACTGCGTTGGAGATTGAGCATAGAGATGACTTTAACGTAGTGACGTCACACGCTATGTATAGAATGTATTCAGGGGTGAAGGTCATTCGAAACACCTCGCCCTTTCTCTTGCGAGACAATGGGGTGAAGGTAAATTTATGGTTCTCAGCTTCTTGCTTGTGTTGTGCTGAAACGCCGGGTCAAAGAAGAAAAATCAGAACGAGGCCTACACTTCCGTGTTAAAATTGCTCATCAGTAGGCGTAGTCTTTTAATTGAATGATATAATTTCCTTTCAGTGGAACATTTAAGTAAATTCATTGAAGCAACATTGAGTGTCTGTTAGAATAGTTCATAGTGATCTTCCAGCAGCCAACATTTTCAGCCAGATCAAGTGTTACGCTAATCGGTAAGATTGATGCATATTCTTCTGGGTTGTAACAACTTGTGAAGTTGTGTGTAGGACTGCGGGCCAACTAGTGGCTGCAGTCAAGTTAGCATATTCTTTATTTGCAGATAAGATACCATAAGCTTTCCATATCTTTGGACCTGTATGCTGAATGAATGACAAGTCGTGGATAAATTCAACTTAATTTCTTTCATATGCATTACATTAGAATGATTAAAATATTGTTTTTATAAAGCCTTACTATTAATGTAAATTTATTTTTATCTTTAAATTTATCTTTTCTGGATATCAGCACTTCCTTTCATTTAAACAATTAGTTCATATAGCATCAGACCTATGTTTTCATGTCATTACAGGTTGATTACACATTAAGTATAGCCCACGTTGATTGGAGGGTTGAGTTCTGCTTCTGGGAAAACAGTCTCCAGGTTAGCATCAGTCGTGATTTTGTGAGTTCCTCATTTCTTTTGCAACAAGCATGTTTATTTTAAATGCCCATCAATTAGAATCAGGGGCGGATCCAGAGGGGGGCCGAAGGGGCCGCGCCCCCCCCCCCCTATTTTTCGACGACCAACAAAAAAAATGTTAGTGCATATTTTGCCCTTAAAAGTGAGCAAATAGATAAGGAAATTATGCCCCACAGATGCTTGGAAATCGCATCTCAGCGCATCTAGAATTTAAAATTTTCTGGGGGAGCCCTCTACAGACCCTGCGGCGCGATCAGCTCCAGCCTGCGGCCAAATGTTACTCCCTCGGCCCCCCCCCCTATTCTGAAATCCTGGATCCGCCCCTGAGAATGTAACCATTTAGGTCCTCCACTAGATGTGTATTTACAATTTATATGCTGTAAACTTGCTTATGATGCAAAGCATACACTTTCTGTTTAATGTCATGAATTAGAGTAATCATAAGCCTGTTGGAATCTATAAATAAATACACATGTTCAATACAACTTTACATTGCCTGGTTGGCAACCGATTTCTGGCTAAACTTAAGCTGAATGTAATTGTCATGAGTAATAGAGTACAAATGTTCTGTCATTGTTACACACTGTAGTTGGTTCAATATCACAAACCCACAACCAACTGAAGTCTGACTTAAAGCATACAAACTGTACACTATACAAAGTTTGTAGTGGATTGCAATAGTTAAAGTAGGCTGTGTACCCAGGAATATTTTTGGTCTGATTAATATTGAGTTTGGTTTCTTGGATACATATTAGTTGGATTTCATGACTATTTAAATATTCTAGAAGGTTTGAAAATGTGCATGCTCTCTGACACCTAGCATTGTAGGATGGTATTTTTATTCTGCTGTCCATTGTAATTATTTGGGAGCAGCAAGTTTCCTTCTACTCAGCATCCCGCCAACTTCTTAGGGATGGCTGGCTTCTTTTTCCGGGATGATAATTTTTTTCAAGACCCCCCACCGCCTCCAGGGGCGGCAGCAGAGGGTTTGGGTGTGGTACACGAGGCATAAGGTGGCGAGCATTCTGTTTGATAAAAGGATGTTGTTGAGTAGGAGATAGAGGATTTACCCTCACCATGGAGCACAAGATAATACCATATTTGTTGTTTTAAATATTTGTCATAGTTTGTAAGTTTTTGTTGACAGCATATTTTTAAGAAGAAGAAAAAGTTTGCCTAGTTCCATGGTAGCCTTGATTTTATTGGTTTTTATATCTACTTCTACCGTGTTTTGTACTGGATTTTCTTCTTTTTGGGGCAATGTTTGAGTTTCCTATTCCAAGGTGATAGCGGATGGGCCTTCCTCTGGCCCAGTACCTAGGTCGGATTCGGGTTTATTAGTTGAAGAGAACGGCCGCAATAGCTCAGGTGGTAGAGCGTCGGCTTGCGGATCGGGAGGTCGTGGGTTGGAACTCCGGCCGGGTGAAACCAAAGACTTTAAAGTTGGTAGTAATGGCTTCCCTCCTAATGCTCGGGGCTAAAGGGACAGCATTACACCTGACTCGTTGGTGTCAGTATAATGGACCGGCCGGGTTCAGTCCCTGGGCACCTCATAAGTGCCCCTTGTGCTATAATGATAGAAATGTCGCTGAGCAGTATCAGCAAAAATGCCGGCTAATCCCAATCCCTAGTTGAAGAGACTGTGGTTTCTTTGATGGAGGTTAACTGATGTTTAGAATGCTTTACTAGATTGCTGGCTGTTAGTTTACATATGATCTTGTTGTTCGAGTCGGATTCTGAGTTAGTATCCGATTCTGTGGCTGGTCTAGAATCTGAATATGTGCTGCTGTCTGATAGTGAGTCTTCCCCAGTGACATTGGTCAGTGAGGCTGAGTCTCCCTCGGAAAGCAGCCCTGGGCCAGAATTTGGCTTAAAAGGAGAAACCTGACAAAAATCATCAAATGTAATTATGTTGATAAGAGAGCTGTTGTGAGTTAGTTTTTGTACTGGGCCATCCTCCCTCTTCTCGTTAGTTGTAAGGGCCCTAAGAAGATCGAAAGGGTTCTTGGACTTGATGCATCCGGGGTTTTTGGCCCTGCTGTATGCAATCAAGTCCTGGGATGCAACGAAAGCCCCTGGAGCACCGACTGCCAACTTTTGGTTGCGTGTCATTCTCCACAAATGGCTGCTGCCATCCCGGTAGAATCCCTCCATCCTTTGATGGTCTGTTTTTTTTTTGTTATAGAGCTTCCCCCTGAAACTGAAATTGTGTTATTTTGTTAGGGGGTGTTTTGTAGTTAGTTTGGTGAGACGATTCATTTCCTTTACTTTTCTGAAGGGGGATATTTTAGTTGTATTTACGTTTATATTTTGTTTGGGAGAGAGTTGCAGCATTCTTTTTGCATTTCTGTGGACAGGGGACATTGTGGATCACCCCCTCACATCCACCTTCCAATACAGGGGCACTAGCCAGGATCTCAATCCCTTCCAAGATTAATGGTTTGATTCTCAATACACCTGCCATTGCTTCGGCTGATGCCATTTCCATTAAATAAGCTCCAGAGGCCAATGGAATGGCCTTTCTTACCCCCTTCCCCTGCCCACAGTCAATGTCTCTGGCTAATGCTAACACCAGTATGTTATTTACTGCCTTACTTTCTTTGGCTCTAAGTATAAGTTTGTATGGCCAGGTAGATCTGGTAATATAGTGGCCACTGACCGAAAGTCATGGTCTACCTAACAGTGGGGACATGTGTTGACTATCCCCCACGTCCCTGTGTCCACATCCTTTCTCCATGATGATCTGTTATGTGTTTTGTATAAAAGATTCAAATGGACAGAGTATGAATGCAGTCACTAATGAATATTAATGTAGCTAAATCTAAATTTCCACTCATATACGATTCATATAAGAATGCATGTTTATAGTTAACTTATACGTTCATTATATGTTAAATAGATGTTGAATAGATTTCTAGTTATTAGATTTTATTAATTAGCTGCTTAAATAAGTCACCAGTAGAGTATCTATGTAATTATATCCTCTTGTTATAGCTTAACACTCCTAGACTGAATTGTAATTATGATTTATGTATGCAACTAAGTTTCGAAAGAATTCTGCAATTCGGTCAACATAAATAAGAAAAACAAACCACCAAACGAAACAAAATGTGTGTTGTAGCCATCTTTCTGGACCTGCAGGCCACTTTTGATCTTACATTGCCCTCAGGCGTATTCTATAAATTGAAGGAATATGGGATAGCAGGCAATATCTTCATGTATCTGAAGGCCTTTTTGGAAAATAGAACTATACAAGTTAGAATAGAGGGGGCACTCTCCAAGCCTGACAAATTGGAGAGAGGCACCCCCTGAGGACTCGATCCTCTCTCCGCTACTATTTTCGTTCCTGATAAATGACTTGCCTGCGAGTGTCATGGGAACGGGACTAGTAGTGAGCCAATTTGCAATGACTCCGAAGCTTGGCTAGCTGGCAAAAAATCTAAAGACTCTTCAACAAAAAGCCAAAAGCGGACTAAATGCCATCTGGGACTTGTCAAATAAATGGGGTTTTAAAATTTTACAAGACAACTCTATAGGCATACTATTTGGCAACAAAC
Source organism: Sinonovacula constricta (assembly GCA_007844125.1). NCBI lineage: Eukaryota > Metazoa > Mollusca > Bivalvia > Cardiida > Solecurtidae > Sinonovacula > Sinonovacula constricta. Next base: position 53,541,231 of record CM017566.1, read on the forward strand.
CCACAACTAGCTTGGACGTATATTTAGGGAATCAAAAAATCAATCTTGAAAAAGAAAGTAGGTTTTTGGGGATGACTCTTGATACTTAACTTTCAAGAGCTATATAAATGACATTTTTAAAAGATGTTATATAGACCTGAACATGCTGAGAATGCTGAAGGGGACTGATTATGGGTCAAACAAACACAGAAGTCTCCTTTTGTGCAAGTCTCTTATACGTCCAAAAAAAGAATATGGATGTCAAATTTATGCTAGTGCACCCGAAACATACAGAATAAGGCCCTCAGAATAGCCTTGGTTACCCTTAACAATGTCCCAGGCCACATTCTAGAACAAGAGGCTGGAATGCCTCCCTTGAAACTTGGGAGGAACAGCAAGTCCCACCCTGGGCCAGGGTCCGAGCGAGACCATCAAACACAGTGAATAAGATCCTCGACACTGGTTATTACCTCTGCAACAAAATGGCAAGATCTACCAAACAAACCTTACCTTTTGCAGCAACCGGACATCAACCTAAATCTAACAATTCCGGCCAAGAAATTAGACTGCCCAGTTCAAATGAGTGCAATCACAATGGAATTTTTAGACTCAGATTACTCTGATTGGTTAAAAATATAGACAGATGGGAACAAAAACCCACTCACTGGCATTGTGGCCTATATCTACCAGATGTGACTCAATATCTAGGTTTATCCCCATCGGATATATACTCTATTAGTTAAAAACATCTCATTCAGAAATGGGGTAATAAAGCATCAATAAGAAATATAATATGTAATAATGGTAGACCATTACCCACCCTGGATCTACCCACAATATACTTAAATAATATGCAAATAGATAAATGTATTACTAGATTTAGAACCTCCAAAACTACTATCCTGTAGCACAGGGCAATATATATTAATTTTAAACTCTATCTGTTCTACCTGCAACACTATTAATGATGAGTCACATTTTCTGCTGCAGTGCAATGTCCACAGAGACAAAAGAAAAATTCTAGAAAAAGTATTCATGAATATATTAACATACTATTATAAACCCTACCAAATCTATTGTTTCCGATCAAAAAACTACAACACCAAATCTTCTAGCTCTTGGTGAATATATTAAAAATATATGTGATATGATTGGGAAGATCTAATAATAACATTTAATTATATTGGAAAGGATGGACACCCCAGAAAAGAGACACAACGATTTAAAATAAATTAAAATATAATAAAATATAACAACTGTAGTCGACAGGCATGCATCTAGACGGGTCCACATCAGAATTGAACTGATAATCCTATTAAGAATTGCACTTGCATGGACCAAGGCCTGTTTTACCAGTCGGCTACATTTTTCACAATTGTAATCATATAAATTAGTCCTTTCAACAAAATTGAAACATGAACGGACTATCCAATTTGTATAACTAAAGTTGATAGAATCAGCATACCCCCATATTCATTAATATATTACTATTAGGAATCAAATGATACTATGAAGGATATATTGTTAAACTTCTCGTGTATTAATACACTTGAATTACATCTAGGCCCACATTTAAGTATATCCGTAATAAATAGGAGCCATCTACTTCAACATAAGTAATAGTAAGACTCCAATAGTATTAAAAATAATGTAAATATTAATATCAGTGTAGTAATATTATCAAAGGTTGCTCCTATCTCAATATCTTTCTTGACATCATATATATACATAACATAGGGGTCGCCTGGGCAAAGTCATCATCAGGGAGCCTAGTGGCGGGTCCTGTCTGGATCAGCCCTGGCCATGGCCCAAGAATCTTGGACTTGGGCCGGGGGAAGTTGGGAGGACTTGACTTCACAGACCCCTTTAAAAAATAAAAATACATGCATACAATAATGTAGTTAATAGGGATTTATTTTCCCCATATACTGTCATCCAGTGGGTTCTAGCACGACATGTCCGGATCAGCCCCCGACTGTGGCCCCCTAGAGGCTCGGGCTTGGGTTGGGGGATGTCGGCACAACATGTCTCCGCTAAACCTAATAGTATATCTTCTGGCCAAGTATATATTAATTATATTATTTGGGTGATATATCCATCTCGTATTCATGTACTATACCCATTCATTTTATATTTTAGTAGTGTTTAATTAAACACTTTTAACGACTTATGCCGGACTACTCGGTTCAGCCAACCACCACCTCATTCGTATGGAAGAGGATACGAACGGAGGTTGGGAGAGTTTCTCTCACATTGCCTGGGAGACCCAAACATAATCTCGTGGGTGCTCATCCTTCTCATTTGCCAAATCTCGCAACAGGCTCTGGTCCTGGGCCCAACTCTCAATAGACCCCTCCCAATGGCGGCTTCAGATTGCCCACAGTGTCGAACAATAGCTTTACCACATAAAAACAACCCATATTTTAAAGAAAAAACTAACACCGGTATTTCTTCTAGGCATGGCCGATAATGTTATGAACATAATGTAGTGACTGTAGTGCATAAAGGGACTTCCAACAGCCTTGCTGCTGGGTTAACCCTTTAGCAACATGGTTGAGTGTCAGCCTACTGATCTGAGGGTCCCGGGTTCGAATCCCCGTTAGGGCCAGGATTATTGTCTCCTCTCAGATTTACTTTAATGGTGTCAGAAGTAAACGGAAACCTGGTGTGGCTGTCCTGAGATGGGCAGAAAAAAGTAAAGGGGGAGGAGTTTAGTGACTGTAGTGCATAAAGGCACTTCCAACAGCCTTGCTGCTGGGTTAACCCTTTAGCGACGTGGTTGAGTGTCAGACTACTGATTTGAGGGTCCTGGGTTCGAATCCCCGTTAGGGCCAGGATTACTGTCTCCTCTCAGATTTACTTTAATACTATTATTCATTTATTGGTCAAGTGTTCAAACATTGATCACACAAACTCAACACAAATACACAAAGAAATGGCAGCTAATAAACACACAACCGGGGATCATGTACTATTAAATCAAAATATAGAAATTAATAATATCATAATACCTTTGAAACATCCTTCTATCCAATTTACTGTATGGAAATATCATCAAAAGCACACACAATTCATTTGTAGCCTCCCTACTTCCGGGTATGGAGAGTGACCTCCCTTAAATCTCACATAACTATTATTTGCGGATCTCCCTCCATCAACCCATATTGACAGTGTCGAACCATGGTTTTACACCCTGAAGCAGTGAAGGGCAGACAGAACTATACTTTACGCCGCATCCGTAATGATGCGTCATTTCCTGTTCACTGAGGATCAATACTGCGGGGATGATAATTTTACGCTGAGTTCATAATAATTTACGCCGAGTTCATAATATTTTACTCCGTGTTCATACTTTACGCCTCTTTACGGCGAAAAACGTACTTTAGGAAATATGACTCCCATTCGTTACTTAGTCAAACCGGCCGACTTAAATCATGGCAATCGGAACACCTCGGATAATTCCCGAGGACGGAATTACCCGAGGAATTCCGATTGAAATCATGGGTGAAGGTCATTTTTTGATTCCCCACTTCGTGCATGTGCTGTACTGAAGCGCCGGGCCAAAGAACAAAATCAGAACGAGGCATCCACTTCCGTGTCTTTCATAAAAATGGCGCATCAGTAGGCGTAGTTGTTTAATGACATAATTTCCCTTTAGTGGAACATTAACGTAAACACATTAAAGCAGCATTGAGTGTCTGTTAGAATAGTTCATAGTGGCCTTCCAGCAGCCAGCATTTCAGCCAGATCGACTCTTATGCTAAGAGGTAATAATAATTTCGAATGCATATTCTTCCGGGTTGTGAAAACTTGTAAAGTTGTGTGTAGGACCGCGGGCCAACTAGTGGCTGCAGTCAAGTTAGCATGTTCTTTATTGGCTGATAAGATACCATAAGCTTTTCAAATATTTGGACCTATATGCTTAATGAATAACAAGTCTTGGATAAAATCAACTTAATTTCTTTCATATGTATTACATTAGTAAAAGATTGGTTTTATCATAAAGCAACACATGTAAACAGACCGATGTTTTCATGTCATTACAGGTCGATTACACATTAAGTATAGCCCACATTGATTGGAGGGTTGAATTCTGCTTCTGGGCAAACAGTCTCAAGGTTAGTATCATTTGTGATTTTGTTTGAGTTCCTCATTTTTGGCAACAAGCATGTTTATTTCATCAATTAGAATGTATCCATTTAGGTCCTCCACTAGATGTGTATTTACACCTTATATGCTGTAAACATTCTTAGGATACAAAGCTTACACTTTCTGTTTAATGTCATGAATTAGAGTAATCATAAGCCAGTTGGAATCTATTAAGAAATACACATTTTTAATAGAATTTACATTTCCTGGTTTGCAATGAAAAGATTTCCGACTAAACTTTAGCTGAATCTAATTGTGATAAGTAATAGAGTACAAATGTTCTGTCCTTGTTACACACTGGAGGTGGTTAAATACCACAAGCCCTCACCCAACGGAAGTCGGATTTACAACATACAAACTGTACACTATACAAAGCCATTTCATTAAAACAATTTGAATCATTTATTCAACCATTATTGTGATAAGATTAAGTTATTGTGTTTCCTACTTATAAGCTTGGTGCATTGTGACTATTGGCTAGTTAGCAACACATACCTCTTGTTCTTGCAGCACAGACTTCAGTGTGCATACCTTTAGAAATATTGTGCCAGATAGTCAATACGGCAACAGCAATCGATGCAGAGAAGTGGTCTGATGAATATAAAGATGCCAAATGTTCCATTTGTGCAAAGGACAACAAAGACGAGATTGCAGATCATTACTGCTATGACTGCAGTAAACATATGTGTACATCTTGCTTAGGAACCCATAATAAATTTAACGAAAACCATAACGTAGTGCAAGGACTTGGAGATGGCAAAGATGTACTAACCGAGAAATGTGGGAAACATGCTGACGAGTTGATTACATTGTACTGTCGCCAGCACAAGGAACTGCTGTGCAGGAAATGTCGCTTCTTGGATCACAGGTCAGTTGTCCGCTTTAAAGATGATATCAGATAGTTTGCCCATATCTAATATCGGAGAATTTGCCCATATCAAATACATGAAGCAACATTGCAATCCTGTTCTTGAAAATGTGTGCCTAGTTGTGGCCTAAACTTATACTTAAGTTTAAGTAAAAGCTCTTATAACAATAACATTACCCAAATTATTAGACAGTACAAATCATGAAATATATTGCTGTCCTTGTCCATTCTGTCCATATCTATGAATAAGAACGATAGGAAGTGCATCTCAAGTAAGTTGTCACAAGTTTTTTTTAGTTTAAAATAGCTGTGTTGCTGCGGCGTGGCTTGGACAGGAAATACATTTGTGTAATGACAGTGGGGCATTGTATGTATCTTTCCACCTGTTCTAAAGCACCAATAAGTTGTTATTACTTAAGAATAAGCTCAAGGTTCAGTCACAGATCATAGTTCTATTTAAAAGCTGAATATTCCGTTGTAAAATGTGAGCCCATCATATTTACACCACTTTAGCAGTGGCAGCCAAGGATTCTTTCAGGGAGGGGTGGGGACGTGCGGGGCGGAATTCTAATTAAATGAGTACCTTAGGTGCTAGCATTGTTAGCGGGAAATGCTCCCCTGTAGACATATGCGACAGTAATAACCACCCCCACCAACTTGACCCTTGCCACTAGATCCGCCCATGCATTAGTGCTGTTGCGGCATGCTTGTTTATTGTGATACTGACCGGTAAATACTGTACTGTGATACACAATGAACATATCTCTTAAAATGTATTTTGTATCATTTGGTTTTTGTCACCATTCTGTTCATTCTGTATATTGCATGAAATAGCTCCTTATAACAGTTTAAATGTGGGAATATGACATGAAAAAGCAAATCAATGAAAAATCTCCATTAATTAAATATCTGCTTAGGATAAATATGATTTGCTGGTGAACATATCATATAGAAATGTACTTTCTACAGTTTAAAATGCAACACAATTGATAAGTTATTGTTGGTAAAAAAATGGCAGCTAATTGAATAAAATTCAATATTGTAAAAAAATTAAGACAATTGGTTTGATTGGGATATATATTTTGGTCCATGGAACAAAAAAGAGACTTGCACAGCCTTGCAAACAATTTTACTTACATAGACAGGAAAGACAAGATTGCAGCAATAAGAATAAAACTGATCATGTTATAATTAGTCCCCTACCAGTGTTCACACCAGAGGGGACTATAGGTTTACCATCCGTCCGTCAGACAGTCAGTCAGTCCGTCAGTGGATCCTTTGATAACTTAAAAACTATTAAAGCTAGGCGCATGAAACTTGGTATGTTAATAGGTAGCAATGTGTACAATAAGCACGCCCAAAATTTGGATCACTACCTTGAAGGTCAAGGTCACAGCATGACCTTGTAGCAAAATGGTGTCCGTCCCATAACTTCGTTATTTGAAGTCGGATTTTAACACTATTTCACAAAAGTGATCACCATATTGAGATAACATGTCGCGAGCAAGATTTGGGTCGTTACCTTGAAGGTCAAGGTCACAGCATGACCTTATAGCAAAATCGTGTCCGTCCCATAACTTCGTTATTTGAAGTCGGATTTTAAAACTATTTCACAGAAGTGATCACCATATTGAGATGACGTGTCCCGAGCAAGATTTGGGTCGTTACCTTGAAGGTCAAGGTCACAGCATGACCTTGCAGCAAAATCGTGTACGCACCATAACTTTGTTATTTGAAGACGTATTTTACAACTATTTCACAGAAATGATCACCATATTGAGATAACGTGTCACGCACAACATTTGGGTCGCTACCTTGAAGGTCAAGGTCACAGCATGACCTTGGAGCAAAATTGTGAAGCTTTGGATAGCGCATTCAGGTGTACTTACCTTAAATGATAGTGCATTTAGGTGCTCATACCTTATTTTCTTATGGTTTTGTGGTCAATATTTCCACGCCTTTATCTGACATAATTTGCAAATAATCAAATGATAGGGCCAAAATCACTCCTTTTGACATTGTTTTCAAAACATTGGAGACAAACAATAAGATCAGTTAATAATATAAAAACATGGCATATTGAAATGATGCTAGATAAGGTAAAAAACAGACAATCGGTCAAGTGTCCTTTGTTCAGGGTAAAAAAAGGGTGTCCGTTGTCCACAGATGACAGGTGTCCTTTATTTACAGGTCAATTATTGAACGATTTTCCTTTGGGGATATTGATCATCAATATACCACTGAAAGCTGGTCAGTTCTTTGCTTCTTCAGGCGGTTTTTAAGGACAGTCCATTCCCTCATGATGTTGGATTTCTCATCCTCAGTAAGTAGGGGGGCAAAATGTTCCAGGAGGTCTCTGATCTCAGTTCTTCCAAACTTCAAGAGGTCTTTTTCTTCTCTTGGCCAATATTTGAAGTTAAAGACACTGAAACTTTTAAGTGGCTTTTCCTTGAAGTCTTTGAACCTGTCTTCTAGGTACTGGATGGTTGACTGTAGAAGGTTCTGTATATCATTATCAGATGCATACTCATCTGGTGTCTGACCTTTCAGCTGAACAGGGATGGGACTTGCAATCTTTAGCTGCAGATCTTCTCGATTTAGACTGGCATAAAACTCCATGGAGTTCTCACCAGGCTCTTCCCGCAGCAGCTCAAGTTCTCCAGTCAGGTTGTCCATGATCCTTCGACTTCGATGATAAGCAGCTGTTTTTTCAGAAACTTCTCTGAAGTTGTGGTGATGGCTCTTAGGTAGTCAATCATAAAGAATAGGTACTTGACAAAACGGACAGACTGCATTTCCCGAAGAAGGTACTTCGCCTTGCTCCCTTCATCTGTTCTGTCAGTAGTAGCAGCATGCTCTAGATGGGCAAGGGTGGCTCCCAGGTTATTGCTTACAGCGGAGAGGGCCTTCGATTTGCTTGCCACCCATCTGACAGTTTTTACATCACCATATCGTAGACAACTGGACTCCAACATATCTGCAATGTCCTGCAGATGCCTTCGTCTCCTAGGGCTGCGTTGGTAGAACTTGTACAATGTCTTGACTGTTGTTTCAAACTTCTGCAAATAGGCTGTAGCTTTCACTGAATCCAGAACACCCAATTCCAATTTGTGGGCAACGCAGTGCACTGTGATCAGATGAGGGAGTTCCTTCTTCATTTCAGCACTAACTCCTGCCCTGCATCCCATCATGACAGCAGCTCCATCAAAGTTTGCCCCTATTACAGTTGATTTCCCATCACCTGCAAGTCCCAGATCTAATCTCTGTAATCCTTCTCTAATACTAGTCAAAACACCCTCAGCAGTGGCACTTGATACAGCCTCAATTGACGCCATCTTTGTGACTGGTTGCCCTTTATCATTCACATATCTCACCAGTATGACATACTGCTCAACAATACTGGAGTCGGTGGATCCATCAGCCATAACAGTCAAGAAACGTGCCTTCTGAACCTCTTGGGCTGTGTCAAGTCGTAGCTGTTCGGCAATAGTCATTAGAAATTCTTTTGCACTTTTTTCAGTGTGGTAGTTGTTGCCTATGTCAAAATAATCACTCCCAATAGCACTGCGGTTTTTTACATGAAGGTCCATGTGAATCTCATAATCTGACAGAGGCTTCCCTTTCTTGGCAAGGATGTACACGGTGTTGAACATTACTGTTAATGTGTTCATGTTAATCTCCGCTGCTCTCTTCACTGCCTTAACTAGAGGGGCTTGGGCAAATGCGGTTGCTCTATCTTTTACTGGCATCTTGTCCTTCATTTTCTTGTCAGTACATTTGATATGTTGTATGGATTTCTTATGAGCCCTCAATATACCAATACGGAATGAAGAACTGCCAAGGAATAGAGAAGAAGTCTTGTCAGCCATTTCAGGGTAAGTCCGACAAGTGGAGCAGTACATATATCCCAGATCATCTTTGGCACCATTTTCGGTCACATGATTTACCCAAGGGAATTCGGTCCGCCACGATTCTTGAAATCTTCACACCCTTTGGTTCTGATCATACTCTTGATCTGAGAACTTAAGTCGTTTTGGGTTTGATGGACTTGTAGACTGTTCAGACTGATGCTTTCCTTGGGGAGTGGGTGGGGCTTGAAGGTCTGTAGTTGCAGCATCACTCTCTTTCCTAAATGACTCGCTGAACTTTCGCGTCTTGGACACACCAAAATCTAGTAGTGAACGCTGTGCCATTTTGCATGATTGATAAAAAACAACAACAGAATATATACCAGTTGTAGTTCCCATTATTAGCACTTCTCATTACAAACTTCGAATAATTAAAACCATTAAGTACAATTAAATGATCGGCGAAAGGTGATAATTACTGACGTCTTTAATTCGGACGCCGATCCTTTTTTAAAGAAAGACCGATATTATAAGTCTGTTACGTATTAACTCGACATCAAAACTTAATTAATTGCCGTCCGAACAAATAAATCAATCATAACAGACAACAATAATTAGTGCTCAGCAACAAACTTTACGTAAATTGCGTTAATTATATGCCGACAGTCGAGCACACAAACATGCCGGCACTTTAGCCAGTCGCTGTCAATCAATCCTGTCATTAGCAGTAGTGGGCGGAGCGTAAAAATCGGTTAACAATATCAAATAAATCATGATATTTACACAGTCATAATTTTTGCACGGGACACTCCTTTTCATGCATAGTTTATTAGGTATGCGGAGTATTGGTGACGTCTCCTTCAGTAGTACACAACACTCGTTGAGAGCCGTTTAACGATACCCGCAAAATTATGCGAATGGTTATCAGGTAGGCGGAGTTTCGATAGTTGGCGGGAAATACCATAGTAACCTCTCATGTGTACGTCTTCACTGGACGTTGTGTAGCGAGAGCAATCATGTTTGCTGCTGTGTGTCATTATTATCGATCGAGGCGCTATGAAAACACGCATACGGTGATTAACAATGCGTACGGGCCCAAATTACAATACACAGTACGTCGAGTGCACTGTGACCTGGCGTTGTTTATTTGGCATCTTGATATAATTACCACCACCCCGGGCAACAACTAACGGAGTTTTATGATGGTCCGGCGGACTAGCTCTAAAAGAATTGGCTGGCCCGGCAGATCAAAGCTGGTTGCCCGCGGGCACCGGGCAAAGGATTTGTCGGTCCCTGATTGATGGGTCCATTGAAAGCAGGTGTCTGCTGTTCTCAGGTGTCCCTTAGCTCAGGCTGACTTGTATATGTATCTGTAGATTTCCTTGTTTATTACTTCATTTTTAGGCCATAATTATACAAATACAGACTTCAACCTCTAATTATAAATGGCAATAAACAGGAGCGTATGATAAAGAACTTTTTGAGGGACCGGTAGGGGACTACTGTATTGCCAGCAATACTATCAAATGCTTGTTTATATTGAGTTTTATAATAAAGTTTAAAGTGCATTGTATTATATGTATGCTGCCTCGTGGTCCAGGTTAAATGTTGGTCTTTGGATTTCTTGAACAATAAAAAATCATATTAACAGAAACCACAAGAGCTAGAGCATTGATATTATAATTTGGTATACATATTCCTTGGGTGGCCCTGAATAAAAAATGTGCAAAGAATTTTGATCTGTCAAAAAATTTTGCTGCCACGTAGTGATCATTTTTTATATGCTATAAGACAATTTTAAAAATCTTATTGTATGAAACTATGGCCACGAGGGGCGTTGCCATTTTCATATGTGGCTTCATCCTAAAGCTGGGTAAATCTTCCTGTAACAAAGTACAAAAGCTAGAGCCTGATTGTATAAATGTTGCTTTTAATTTTATACATTACTAAATCCGATTGGGCAAGTTGAAGCAATCTAAAAACAATTACAAAAATCACTAATCTTGTATAGATTTAATGTAAACAATGCCATTAGGCCATTGTTAGTCTGACCTAGTTACAGCGAGAGCCCACGGTTAAGGAGGGTGTGGCTACAACCCATCTGAGGATGGGTCAGTAATGCAGGGCCTTAATTCCCCATGTACTGATGACAAACGAAAGTATATTATAATGTCTTCATCCTGGTCAGATGATGTCATCATTAAATTTAGATGTTATCACGCAATAGGAGAAAATACGATTCGTTAAATTGTTCGTGGCCCTAAAAGTAAAAAAATAGCAGCGAGGTTAGAAATGTTTTTGGATATTCAATAAATTTTATATAACACTTAATGCACATAGATTTGGGAAGATGTAGATTTGGTTAGATCAGAAGTTATTTGATATTTTGTATCAAAACTTTGTAATTCACCCACTTTGAAGAAGGTTCTTATGGAAAATCCTGGTTGTTACATTGGGGTATGTCGTTGGGTGGGCTGGCGTCAACATTTTATTAAGTTTTTAGCTTTTCTTTTTATCCCAATTGTCTGTCGTCCATCCTCCGACGTCAACATTTTAACTTGTGAACACGATAGTGGCCACAGTTTTCCTCCAATCTTTATCAAACTTGGTCAGAATGTTTGCCTGCACAAAATCTTGGACTATTTCATTATTGGGTCACCTGGGGTCAAAATCTAGGACAAAAGGAAAAAGTTGTTACCACATTAGAGCCCACATGGGTATTAAGTGTAAAAATGCCAAAATGTAGCTTAGTTTATTTCAGTACTTAAAAAGGGTAGTTCAGTTTAGATTATGAAAGAATGTTCCCCTCATGGAAACAGTTTTGCTTCTTAGAACCATGATCCTTCCTCAACTGTCAAGGTCACACTTAAGAGTTCAATGGTCAAAATTTGTTCAAATGTTTTGATTCTGGAGCATAACTTTGCAACTAATGAAGGGATTTCATCCATATTCCACAGAATTGTTAATCTAAACGTAATTTACCTGGCAAATTATAGAAAATGGCCGAGTAAAACAAGCATGTTACCGCAACAGCTAAGTTTGAATATCATAATTCACAAAGATGGCCTGGAAAAATGTTGTTAAAATCCTTAGCATCTTTTTCAGTCAGTGTTTGGTGAAGATTTTGAAATTAGAACCATTGTATGTAAAATATTGTTTTCTTTTCCAAAGGCAACTTCTCATAAAAAACAACAGCAAACAAACAAAAAGCAACAACAAAACCATGTATTATAAGGGATAATATATGGTGGAGCTGACCTGAGGATTGAGAATTGGCCCTAAGCACAAATAACGGCCTTCGGGCCTATAAACCCTCGGGATTATTTTTACCAGCAGGCCAATTATCTGCACTAAGTTGTGCTTCCCCTGATATTTTTTGTTGAAGTATTGCAGAAAACTAAATTGTTTCAAGTAAAGATAAGTTTAAACAGACATGGTAATATAGACAGAGAGTAATTCTGGTCATTTGAATCACTGTTTGTGCATCAATTGACATGTAATGTAAATCATGTGAAGACAATTTTCAGCTGATAATGGAGTGGCAAAAGGATCTTTATTCTTAATTCAAAACAATATAACTCATTTGAAGTGTTTATGTGTGGCAGGGCCGTGTTTGACAGGTAGAGTCACGGAGTCGTTACTCCTCTTAGATATTGTGCCTTTTACCACTTGGAATTAAGTCATACTCAAGATCAGACATGCCATTTCTTCCAGCTAACCAGTGGTGTAAAGACTGTTATGTTCAGACATGTGTCTGTGGTCTTCCTCCACCTTACTATAATGACCACAGTGGAGTCGCTGTGATGTACTTCAATGCCTTTTTTCCCCTTTCATTTCAGGAAATGTCAGGACCCCCTAAATATACGGGAATCCTCTGATGAACTCAATGCTGACCCTGAGCTACAAGCTGTCCCTGCACAATTAAAATCGACACTGAACAATATTAACAAAGCCATTGAAGCATTAGACAAACACATGACCAATATTCAGCAGAGTGGAAATGGTTTTCTTAAAGATCTGGAAGACTATGCGAAGAAATTGTTGGCACGAATTGAGGAGCTAAAAGAGAAGGGTAAGAATGATATCAAAAGGAAACAAGAAGAGCTTCTTGCCGCCACCAAACATCATCGACAGTCGTGTGATCTAACTAAAGTTGAAATAAACCAGTGTTTAGAGAAAATTACAAAGTCAAAAGAATGGAAAGCCACTACGTTTGTTCTTAAAAAGAATGGTCAGACAATTGCTAAAAAAGTTGACGCTCTTTATACCGAGACGGACAGTCTGATAAAGGGACATCAATTCATCTTCATGACTGAAATGAAGATATTTGACTCCCTCAATTGTTTCCATTCCCTTGTTAAAGAAGTCAGTACAAAGGTATCAAAAAAGAAACAAATCAACATCAGGATAAAAAGGGATAAGAGCAAGTGTAATAACATTGGTTGCTGTCATCTCAGTGATGGGAGTATGGTGGTAGCCGATTACGATAACAGCAGACTGAAGCTTGTAGACTCATCAAGTAGCATGGTAACCAAGTTCTGCGACACAGATGGACAGCCAACAGATGTATGCTGTATTGGTCCACAAGAGGTAGCAGTAAGTATACTTTTCATGTCCCTTTGCCGATTTAATTGAGATGTATCCTATAATGTATCGTTCTGACACGTGACATATTCAAAGTAAAAGAATTAAAATAATTTTAAGTCAAGTTACATGTGCATGATGGGTCTGGTCAATCATATAAAGTCATTCTCCAAAACAAGAATAAGTCCTCCAGCAAGACTTTTCTGCACATTGCTACATGTACTTAGTACCTGAGTACTGGTTCTACCCAGAAAGTGGGCAGTCGGAACTTTCCCAAATGACTGTAAATTTTAAACTAAACAAAAACTATAACAAAAACTATATCATTGACATAGTGCTTTAAATTTATTTAGGCTAAAGTAATAGATGATATGTTTCGACAATATCAGTGTTTATGCCAACTCATAATGTCCGAGGCGGATTTGTGACTTACATCCTGGAAATTTGGTAATCATCCAGGAAATCTAAAGGTTATGTTTTTAATAAATGTATAGATCAAAATAATATTTTAGAAATATTTTTTAATATTAGTTTTAATATTTCAAGAAGTGATTATTATAACTCCTCATTTGTCCGAAATAGTGTAGATTCATAAAGTCATTACCAGGTAACATTTTTGCCCCAAATGATAAATGATGCAATACAAATTTCATGTTCAGTTTACATGGGTAATACAAATCACTGGTCCCATTTGCAATGATAACTGAGTTGTTGTTTTTTTAAATATATCACAGAGGCCAATTATGATCACTATGGCAACTTTCAGCTATTTTGGCGGAGGAATACCCCAAACGAATGTCTGGGTAGAACCACTTGCGAACTGCACGTCAGCTGAAAGACCTTCTCACATTCAGTCCTACACTCTAAATGGGACTTGCACCCACCCAGTGGGAGGCGAAGCAGTTGGAGGCGGTACATGCTCTGAATACATGCGCCGACTCCACCACTACACCACACCACTACACCACGGTGCCCCTCCTGATTGTGCATAGCAAAGCGTTTCTAAAGGCTATAAAATCTGTAGTTCTGACATGAAACTACTTGAATAATTTTAAATGTTATTTATAAAGTTAACTGTAATTTAACGTCTTTGGTATGTCACAACCCGGGATCGAACACGCGTTCTCCTTGAAACTCTATTGATTGTGTTATTAGGTCCAGTAGGCCCATTTGAGGAACTGATGAAATTGTGCCAAAACGCAGAACTTTAGATGGATTAATTTGGTCTCTTTTACCATAACAGTCTAATAACAAATACAGAGAAAAGTGTCGTCTTCATCAAATATTGGATTGGTAATGTTTCTTACAGTGATGAGTAATCAGGTACAGATGCGTTTCAAATAAAGTAAGATGAAAATAAAATTACCCATTTAATAAAAGTGATTGAGTAGTTAAAAAAAGAAACATGGGACATTAGGAAATGTCCTTTTCACAAGAAATTGTTTACTGATTATTAGTGGGTCATTTATACTGAGAAATGAAATGCGATGCCATGTGCTTTTAGCTCACCTTAGCTTATGTTTAGGGTGAGCTATTAGATTCACACCATTGTCTGGTGTTTGGCGTCCCATGTTAAATGTCACACGTCACGCGTCCGTCAACATTTTTTAAACGACATCTTCTTTGAAACTGTTTAGCAAACCTCAATCTCAAACTTTATCACAAGCTTCAGCGGGCAGGGCCAGCAAACAATCGTTTATAGAATTTTTGATCTGTTAAAAGTATGACCACCAATATCTAATTTCTATTTATGGCTATATAAAAATGAGACGATCTTGTCAGAAAATGCAAGAGCAAGAACCTTGATGTTTAGTATACATGTTTCTTATGTTAGAAACGTGGCCGCCAGGGCCATATTTCGCAAATATTCTTGTCAGAAAATGCAAGAGCTAGAGCCTTGATAGTTGGTATACATGTTTCTTGGCTGGCCCTTTATCAAGATTGCTAAAAGAATTTCGATCCGTCAGAAAACATGGCCGCCACGGGCGTGGCCATTTTTTAGCTAAATGGCTATGTAGGGAAATTTTGAAATCTTTTCAGAATCTTTTGCCATAGGTGGCGTTGTATCAAGACTGTTAAAATAATTTTAAGCCATAAAAAGCATGGCCGCAGGGGCGTTTCCATTTTCTATAACTGGCCATACAGGAACATTTTCAAAATCGTCTTACCAGGGAAGTAAAAGAGCTAAAGCTTTGTTTTCTGGTAAACATGTTCATTGAGTGTGCTTGTATTAAGATGGTTCCAAGACTTTTGATCCGTCAAAAAACATCGTCGCCTGGGGCGTGGCCATTTTTCACACATGGCTTTATACGAGTATTTAAAAAGTCTTTAAAAACAACAAACAAGCAACATTTTCTACGCCTTACTAGACAGATATAATTTTGAAGATTTCAGTGTATGATTATTTTTTTTCACTCGTGATCATATATCACGTATGTGCCGTAGATTCAATAAGCAAGGAATATAAGTAATACACGACAGGTGTGATGAAAGACAGGAAAAGACGTAACTCATTCGACTTGACAGTGAGTCGAGGTGGCCCATTTGCGCCTCTGATAAATCACATGGCCGCATGCACTCCTAAAAGGAATAACGTGCCCAAGGAAAAGATGTAACATAAAGCTTAACGTTGCCTACATCTACTTTGATTGGCAAAATAAATTATATGCTAATTGTTTGCGGGTATCACAAAGCACCAAGTATTGGAAAAATACATTTCAAACTTTGCAGAAAATCTTTATATGTGAAAGAGAGATAAATAGTAATAATAAGATATACGTAGAGAGACGAAATTTTCCGAAATTACGTCACATAAGAGATGTACATTTGAATCACTGTTAGCATACATGTACGCGGAATTGCATGACTTTGTAATGGTACCAACAACTGTCTCAGGTACCGGAACTGTGACTGACATTGTGGAGATTTATAGTCATCATTGTGGTATATTCAGCACAAAATAGGACAACTCATTCGAGTTTATTATGTTTTAAGAAAACAACAAAAACGTTTTTGTTTATAGTATATGAATAATTAATAGTTAATTATTTATCATTAGGAAAACAAAGCAAGCATGTAAACCGAATGTTCTGGCTGAACATTCGAAGTATGATAAATAGTCATACCTTACGCGACGAATTTGAACCAACGTTTACACTTAGGTTGCCACAAACGTCATTTGGCGTGTGTTCGGGAAGACAGGAGAGAAGCATCGTCGGAGCCCACGGCTACTGAATACGTTTCACTTCATTCATACAATCACTATAGATTTTTATCTACGATATCGCCGTATTTAGAATTGACTTACCAATTTTAAACCAGTCTGTACTGCCCTATCTATGAGGAAAGTACATAAACATGAGGTTTACAATCCTAATTCTTAGAATTTTCCATTAATTAACTACACTTTAAAAACATTTAATTATTGTCCCAGGGACTTTAGATATAGTCTCTCAGATGGAACGTATACTTAGATTTCAACCTAATATCGATTCTGTGATCGACAACGAAGCAGTTATGGGTGGAATATTATTGAAGTTTGTCCCCTCCTCCACCCCCAACCCACCCCGGCTCAAAAACCCAGCTACGCTCCAGCATTGTACGTAAAATGACAAATATAAAACACTATATAAAGTGGTGTGCGATACAAGTTATACAAATCAAAATAAGCTTGATTTATACTCCTAAATTGCACACATTGATCATAAAAATTGAATGCCTAGCACAGGTTCTCGCGTACATATATACACACAGTTGTACACATTCCATTCGTCACGCGACAAAATATGACGTCATAAATACGTATTTGAAAAAACAACAAAGTCAGCGTTCATGAATTTTGATAAAAGGGATGGCTTCTGTGAGGTCTTGAAAGAAATATTTAAAGATGTCTTGTTGATTGTAAGTTTCAATATTATAATAATACTTTTATATATATATGACTTTTTAAATTGCTTTATGCTTCAATTTAATTAAAATACATTTCGAAAACCATGAATGCATGACTGTTTTAGATCTCTGTTTCTTGTAGATGGCTAGATCTAGACACAATGCATTTTGCACATAATTATGCTATGAGTCTACAGTAGACTTTCATTTGTTATTGATTCAAAGAGCAAGACGTAACTAGATTTAACTAGATCTTAAATGTTGATTGTCTATTATTCAAGTTATTACACGTTTTCACTTGTTCAGATATATGACCATATGTTTTCTTTTCATTTACACACTTTCAGACACAAATGGCGACTTTTCCTTGTACTTAAGTTTAACCGAGCCAGGAGGACAACGAGTGTAGCAAGTGTACAGATCTGTATTTTCGGGTGGTTTTTGAGTCATATTTTTCCTATATTTAGACCATACACTAGCAAGCTGATCGACATGAACTACTGAAGATTAACATTTCATTTTAATGTTTACCTGCTTTACATGTCTATATTTTCAGGTTGTTGTGTGGATGATTATTCTGCCGGCCATGTTTTCTTCACCGCAAACAAACTGATCGAACTTGCCATGACACAAAGGCCTGTATACACCAAGCATTTCTAACTTAAGCCCAAGTCACGACTTGAGCCCAAGCCACCATTTTGAAAGCTATGCTTTTGTATGTAGAAGTAATGTGATTTTAATTTCAAAATAGCAAAGTTAAATTGTCATGCTACATTTCATACTTACAGCTGAATATACGCTGAAGATATTGTGAATTAAAATCCATAACTTTACCCAAATGTTACTGGAGAATGGTTGGTGTATACGGGCCAAAGACTTTATTTATGTTCTGTTTTCCCCTTCCTTCTATTTTCAGGTTTCAATCCTTTACGACTGTGAACGCTGACGTGTATTTTGTCACCAACACAATCTGTACATTTACAATGTTTTACTCTGGTCTACATTTCTGTATTTCCAGGTTGCCTTCCTTGATTCTCCCCAAGTCCACGTGTACAACACGGTCAGTCTGACCAGGACCGTCGAGTTGGGACATGTGACCGACTGGATCGCTTGTCATGGCGGACTGCTGTACTGTGTTGAGTGGGGTGGTACCATCTTGTATGTACACGACGTGAGTAGTGGCAGGAAGCTGAGGGAGATCTCCATGGACACCGACGGCCGGAAACTGTTCTCTTACATCCGACACATCGCTGTGAACAGTTCCGGCGACCGACTCTATGTGACTGACAGGGAGAGAGGTCTTGTATGTGTCGGCGTGGACGGGAGGCGGATATTTCATCTCTCCCAGGACGATCTCGGATTATCTAGAGCCTATGGTGTGACCACTGACCATCGCGGTCACGTGTTTGTATGTGGCTGGGACTCATACAACGTAGTCATGGTGACCGAGGATGGTCACGTGGTCGGTCAGTTATTGTCCAAGGAAGATGGAATTACGTGGTGTCCACAATGTCTCAGTTATGACGAAAGCAGGAGTCAGTTGTGTGTTGGAGGGATCAGTGATCAGCTTCTGATGGTGGAATTGTAAAGTTAATATTAAATATTGGCGGACATTTTGTTTATTATTTATGTTTATACTTTTGTTGCTGATTGCGACATTTTGTGAATTAGTGACTCGTTATAAATGTGGGATTAACTTAACGTGGAATTACCGTTTTAGCAAAACAATGTTCCATCGACATTTTGTTTAGGAATAAAATGAAATCAAAACGTGTATTTGTAACTCTGTACTTCTATAAATGTTACAGATAAGTATGTAGTGTGTGTATTGTTGTATTTCCATTAAATATTTTGTACAAACGTTCCTGTAATTAAAGTTAATTTCAATTCAGTTTGATGCTTTCATCTCAGTTCGCCATGTTTGTATATTTTACATCAACATCAAAACAATGACGTCATTAATCATGACAGTATGACGTCATCACACGCGGATAATACGTTTTCCCGCAAAATCAACAAAAAGACGCGACGTCATCAATACATTACTGCATTGCTGAATTATTTGGTATTCGTATCAGATATAATCAGAATTAAATCATTTTTAATTAAAACATTTCATACTTCTATTCGCATTTTGGGTAAATGTATGTGTTATCATTCGTGTAACGTGTAGCAGTATGTGCATAAATGCAAATATGTCCGAGAGTTGTTATATATACAATCGCCAATCGATTTTCAGTGTTATTTTGTTTAAACAATTGTAGCCGTGACCAGCAAGGCGTCAGTTTTAGTGTATAATGTATCGTATCTAGTAAGTATATAATGTTTAAAGTATATAAACTTTACAAACAATTAACAACTACGAGATGTGATGTTATAAAATAAAAAAACATATTAGGTCGATCTATGACAAGTTGATTAAGAAAATAAATTTATTCTAAATCACTTCTAAAGATATATGACGGGTTTATATTCAAGTCGGTCATGAATTAAGTTATATAAATCGTACAATAGCTATTTGATATTGCATAAACAATTTTGACTAGGACAATTTATGTACGCAACATTGTGTATGAAACTTTAATTCTGTTAGGTTAAAGGATTTATTGCTCCCCTTCACCCCGCACACAATCCGGTCCTGGATTAAAAAAAGTATAGATATGAAATTACAAAAAAATAGTGCACAAGAAATATTGCATCTTTTTATCCAGTTCGTCAGTTATCTATTCTGTGAACAAATTGGTCAATGAAGATGTATATATAATCCATAATTGTTATATTGTGTTTATTATTTATGAACAGAACAGGTTCAAAGCGACCAGGACATAATTTAACATGCACTGTATGTGTATATAATTAGCACTTTTTGAATATTCCGCCACTGTCAAGCAAAGTATTGTACATTTTATTATTTACACTACTTGTTCATTTAAAATACTGCATAAGTTTCAAGTCAATGATTGTAATTGTTCGGTTTCTGCAAGAAGTATACACGTGATATGTATTCGAGAAAACGCTGTTTAAATGTATTCTAGTTAGATTGAGTTTCTTGTAGTTAATTAAGCTTGAATAACGCTGTTGTTTGATTTGCTTAACCTTACTACAATCAATTTGGTTGTCGACTATGCACAAATGAAATACTCTTTTCTTGAATTTCGCCAAAAAGGCTTTTAGCAAAAATAATGAAATATGTTCAATTGTCGAGGAACAAATGCAATTCGTTTTCCTCAGTTTTTGATGAAAACTTTGGTAAAAAACTGAACAGAAGCGATATTTATCTGTGAAAAAAGCATTCCTCTAAATGGGGCCTTTATGCTGTTTAACCATTAAAATGTGATATAAATGATTGTTATAGGAATTGTAAATTGTTGTTAGAACATAGCTTAAACTAGAAGATGTTTGAGTTGACTAGTACATCGAATAGACTATAATAAAATCTGTACTTATGCACATGTATTTGAATGTAGAATATATAACTTGTATTTGATAGAGATGTCAATATATATCTTGTGTTTGCTTTGTTTTTGTTTTCTTCTTAAGTAGCTACACTCTGTACATATAATAAACTATTTAATGTATGATTTTGGTCATTCTGTCAATGAAATCCCCATTACCTACAAACCAGAAAAAGTATCACTTTGCTCTTACTAAGCCTAGCAATATTTTCCAAACACTAAATGCTGCTAGCGGTAAAGACAATATTGTAAATATTAATTTAAATAACATAAAGTCATGTCTTACTGATATAAATGACACAACACACTGTTAAGGTTAAAACACGCACTATAATGTATATATGCAGGAGATAATTTAAATATTTCGAAAACTGTCAGCTCCCGCGTTAATGAGAACGACGCGTTAATGAGAGCGACGTGTTAATGAGAACGACGCGTTAATGAGAACGACGCGTTAATAAGAGCGACGCGTTAATGAGAGCGACGTGTTAATGAGAGCGACAAGTTAATGAGAGCCACAAGTTAATGAGAACGACGCGTTAATCAGAGCGACAAGTTAATGAGAGCGACAAGTTAATGAGAGCGACAAGTTAATGAGAGCGACGCGTTAATCAAAGCGACAAGTTAATGAGAGCGACGCGTTAATAAGAGCGAGATTTGGAGGGTCGGAGGTTACAACCCATGAGAGTAATGTTTTAATTTTATATGGCTTAATATTTAAGGATTCCAAAATGTATAAGTATTTTACATTACTTTAACTGTTAACTCGAGGAACCGGTGACGTTTCTCATGCTTACATCTTTTGTTATTATGCGATGCGCAGTTCTACGCTCACGTCAGCAATTTCGGCAAGCTCCCGCACCGTTAAACGTCTGTCCGTATTGTGCGCTGATTGAATTCCCGCGACGCTTGACGCTTTCACGGACTTCTTTCTGCCTGACCTATGCTCGTCATTAAGTGCTGTATGTCCCTTTAGAAAACTGTTTGTGCCATCTAAATATAAATGCGCACGACAAAGACTGTCTTTCCCTTTAGCTTGTAACATTGTAAACGTTTCCGTCGCCGATTTGCCTAAAGTCATACAAAACTTAATGTTTGCCCGCACTTCAAGACGTTCTTGTGTCATAATTATAAAGAGACAACGTGTTAGGGTAACCGTGAACAAATGTTGATTATATCAACGTTTCACAAACCAAATGACGTCATTTCTTCCGATGACGTTTTTGATATAATGTACACATTATTGACGGATTTTATGTAATTGCAAAATAAGTTTTACTTTACTTTATATTATAATGTACATCTGTATAATGCAGCATGGACGGGGGGCGATAACGCGTTACTATGTTTTTTGGAATTATCATAATTTTTATGTCGTATTATATTTTTCTACCAATGCCTGTATTCTGATCGAGGATAAGTTATATTTAATAATGATACCAACTTTTGATATCTTTCACATTATAATAAAAATCTATGAGGACAGCCTCAGTATATATTGAACATTCCTCGTATAATGCATCATAGCATCATTTCAGCAATGTATAGGACATAATTTCTTCATGGCAGCAATGTAGAGGACATAATGTCTCCATGGCAGCAATGTATAGGGCATAATATCTCCATGGCAGCAATGTAAAGTGCATAATTTCTCCATGACAGCAATATATAGTGCATAATTTCTCAATGGCAGTAATGTATAGGACATAATATCTCCATATCAGTAATGTATAGGGGCTAATATCTCCATGGCAGTTAAGTATAGAACATAATATCTCCATGGCAGCAATGTATAGGACATAATATCTCAATGACTGTAATGTATTTGGCATAATGATCACGTGGACATAATGTTTACTGCATAGCAACGTCATGACAGCAATATATAGGGCATGATAACTCCATGTAAATATTTTCAGGTACTTTATGTAAGAAATATTCTTAATGTTAATTTTAATTCCTTTGTTTTTATCATTATGCTCAAGCACCTTTACTCATTATTATCTGAATAACAAGATATGAATATGCAGCATTACGCTATTTCAATAATTAAACAAGCGGAAAAAAATCCTAAGGGAGATAATACAATGTATATATGTTATATTTCAATAGTGGAGTAACATCCCCTTATAAACGAAAAGAGGGAACAGATTGATATTCAATAAGTAGCATCCATTTGTTTTTCCTAAAGATGTAGTGCGCTGAGTTGAATTACATAAAACATCGATACTGTTTATACAGGTCTACGATTAAAATAACAAGTACAGTTTTACATATCGTTCATATTATGCTGATAAATATGCAATTGTATATTGCAATGTGTAACAGTCATAGTAAACAGTTAAAATAGAAATATGAATGTTTTAATTGTTCGTGTTGGTGTGTGTATATGTGTGTGTGTGTGTGTGTGTGTGTGTGTGTGTGTGTGTGTGTGTGTGTGTGTGTTTGTGTGTGTGTGTGTGTGTTAAAAATCTTCCTATGTTTAAATACATATATACCTATACACCATATAGCACCATGTAATTTGGGAGTGGGCAGGGTGACGGGTCGCGAAAGTAAATAGGCCTAATAAAAAAAAATCGGAATATAGGGTACTCGTACATCGATCGATCGAGAGAGTGACAGAGAGAGAGAGAGAGAGAGAGAGAGGGAGAGAGAGAGAGAGAGAGAGAGTCAGACAGACTGATAGACAGACAGAGAAAGAGAAACATAGCCAGAGAGACATATGGACAGACAGAATGAGGTAGGGAGTGAGAGAGGGAGGGAGAGAGAGAGGGAGAGAGGGAAAGACAGACATAGTGAGGTAGGAATAGAGAGACAGACAGACAGACGGGAAGGGAGGGAGATAAAAGGTTGGGAGAGAGAGGGAGTGGGAAAGACAGGGAGGGAGGGGGTTGAGCGAGAAAGAGAGAGAGAGAGGGGGAGAGAGAGACGGGAGTGGGAGGGAAGGAGGGAGGGAAGGAGGGAGGGAGATAGAGGAATATAGGAAGGGAGGGAGAGAGAGGGAGGGAGAGATAGAGACAGAGAGAGGGAGAGAGAGATAGAGGACGTTATAGGTAAGGATGGAGAGAGAGACACACACAAGAAGACACAGAGAGCGAGAAAGAAAGAGACAGAGAGAGATAGAAAGAGAGGATGGAGGGAAGGAGGGAGAGAGAGAGAGAGAGAGAATTTAACCCAGTACACTAAAATATTTTGAGGCTATGTTGTTTTTACACTGTGATTAGTGTCTAAATTAAGCTATTTTCGGTTTTATGGAGACATGGCGAACTTGATGCCTTCTCTGCTGCCAAAATGATTTCCCTGCAAATACATTTCCCTAGGCTGCCAATCCAGATTTTAATAATATCGAGGAAAATGAAGGATAATGTAAACCATGAGCTTTTTTTTACTTCACCCAACATAACTATTGTCATATTGGCGATGTCCAGCTCATTAATGGTGGAGGAAGACCACAGACGTATGCCTAGGTAAGCACAGGTTAACAAGAAAACTCGTTAAAACACACTAAATGTTCATTATTTCCAGTTATAAATAAGCACACTTTGGGACGTGTGGTAAATATAGACAATGACCTCAGAGCGAACCACCCGGATGCTGATATATTGTGATCACAAAAGTAAGTGATAACACGGGTATTCCAGGTGTAACGATCGCTCTACGGTTTTATTTTAGGTAGCGTTGATTGTTAATGGTAAGTGTTCCTATTCAAATTAATTTAGTTGAAAATTTATCTGAAGGGTAAGTTATAAATGGTTCGCCAAGGTCTGGCTTTTGTTGATTAATTTATAATTGATACAATGGACGAAAAACATAAACAAAGACAACTTTAGTTCTAAAGATAAAACAATTAGATTTATTTATTTAACAAGAAACATATGACATAGACTGACAGATAAAATATATTAATATTAAAATATCCTACCCATAGCGGGTTGCGGCTGGACCATAAAACTGGGGACCTACCCACAGCGGGTTGCGGCTGGACCATAAAACTGGGGCCCTACCCACAGCGGGTTGCGGCTGGACAATACAACTGGGGCCCTACCCACAGCGAGTTGCAGCCTGACCATTCAACTGGGGTTATACCCACAGCGGGTTGCGGCTGGACAATACAACTGGGGTCCTACCCACAATATGTTGCAGCCTGACCATACAACTGGGGCCCTACCCACAGCGGGTTGCAGCCTGACCATTCAACTGGGGTCCTACCCACAGCGGGTTGCGTCTGCATCATACAACTGGGCCCCTACCCACAATATGTTCCAGCCTGACCATTCAACTGGGGCCTTCCCACAGCGGGTTATGAACATTTAGAGTGATTATTTTCGCAATATAGGTATTGTTCAATTTTGTTTTTATTTAGACTTATATATGAAAAATATGCAGGAATTGTGCACAGATTCCCCAAAACAGTGGGAAAATATTGTTAATTGCATTTGTCACATGCAAACTGTCAGTTACCAGCTTTAATAGACTTCTAGTCATTATGAACCAGCGTTTCATGTTGGTGTAGTGATTTCTAAGTAAAAAAAGAGAATAATGAAAATGCAATAAGTGGCTAGCCTCATTATGAGATTATGAACTGATATAATAATAAATTTGTAGTGACCATACATTTCTAGCGAAAATAATACATACTTTAAATCTAGTTCTAAAACTTACTAAAAAAACAAAAGACAACTAGCTAGCTGGTGCTGGGATGGTTGTCATGCATAACAAGATGTCTTTTGTCCCTGCCTTTCTCATAACTTGGTCCAGCAGTGGGATGGTATAAAACCGTCAATGGTAAAAAGTGACAGCTTCTCTGTAAATGTAATGCATCCTAATATAAAGTAAATACTATGTTTATATTTCAATTTAAAAGAAATATGAATGTTGTCGGTATGAAATTGGCTTTGTTTAAAGAATGACCGGCCAAAACGTACGGTTATAAAATGAGAAAAAATGACAGTTTAATTTGATTACGAATATGCATGGGGTACGAACGAAAAACACCCGTTTATGCTAAAATGTTGTTCACATTGTCACTTAGACAGCATAATGAATTTGAAAATGTAAAATACTTGTTCAAAGAAAAAGTAAATCGGTTGCGTTAAAATAAACTGTTATTTTTCTGATACTCTTGAGCCGTAGGTGAGCGAAAATTGAAAATTGAACGGTAAAAAACAACAACAATAGTGCTGTCAACTAGTGTCGAGGAAACAGGCCAAGTCAGTGCAAACAATCAAAACTGTTCCCAAAATAAGGGAGCTCAATAGCTAACGCATCAATAACATACAAAAAATCATACATGTTCACCTGAAAATGTGCATGAATATAATAACAATATTCACAGACATATTCCGTAAAATATCGGTATGTCCCGTTGAAATTCGCTTGTTTATACTTGTTGTTTATATTGTCGATTAGTGTAAAAGATTATTACCCTGTTGGAGACAGTTTTTTGGCTTGTTGGTAACATGAATGTTTAAAGTGAAGCATTTATTATTATTTAATGGCATAAAACATTAAGTTTGAGAGTTCAATTAATTTAACAGTGCAGCATACGTCACATTTCACAAAGATTTAGAGCATCAGTTAACATAATTTCGTTGGTTCTGTTCTGGTAAATATGTCGTTGTTTGAGGTAGACACTTGGTTCACCGGACCTGGTAGCGCAATCGGTAGAGCGTCGGCTCCAGGTACGGGAGGCCCCGGGTTCGATGCCGGGTCGCAACATACCAAAGTCGTAAAAATGGTAGCGGTATAGCTCCTTTGCTAACGGTCAAGCAAATACAAGGGTAGTTCTACGACCGGTGGGCTCGGTGTCAGGATATTGTGACTGGGTGTGGTATCATGCCAGGTGTTCACGGCATGCTATAAACAGTGAAGGCAGCACTATATCTGCTTCACATCGTCTCCAGAAAAAAAAATGTTGAAATACTGTTTGCGGGACGATAAACCCAATAAACAAACAAACACTTGGTCGAAACTGTTGGAAACAACCTAAAGTTCGCCACATTATAATGCACATTTCTAAAATCTAAGTTGTTGAAAGAATAACATATAAAAATGGTGAGAGGAAGGGAAAAAATGAGGAAAGGTGTTTGGGTTTATGTTTAAGAACAAGAAAGCAAAAGCGAATGAGGTAAGGGAAGAAAGAAGGAGGAAAATAATTGAGAGAGGAAAGAGAAAGAGAAAGACAGTGAGAGACAGTGAGAGACAGAGAGAGAGTATATGAAGGAGAGAGAGAGAGAGAGAGAGAGAGAGAGAGAGAAAGAGAGAGAGAGAGAGTAGATGGAGGAGGGAGAAACACTTATATTACTATGGTAACTTCACCTTGTAATAATGCTACATCTTTGTATGTAACTTATTGTTTGTAAGTATCTTGAACTTGTAAGCCTTCAAATCTTGTAATAAAAGTTTGGATTGTATCATTTTATCATAACAGAGTATGAACGTAAGTTTAAGTGACATAAGAGTGCTGTAGACATGTATCAGTCTACATCATTAGTAATTGTGATACATGATTCGCGAATACTGCGATAAAGTTGAATAGACATTGATTCATACGGCGCTCCCCCACCAAAATTTTCTGGATCCGCCTCTGCATAAAAGCTAGTGTATGTTATTTTATACAACTAGCGTTCAAATAGGAGATTTTAAAAATAGCAGAGAACAAAAGTTCCATCAACCGTTTCAAACGCTTCACTAACTAGTTCCATATGAGGTATGTTATAGATCCTTTACTTTACAGTGTTTTCAATTATTTCAAAGTACACAAGCATGCTTCTTGAAAATCAATGATTTTATATTTTATTACAACTGGGAAAAAATGTCTGTAGTAATTAAAACGCTGGACATTTAAACCGTACATAGAAAGTAAGGAGTTAAATGTGTCTGTTAAATGGATAGTGTAAAGAAACAAATCACAAGAAATAATAGCCTGTTGTTTATGCATGATGACAGAAATGTTTAAACACGAAGTTGTTCCACCTAAATACGTAAAGCGTGAAAAACCGGAAGTTGCACGGCTTGTGTCACGCCATCTCATAGAGCGTCCGGAAGATACGGAGCCATTTCTGTTGCAATCAAGCGCCTGGTTACCAAGCAATAATTGGGTGATGATTGACAAAAGAAATAAAACTATCAAAGTTTATGATGGACGTTTTAACTTTGTGTCAATGATGAAACCATCTACATTTCCGTTCGACGTGTGTGCTTCAAACAGAAAAATGGAGGAGTTTTATGTCACTGAACCGGAAGGAAGAATGATCCATTGTCTGAGCATTGCGCATGGGCAGATGAAGATAGTGAAAATTCTATTTATAGACGAGGAATGTCGTGGAATCACGTGATGGCGGAAAGGATTGGCTGTGACAGTAATGAGGGCAATCTCCTCACAGCGATTACGTCACGCGTTGCTACTTAAATCTCTGCCCCAGCAAGGATCACGTGACGATAGAATATTACGTGAAGTAAACATGGCGGCCTCCATAAACACGCCACGAAAGACTTTCATAACATCATATTTTTTATATTTTAAGTTACTTTTTATTTTTAATATGATGAATTAATATTTTTAAAGGAAAGGTACTATATGTTGAGGAGAAAAGTCCAGAAAAAACTAAAAATAGAAAAAAAACTATCCGCCTGTATTTGGGCGGAAAAACTTGCTGGTGGCAGTGATTTAATGTACTGTCAAGGGATGTAATCACTGCGAGGAGTTTGTAATGAGGGATGGGTTTAAAGGTACACAACTTTAGACATGTTATCTTTTAGGTATTCATCCGCAGCTCATAATTATTCATTTTATTAGGGCATATAAATTGATTGTTTTTAAATTATGTAACGCCATGTAATCTAAGTTATACATAGAATACATTTCCAAATGATATATGTCAAAGTGATCCAGAATAATATTAATTATTATTATAAACTTTTTTTATTAAAAATATATACCTACTAAACAGGGACACTTGGCATACTGGATTATAACGGCAAAATCAAGCGGAAATGCTGGGAATCTAAGGATCACGATCAGCTGTTTCGAGCCCCTTGGTATATGACGTCAGACAAAGCCGGAAATTACGTCATCGTATCTGACCAAGGCAATAACACAGTTACCTGCCTCGACGTGAAGACGCTTGACATCCTCTTCCAAGTCTCTTCTCCGCGATTGGTTAATCCTCGCAGCGTCACGGCTGACGTAAGCGGCAACATTTATGTCATAGGTAGTGATGAAACGAATCATTACGTCATGAAATTGTCGCCAACAGGAAAGGCTTTAGGATATATTCTAAACAGGAATGATAAACTGAATTATCCTTCTGGGATATCATTCTGTGCGGATGGAAGTGTCATATTTTTACAGCTTAATAGAGAGAAGCCAATAGTGTGTGTATATGACATTTAGTGCGCGGGTGTTTATTACCAAAAGTGACGGAATTTTATTGATTTTTAGCTGGAAGTCAAATGGATTGGAATTAAATAAGAATAAAGTTGGTAATTCAATTCACTCATCCCGCATACTCTATATAATAACATGATTAAAATATGACACTTGTATGTATAATAAATCAATTCCCGTGACCCTTCGAATTTTATTTGATGGAAATATGTCCTTTCAAAATAGAATACATCGTCGGATACCCACGTCCAATTTTCTGTCGTCTTATCGAACTGAATAGAACAAGATTTCGCTGATCATAACACTGCTTACAAAATCCATACTCTTCGGCGTGGAGACTAGACGTATAACAATGACTGTGCTATTTTGACAAATCTGTCGATACAATGAAAGAACGAGCTATATCATTCGACTGAAATCTTCATCGGATTATGAAGCGACCAATATAATATCATTACAAGAAACGGCGAAAAGTAAACTAAATATCCCACGGGCGATAAATGGAGAGTTACGGAAGGGATGGGTCGTAGGTGTTCGACGATGAATAGAATAAAGCTAATCGCGTGACTCCATTTTTATCGGCAGATTCTCTTCGTAGGAAACACCCAATGGTTAACAATTCATTAGTACAGCAAGAAAGTAACCGTTGCTATAAAAACAATAATGGAATTAGAAACAAAATAGTAACCATGGATTGATTCCGATACTAAAAATGAGGCAAAAAGTACCAGCACTTATTTCCATTGTGGTCCTTGTTTATCTTTTGATGACCCGGCATTTAGTTAAAACAACAAAAACAACACAACAACAAACAAACAAACATAAGCATAAATAATAATTGGCAGGCATAAATAACAAGTATAGTAACACAGTTCTAAGAGTTATTAACAATTTAATTGATTATTTAATTGAGATTCATATTACATGTTATTGCATTCCGTGGAATGGAAGTGATAAAATGGAGAATAAGATACGAAAATAAAAACTGGAGTATTTAAGGACATACATAAGGCGAAATGATCACTAAATTATAACATACTATTCATGATAAAGGAATAAACTTCCGTCACAAACAGTTTATTAAATGATATTTGATAGACGCTTTAAAATACCACAGATTCCTTATCGTTATAAGTTTTAGCAGATTACTTATGTTATATATTTGAGCACATTCCTTACCGCTATCTATTTGAGAAGATTCTTTATCGTTATATATTTGAGCACATTCCTTACCGCTACATATTTTAGGAGATTCTTTATCGTTATATATTTGAGCACATTCCTTGCCGCTATATATTTGAGCAGATTCTTTATCGTTATATATTTGAGCACATTCCCTACCGCTATATATTTGAGGAGATTCTTTATCGTTATATATTTGAGCACATTCCTTGCCGCTATATATTTGAGCAGATTCTTTATCCTTATATATTTGAGCACATTCCTTACCGCTATATATTTGAGGAGATTCTTTATCGTTATATATTTGAGCACATTCCTTACCGCTATATATTTTAGCAGATTCTTTATTGCTATTTATTTGAGCACGTTCCTTATCGCTATATATTTGAGGAGATTCTTTATCGTTATATGTTTGAGCACATTCTTAACTGCTATATATTTGAGCAGATTCTTCATCGTTATATAGTTGAGCACATTCCTTATCGCTATATATTTGAGCAGATTCTTTATTTATTTATATATTGGACCCTAACTTCGACTTCGACTTTACTTTATAAGGTTACATGTGTTTTCACAACTCTACTATTTTACCTTGTTGGTAGGTTGGTGCCTTCCATCACCCCCACCCCTATGGATCCATCTATGTATGTATGGTTTTGCTTAATTACTAAGGAACCCTTAGCAGGAAATTAGTCAACAATCTATTGGCGCCGCTTTTAAAAGCTTGTTAATATTCAAGCTTACAAGTATTTCTGTTCGCAACTCTAATCTTTTACTTGGTTGGTTGGTAGGTGGGGGATGCATCTATTATCCCACCCCCCTTCACAGGATCCATCACTGAAATTAAAGTTGTTTACATCGGACCTAATCTTGAGGGTCGACCCAGGAATGGATCCAGGAGCGTGGGGTGGCGGCGGGAAAATCCCCCCCCCCCGAAACCAGGTAAAAGAGTTGTGAAAGCACATGCATGTTAGCTTAACAATACTTAGCTTTTATTTTTTCTGTTGACTGTTTATGTCAAAATGTGGGTACCTAACTATTTATATATACTGTAAAGTTGGATGGATCTTGATTTATACACCGCACCCACCCACCTCCAACAATTTTTTAATCCGCCCCTGTGGTCGACCCAAAACATTATCAACATATTCACCATATCTAGTGGGTTAGAGGGTCACTCGTTTATGGTAATTTTATCTTACAGCTTTATATCTACTTTATTTCCGATCGTCAAAACGAAAGCGGAAGTATTTTGCAATGACCTTACTCGAACAACTTTATGCAAAAGGACACTATGTTTCAACAAAGTGGAAATTGTGTTGAATTGTATGCAATACCAAGTTGATCATATGTTTAGAGGTAACACAAAGCAATTCAGAGCATTTTGGAATATTTAATAAAATGTGTTAGTGGATTGTTATTGAAGACATACGAGGAAAGTAACATACGATAATGATGAAGGATGAAACTGAGGAAGATGTTGTAAATCAAAATGAATGTTGTAATATTCATGTTGATAAAGCCTTAAGAGACGATCCATTTTGGAATTCTGCTCAATTTGGTTACCATGGAAACAGTTCTGCTTTTGAGGATAAAAATAAAACTGCGTTTGGTAAATGTGAAACCAAAGGTAAGTTGCCTCGAAGACAAGGAAATCCTATGAGTGATATAGCAGGCAAATCCAGTGGATGTATCGGCACTGCGTGTAAGAAAGTTAAAACAAAACATAAAGTGCACCAAGAAATAAATGGATTACCCAATGACGTTGCAAAAAGATCTACAAACGGATGGGATAATAACATTGGTGATAACAGAATTAAACCAGAAAGAAAATTGCCTCATGCAGTCAAAATATCCACTAGTAATAAGATCGGCAATTGTGATGTGGATAAGAAATATACGGGTGAATATGACATGGTTGAAGGTTGTAAGAAACGTAAAACCCAGGGAAAATTGTCGAGTGCAGTAAGGTTATTGACAAATGATACAGACGACCAAAAAGCTGCGGAGAACAAATGGACACATACCATCGACATGGCTTCCAAGAAGCCCATAACGGAAAGGAAACTGCAAAGTACAGTGCACTTAATCAACTGTAGCACAATTGGAAATAATAGTTTGAGTAAAGAAGATACACATAGATATTCCAAAGGCATGTCTTTTAAGATATTCAAACATAATCGTAATGATGTGCCGCATTTTACTAGTTTAATGAAAAATGAAACCAAAGACAAAATAGCTAAGAAAAAAGCAAAAACGGGCTCAGAAACAGGTTTCAATGACATCGATTTAGTTCGAAAGAAGATTCACCAGCCAAACAAATTAATTATTTTGGAAAGTTGTTAGAAGATGGAGATGGTGACACTCCACTTCATCTAGCTATAATCTTTCTAAACCTTCCAGCTGTTCTGTTTCTGCTCGATGCCCTGTCTGTTGATCATATAAACAAACAAAACAATCTCTACCAAACACCGCTTCATCTTGCTGTCCTTACTAAGCAATCAATCATGGTGCAATGGTTGATAGCACTAGGGGCAAATCCTGAAATTAAAGACAATCAAGGACGTACTCCTCTCCATATTGCGTGTTTCGAAAACAAAACAAGTTTACTGAAGGAGTTGATTAACTTCAATATATTTTCTTCACTTAAACCGAGATTTGACTCTCAACACGTGTTTAAAATCCGGGACTTTGAGGGGTTCCTGTGCCTTCATAGAGCTGTGATGCAAGGCAATATAGAGGCGGTCGATTTGCTTGTGAGACATGGTGCTGATGTCAATGTGCCTGATATAAAAAGTGGTCGTAGTTGTCTTCATATAGCAGTGGAACTGGCAGATGCCAAAATGGTTGCTTATCTACTGTCTTTGCCTCAAATTGACTCCTGGATCACGACCAGAAGCGACGAAACGCCCCGGATGTTGGCTAGAGGCCGCTTAAGGAATTATGAACGTTGGCAAGAGGCATCTTTAATTGCCGACTACAAGACAATTATTAAACTTTTTGAGGCGCTCAGTCCATCAGCCTCTGAACAAATATTTTATTCTTCATAAGAAAAAAAAAGAATAACATTGACTTAATCTTATCATAAAATCTTAAATTGTTAATATGTGCATATTTATTGTGTATAAAATATATCCTAGGACTTTGACATACTGCTATAAGAATGGTAATCTATTTCATTATTTCTACATGATGGTCCAGTAGAGGAATCACTTTGAGTTTTGTTCTACTTTTAATGGCAAGGTTAGTGTAGATATTAAGTGAATAAATGTTACACATTTAAAAATGGATCTAGCAGCTTCAGAGCCACCCAAGCAGTTTCATACTCACCCAAGCATCTTCCGACTCTACCAAGCAGTTTCATACTCACCCAAACATCTTCCAACTTTACCAAGTAGCTTCATACTTACACAAGCAACGTCAGACTGACACATTCAGTGTCAAACTCACACAAGCAACTTCCTACGCACCCAGCATATTCAGACCCACATACACATCCAACCAGCTTTAGACCCACATACACACCCAAGCATCTTCAGACACACATACACACCAAGCATCTTCAGACACACATACACACCCAAGCAGCTTCAGACCCACATACACACCCAAGCATCTTCAGACCCACATACACACCCAAGCATCTTCAGACACGCATACACACCAAGCAGCTTCAGACCCACATACACACCCAAAAAGCTTCAGACCCATCCAATAGGTTTCAGACCCACATACACCAAAAACAGCTTAAGACACACATACACACCCAAGCAGCTTCAGACACACATACACACCCAAGCAGCTTTAGACACACATACACACCCAAGCAGTTTCAGACCCACATACATACCCAAGCAGCTTCAGACCCACATACACATCCAAACAGCCTCAGACGAACACCCAAGCAGCTCCAGACCCACCCAAGCAACTTCAGTCATACAAACACATCCAAGCAGCTTCAGACCAAATACACACCTTAAGCAGCTTCAGTCAAACATACACACCCAAGCAGCTTCAGACAAACATACACATTCAAGCAGTTTCCGACCCACTCAAGCAGTTTCCGACCCACTCAAGCAGTTTCAGACCCACATACATATCCAAGCAGCTTCAGATACACATACACACCCAGGCAGGCTCAGACACACATACACACCCAAGCAGCTTCAGTCAAACATACACACCAAGGCAGCCTCAGACAAACATACACATTCAAGAAGTTTCCGACCCACCCAAGCAGCTTCAGAAACACATACACACCCAAGCAGCTTCAGACACACATACACACCCAAGCAGCTTCAGACACACATACACACCCAAGCAGCTTCAGAAACAAATACACATGCAAGCAGCATCAGACACACATACACACCCAAGCAGTTTCAGACACTCATACAAACCCAAGCAGCTTCAGACCGACATACACACCCAAGCATATTCAGACACAGAGACACACCCAAGCAGCTTCAGACACACATACACACCCAATCAGCTTCAGACCCACATACACACCCAATCAGCTTCAGACACACATACACACCCAATCAGCTTCAGACACACATACACACCAAAGTAGCTTCAGACCCACATACACACCAAAGCAGCTTTAGACACACATACACACCCAATCAGCTTCAAACACACATACACACCCAAGCAGATTCAGACCCACATACATACGAAGCAACTTCAGTCCCACATACACACCCAAGCAGCTTCAGACCCACATACACACCCAAGCAGCTTCAGACACACATACACACCCAACCAGCTTCAGACCCATATACTCACCCAAGCAGCTTCAGACCCACATACATATCCAAACAGCTTCAGACCTACATACACATCCAAGCAGCTTCAGTCCCACCCAAGCAGCTTCAGACATACTCACAATCCCAAGCAGTTTCAGACACATATAAACATTCAAGCAGCTTCAGACCCACATACACACCCAAGCAGCTCCAGACCCACATACACACCTAAGCAGCTTCAGACCCACATACACACCCAAGCAGCCTCAGACAGACATACCCAAGCAGCTTCAGTCCCACATACACACTCATGCAGCTTCAGACACACATACACACCCAAACAGGTTCAGATACACATAGACACCGAAGCCGTTTAAGACCCATATACACACCCAAGCAGCTTCAGATCAATATACCTACCCAAGCAGCTTCAGACCCACATACACACACAATCAGCTTCAGACCCATATACAAAGCCAAGCAGTTTCAGACCAATATACCAACCCAATCAGATTTAGACCCACATACACCCCCAGGCAGCTTCAGACCCACATACACATCCAAGCAGCTTCAGTCCCACATACACACCAAAGCAGCTTCAGAGACACATGCACACCCAAGCAGTTTAAGACCCACATACACACCCAAGCAGTTTTCGACCCACCCAAGCAGCTTCAGACACACATACAAACCCAAGTAGCTTCAGACACACATACACACCCAAGCAGTTTCAGACACATATATATACATCCAAGCAGCTTCAGACCCACATACACACCCAAGCAGCTTCAGTCACACATACACACCCAAGCAGCTTTAGACACACATACACACCCAAGCAGCTTCAGACACACATACACACCCAATCAGCTTCAGACACACATACACACCCAAGCAGCTTTAGACACACATACACACCCAAGCAGCTTCAGATCCACATACATACCCAAACAGCTTCAGACCCACATACACACCCAATCAGCTTCAGACACACATACACACCCAAGCAGCTTCAGATCCACATACACACCCAAGCAGCTTCAGACACACATACACACCCAAGCAGCTTCAGACACACATACACACCCAAGCAGCTTTAGACACACATACACACCCAAGCAGTTTCAGACCCACATACATACCCAAGCAGCTTCAGACCCACATACACATCCAAACAGCCTCAGACGAACACCCAAGCAGCTCCAGACCCACCCAAGCAACTTCAGTCACACAAACACATCCAAGCAGCTTCAGACCAAATACACACCTTAAGCAGCTTCAGTCAAACATACACACCCAAGCAGCTTCAGACAAACATACATATTCAAGCAGTTTCCGACCCACCCAAGCAGCTTCAGACCCACATACATATCCAAGCAGCTTCAGATACACATACACACCCAGGCAGGCTCAGACACACATACACACCCAAGCAGCTTCAGTCAAACATTCACACCAAGGCAGCCTCAGACAAACATACACATTCAAGAAGTTTCCGACCCACCCAAGCAGCTTCAGACCCACGTACACACCCAAGCAGCTTCAGAAACACATACACACCCAAGCAGCTTCAGACACACATACACACCCAAGCAGCTTCAGACACACATACACACCCAAGCAGCTTCAGAAACACATACACACGCAAGCAGCTTCGGACACACATACACACCCAATCAGTTTCAGACACTCATACAAACCCAAGCAGCTTCAGACCGACATACACACCCAAGCATATTCAGACACACAGACACACCCAAGCAGCTTCAGACACACATACACACCCAATCAGCTTCAGACCCACATACACACCCAATCAGCTTCAGACACACATACACACCCAATCAGCTTCAGACACACATACACACCAAAGTAGCTTCAGACCCACATACACATCCAAGCATCTTCAGTCCCACATACAAACCCAAGCAGCTTCAGACCCACATACACGTCCAAGCAGCTTCAGTCCCACATACACAACAAAGCAGCTTCAGACCCACATACACATCCAAGCAGCTTCAGTCCCACATACACACCAAAGCAGCTTCAGACCCACATACACACCAAAGCAGCTTCAGACCCACATACACATCTAAGCAGCTTCAGTCCCACATACACACCAAAGCAGCTTCAGACCCACATACACACCAAAGCAGCTTCAGACCCAAATACACACCCAAACAGCTTCAGACACACATACACACCCAAACAGCTTCAGACACATACACATCCAAGCAGCTTCAGTCCCACATACACACCCAAACAGCTTCAGACCCACATACACACCCAAACAGCTTCAGACACACATACACATCCAAGCAGCTTCAGTCCCACATACACACCAAAGCAGCTTCAGACCCACATACACATCCAAGCAGCTTCAGTCCCACATACACACCAAAGCAGCTTCAGACCCAGATACACACCAAAGCAGCTTCAGACCCAAATACACACCCAAACAGCTTCAGACCCACATACACACCAAAGCAGCTTCAGACCCACATACACACCAAAGCAGCTTCAGACCCAAATACACACCCAAACAGCTTCAGACAAACATACACATCCAAGCAGCTCCAGACCCACATACAGACCCAAGCAGCTTCAGTCCCACATACACATCCAAGCGGCTCCAGACCCACATACACATCCAAGCAGCTCCAGACCCACCCAAGCAGCTTCAGACCCACATACACATCCAAGCAGGAAAGGATGTCTCCAGTGATTCGAATATAGAAAAATCTGTACTAAACTTTCCGCTAAATTCGAATCAGAACACAAAATGTTACAGCAAGAATCAGGAGAAAACAGGTCAACCTAAATAATAGATTCTCTCTTTCAGAACTAATACAAATCATCAGAACAAAGAGTAATACAGCCACAGGGAAAGATAAAATTTCATATATGCTCTTTAAAAGTATGCCTTACTCTACCCTGAAACTTTGGCTTAGATTCTATAACCATATATGGCACAAGGGAGAATACCCAAACACATGGAGACAAGCTGTCGATATCCCCATATTTAAGAAAAACAAACCACCAAATGAAGAAAAATCATACCGACCCATTAGCCTCACATCTCATGCAGGTTAATAACTTGAAGGGATGGTGAAGGTTCATTTAGAACACTTTTTAGAGTAAAAAATTTAAAAAATCAATTCCAATCTGGCTTCAGAAAAGGCAGGAGCACATTATATCAGCTCGCAAGGCTACACCACGATGTCATATAAGCTGAAAACTGTAGGCGGAGTGTTGCAGCCATCTTTCTGGACCTGCAGGCCGCTTTTGATCTTACATGACACTCAGGCGTACTCTATAAATTAAAGGAATAAGGGATAACAGGCAATATCTTCATGTATCTGAAGGCCTTTTTGGAAAATAGAACTCGATCCTCTGCCCGCTACTATTTTCATTCCTGATAAATTACCTACCTGAGAGTGTCATGGGAACGAGACTAGTAGTGAGCCAATTTGCAATGACTCTGAAGCTTGGCTAGCTGGCAAAAAATCTAAAGACTCTTCAACAAAAAGCCAAAAGCGGACTAAATGCCATCTGGGACTTGTCAATATAAATGACATTTTTAAAAGATGTCATATAGACCTGAACATGCTGAGAATGCTGAAGGGGACTGATTATGGGTCAAACAAACACAGTAGTCTCCTTTTGTGCAGGTCTCTAATACGTCCAAAAATAGAATATGGGTGCCAAATTTATGCTAGTGCACCCGAAACATACAGAATAAGGCCATCAGAATAGCCTTCGTTACCCAGAAAAGAGACACAACGATTTAAAATAAATTAAAATA
The DNA here is from genome assembly GCA_007844125.1 of Sinonovacula constricta. Classification (NCBI taxonomy): domain Eukaryota; kingdom Metazoa; phylum Mollusca; class Bivalvia; order Cardiida; family Solecurtidae; genus Sinonovacula; species Sinonovacula constricta. The sequence continues at coordinate 53,580,132 of CM017566.1, forward strand.
TAATAAAATATAACAACTGTAGTCGACAGGCGTGCATCTAGACTGGTCCACATCAGAATTGAACTGATAATCCTATTAAGAATTGCACTTGCATGGACCAATGCCTGTTTTACCAGTCGGCTACATATTTCACAATTGTAATCATATAAATGAGTCCTTTCAACAAAATTTAAACATGAATGGACTATCCGATTTGTGTAACTAAAGTTAATAGAATTAGCATACCCACATATATATTAATATATTACTATTAGGAATCAAATGATACTATGCAGGATATATTCACCTTTAAACTTCTCGCGTATTAATACACTTGTATTACATCTAGGACCACATTTAAGTATATCCATAATAAATAGGAGCCATCTACTCCCACATAAGTAATAGTAAGACTCTAATAGTATTAAAAATAATGTTAATTAAATATTGATATCAGTATAGTAATATTAGAATATGAGCCGAAGCACAGCTGAGGGTCATATACCTTCCGAGGTCTGACCAACTAGTCTGTAAACTTGCATATTGTCCTCAAGGCTATGCTTTATTTGTTATATTATACCGAATCTTAATCCCTTCATCCCTTTTGTTGCTGTCATTTTTACAATAATTTGCTTTCAAATAATAATTTTATTTGTTCAGTGCGTGAAATATCTCAAACCCTAGTCGGATTTTATTTTTTTATTATTTGCAGCATAAAATCATGCTCTTTTTTTAATATTCCATTTTTGATAATCAAATTAAATATTAAATGTTACTAGGCAAAAGACCCAGAATTTAAGAATTTCGTTCGTGTAGGTTTGAAAGGAAGAATCGTAGCCTTTTTCTGCTAGATATGTTCGGAAGAGCTTCACTGAGTGTTTTGTCGCGGCTTAGGTGTTTTTTGAATCCTTAGATTCGCTGAGTTTCACTAAATCTGTCTCCAAGAGGCAAATCGCTTAGCCATTTTGACAGTTTGACAATATCATCTGTTTGTGTTGTCGTAAAATTTGCACATCGTGAAAGTCGCATTTAAACTGTCAAACAAACTGGATGACGTCATAAACAGTCTGTATAAGAATTATGGACTGGGTAGCTGGTCTGTATGCAATTTATGGACTGGATGACATCATATGGATTTATTTTCCCCATATACTGTCATCCAGTGGGTTCTAGCGCGACCTGTCCGGATCAGCCCCCGAGAGGCTCGGGCTTGGGTCGGGGGGACTTGTCTCTGCTGAACCTTATAGTATACCTTTTGGCCTAGTATATATTAATTATATTACTTGGGTGAAAGATCCATCCCGTATTCATGTACTATGCCCATTCATTTTATATTTTAGCAGTTTTTAATTAAACACTTTTAAAGACTTATGCCGGGCTACTCGGTTCAGCCAACCACCTCATTCGTATGGAAGAGGATACCGATGGAGGTTGGGAGAGGTTCTCTCACATAGCCTGGGAGACCCAAACATAATCTCGTGGGCGCTTATCCTTCTCATTTGCCAAATCTCGCAACAGACTCTGGTCCCGGGCCCAACTCCCAATAGACCCCTCCCAATGGCGGCTTCAGATTGCCCACAGTCAGTGTCAAACAATAGCTGTACCACATAACTACAACCCATATTTTAAAGAAAAAAACTAGCATTGATAGTGTATTTCTTCTAGCCATAGCCGATAATGTTATGAAAATAATATTATCCATTAATTGGTCAAGTGTTCAAACATTTATCACACCAACTCAACACCAATACACAAAGAAATGGCAGCTAATATACACACAAGTGGGGATCATGTACTATTAAATCAAAATATATAAATAGTTAATACATAATACCTTTAAAACATCCTTCAATCCAATTTATTTTATGGAAATATTATCAAAAATACACAAAATTCATTTGTAGCCTCCCTACTTCCGGGTATGGAGAGTGACCTCCCTTACATCTCACACAACTTATTTCCCCAATCTTATTTGCGAATCTCCCTCCATCAACACAGACAGTGTCGAACAATAGCTGTGCCACATAACTACAACTACAAACTACCACCGATTGTGTATTTCTTCTAGCCATAGCTTGTCTTATCAGGTCGTAGACTCATAACAACCACGGATTCCCAAAATAGCAAGACGTAGTAAAACTATCGACATAGAATAAAAATACCCTTCAAAATAATATATCTAATAGGTATAATGCACAGGGATAATACATAGTCATTTCTACTTTAAATACCCTGAATACTTGACTTATTTGTTTTACAATATTCTTGAATAATTAAAAAGGTGATTAAATATTAAAATCTGTATGATCTGTGTCTTAAAGTGATTTATACGATGTCAATAGGCGATATAAGAGGTAAGTATAAAGTGTATATTTCTTAATTGATGTAATAAACACTATACCAACAATATACTAAGATAAGTGGTATATATCACATTAAAATATTTTAATTTAGTGATAATCCTACCCACATACAAACAGTAATCAAAACCATGCGTCATATAACTATAATAATTAGCAGCTAGTGTATTCTGTTCTAAAGGCAACCACCGCTGTATCTAGTGGGTGGGGAGATGGGCTTTAACTAAAGATAATATGAAAGCTTGCAAGTAGTAAATCAGTTCCAAATATTTAAAATTAGTGGGGCAGGAACAGTAAGGGATACCGGTTTTACACCCTGGAGCAGTGAAGGGCAGACAGAACTATACTTTACGCCGCATCCGTAATGATGCGTCATGTCTCAATGTAAAAAAATATGACTACTTGAAAAATACAGTACTGCAACTGGTAAGGATAAGACATTTCCTGTTCACTGGTGATCAATACTGCGTGGATTATAATTTTACGCCGAGTTCATTATAATTTACGCCGAGTTCATAATACTTTGCTCCGTGTTCATATTTTACGCCTCTTTACGAAGAAAGATATATTTTACTTATTTTAGCAAATATGACTCCCATTCGTTACTTAAGTCAAACCGGAATACCTAAATCAGGGGTGAAGGTCAATTTTTGGTTCCCAGCCTCTTACATGTGTTGTACTGAAACGCCAGGTCGAAGAACACATTCAGAACGAGGCATCCACTACTGTGTCTTACATAAAATTGGCGCATCAGTAGGCGTAGTTGTTTAATTTAATGATATAATTTCCCTTTAGTGGAACATTTACGTAAACACATTAAAGCAGCATTGAGTGTCTGTTAGAAAAGTTCATAGTGGCTATGCAGCAGACAGCATTTTCAGCCAGATCGACTGTTATGCTAAGAGGTAATTTCGAATTTTCTATATTATAAATTATAATATGTTATAATTTTATGTTTGTATAATATTATCATATGTTATTTCATTACTATTATGTTAAGTGCTTTTACGAGGAAGTGTTGTAAATAAAACAAGAATGGCATAAGTTGAATAGATTTACTTAATATATAAAAAAAAACAAAAAAAAAAACATATGCATGTAACAAGTGTTGTAATTAAAACAATAATGGCATACGTTGAATAGATTTTAATAAAAAAACATAACTACAAACATGCATTTAACATGATATGTTTAGATCTGACGATTGTTGCCAGACTGTATCCTCGGATCGTCTACTGGTTAGCTACGGAAGCAAACTTCTTTTCCAGTGTAACCACCTCGTAAGTTGTTGGCTGGTCTAGTATGTGAAGCTGAGGCGGCTGTTCATTTACCAGCGATCTAACATAAAAAAGTATTCTGTTACGAATTTCCAATGGTACACATGCATTTAATTTAAATATGCATCATTGAAATAACAGCATTGCAAAATATTTTATGTATTGATATATTCATGCTGCAATAATAATAATAGAAGCATAGTTAACTCTTGAACCTGTCGGCTAATGTCACCTGTCAAGCTGTGAATGGATTACCAATGACGATTGGCTTCGCTAATTGGTTGGTTGGCGTTGTTAACTGAATACACTGTTTGCGATTTGTTTGACACGCAGGTACGATCTGTCAGGTAAAGTGTGCTAATGTTCAATTAAAGGTATTCAACATTCTTTTATGACTATGAAGATGAATACATGTATGTTAATATTTCGACCAAATAAATGAAGTCATGAGAAATTAGATCCAATTATCACCTTTCATGAACAATGATCGGAGCACTGAAGGAACGGTCAACACGCATAGACTGCATATGTGGCTGAGATGAATCAAGAGATCACTCATGGTCGGCGTCAATCGTGTCAGCATCCACCATGTGGTCGGTGGCAACAGGCACACTAACTTCTTGTTGATACTGAAATATATATATATATATGTATATATATATATATATATATATGTATATATATATATATATATATATATATATATATATATATATATATATATATATATATATATATATATAGAAATTAGGACTAAAATAAAAACTAATAGTTATGGTCTGTATTTTTCATATTTCATTTCATTTAACATATACAGCAAAACCGTTCCAAAATAAAACTATTCAGATGCCTAATGCAGTTTTGCATATTTTTATCCTGAAATAAAGACCACCCTATTAATAAGACAACTTTTCCCAATCCCAAATGAGGATTAAATAGCCGTGTTTCACTGAACTCGATAGATGTCGCACCCCCTACACAGAAATGGGATGTCTTCTCTCAGTTTAACTGCACGTCTATACTGTGCGCGAGTGATGCCTGAAATTTAAAGATACATATTAGGAATTGCCACATTAAGAACACACAGCCTCTCCGTACAGTAAAAAGAAGAGAAAACTTGATCCATTAAATAACACCGCGAATAATGCAATAGTAGCTGTTTATACATGGCATGATTTACCATTTTAATTAAGGTTTTAACTCCTGGCTAAAAATCATATCTAGTGCTTTTTAAAATGCATTATTTTCTACTTGTTCTTTTAAGTGTACAGAGTTAATAATAAAACAAACTTTTTCAGCGGTTTAGCGTATTGATACAATGTGAGTTTGCTTCTCTTTTAAGAAAAACGTTTCAAATATGAAACGCATCATACATGCACACACCACTGTGAAATTCCGGCATGCATTCAATACACTTAACTATTGATATGAATCATTATTTGGAGCATGACTGTCGAAATTATTGAAATATTTCGAATCAAGTACTGGAAATGGGATACACTGGCATTTAACAGAATAAAACGACCGTGCTCTTACCAAAAGAGTGCAAGAGATTACGTAAAAAGCGAAACCGTCTGTAATCGTATAATATGAACCGGTCTTACCGGTATTACATTTCCTGTGTTGCCACCTGTCACAAGAGTCACAGGAAACAGCTTCTTGTCCGTCCCCAACAAAAACATCACACTCAATACAATTGTCCATTGTAAAATAATACACAAACTACGACCGATGACATATATACACACTATCTCTAAAACAGATGTTTAAAATAAATCCAATTCTCTAACTAAAAAAACAAATCACAAAATTCTCATAAAACACAATCCATATCGATTCCTGGTATACGATATAACAAGATTACAGACGTGAAATGAACGAAATTTCAAGTCAATATATACTTACTTTATATACTATATATTTCTCACCTTTTTCTTGTTATAAACACGTTGCACTTGTTCATAAACAAACTTCCTTCTGATCTTCTTTTGATCATTTCGTTAATTAAAGACAAACTTCAATTATCACATAAAGTTATTTGATCCCATTAGTTTCATTGTCATTATTTTTACCAATTATCGCACACATAATCCTGTTTACATTTATTAATTAGCATTTTTGCCGAAGTTAGACTAGAAAACTGTTATTTTTCAATTACAACATTAAAGTCGGTGTTACCTTTCAGTTGTGTTTACTTCTCGAAAAACAATATGCATTAATTTGTATTTGATTTTATTATCTATGATGAAAATAAAACATTCATTAATTACTAAGTTTGCCTCGTCATGGAATAAATATTTTTTTTAGAATGAACAAAACATAAATTAAGCGAATTGACATATACATATTTCCAATGTCAACAGTAATGAAGCATTATAAACGATCCCTTACTGCATCTAATTTAATTTTTCTCATATAATATATGAAATTAATTTCAAAATTAAGGCCGTTATGTTAAAAAATTGAGGCCGTTTTGACTAAAAGTGAGGCCGTTTTAACCAAAAAAAAATTAAAGTGAGGCCGTTTTGACCAATTAGTGAGGCAGTTTTGACCAAAATGAGGCCATTTTAACTTGAGGCCGTTTTGACCTGAGGCCGTTTTAACCAACACCCATTTCGAATGCATATTCTTCCGGGTTGTGAACACTTGTGAAGTTGTGTGTAGGACCGCGGGCCAACTAGTGGCTGCAGTCAAGTTAGCATGTTCTTTATTGGTGGATAAGATACCATAAGCTTTTCATATCTTTGGACCTATATGCTTAATGAATAACAAGTCGTGGATAAAATCAACTAAATTTCTTTCATATGTATTACATTAGTAAAAGATTGGTTTTATCATAAAGCAACACATGTAAACAGACCTATGTTTTTCATGTCATTACAGGTTGATTACACATTAATTATAGCCCACGTTGATTGGAGGGTTGAATTCTGCTTCTGGGCAAACAGTCTCAAGGTTGGTATCAGTTGTGTTTTTGTTTAAGAATTCCTCATTTTTGGCAACAAGCATGTTTATTTCAAATGTCCATCAATTAGAATGTATCCATTTAGGTTCTCCACTAGATGTGTATTTACACCTAATATGCTTTTAACATTCTTAGGATACAAAGCTTACACTTTCTGTTTAATGTCATGAATTAGAGTAATCATAAACCAATTGGAATATATTAACGAATACACATTTTCAATAGAACTTTACATTTCCTGGTTGCCAAGAGATTTCCGGCTAAACTCAAGCTGAATCTAATTGTGATAAGTAATAAAGTACAAATGTTCTGTCATTGTTACACACTGAAGGTGGTTAAATACCACAATCCCGCAACCAACTAAAGTCGGACTTAAAACATACAAACTGTACACTATACAAAGCCATTTAATTAAAACCATTTAAATTATTTGTTTAACCATTATTGTGACAAGATTAAGTTATTGTGTTTCCAACTGATAAGCTTGGTGCATTGTGATTATTGGCTAGTTAGCAACACATACCTTTTGTTCTTGCAGCACAGAATTCAGTGTGCATACCTTTAGAAACCTTCTGCCAGATAGTCAATATGGCAACAGCAATCGATTCAGAGAAGTTGTCAGATGAATATAAAGATGCCAAATGTTCTATTTGTGCAAAGGACAACAAAGACGAGATTGCAGATCATTACTGCTATGACTGCAGTAAACATATGTGTACATCTTGCTTAGGAACCCATAATAAATTTAACGAAAACCACAATGTAGTGCAAGGACTTGGAGATGGCAAAGATGTGCTAACCGAGAAATGTGGGAAACATGCTGACGAGTTGATAACATTGTACTGTCGCCAGCACAAAGAACTGCTGTGCAGGAAATGTCGCTTCTTGGATCACAGGTCAGTTGTCTGCTTTAAAGATGATATCAGATAGTTTGCCCATATCTAATATCATAGAATTTGCCCATATCTAATATATGAAGCAACATCACATTATTGTTCTGGAAAATGTTTGCCTAGTTGTGGTATAAACTTATACTTAAGTTTAAGTAAAAGCTGTTATAACACTAACATTACCCAAATTGTTTGACAGTACAAATCATGAAATATATTGCTGTTCTTGTCCATTCTGTCCATGTCTATGAATAAGAACGATAGAAAGTGCAGCTAGAGTAAGTTGTCACAAGTTTTTTTAGTTTAAAATAGCTAACATTGTTGCTGCGGCGTGGCTTGGACAGGAAATACATTTGTGTAATAACAGTGGGGCATTGTATGCATCTTTCCACGTGGCTGTAAAGCACCAATAAGTTGTAATTACTTAAGAATAAGCTCAAGGTTCAGTCGCAGATCATAGTTCTATTTAAAAGCTGAATATTCATTTGTAAATTGTGAGCCAATCTTATTTACACCACATTAGCAGTGGCAGCCAAGGATTGTTTTCAGGGAGGTGAAGGCGGGGCGTGGTGGGGCGTGGGTGCGGGGCAGAATCCTAATTGAATGAGTACCTAAGGTTCTAGGAATGTTGGCTGGGTATGGGGGAATGCTCCCCTGTAGCACTGTACACATATGCGACAGTAATACCCCCACCCCTTGAACCCCCACTCCCCCACTAGATCCGCCCATGCATTAGTGCTGTTGCGACATGCTTGTTTATTGCGATACTGACCAAAGTTAATACTGTACCGTGATACACAATGAACATATCTTTTTTGATGTATTTTGTGACATTTGGTTATTGTCACCATTCTGTATATTGCATCAAATATCTCCTTATAATAGTTTAAATGTGGGAATATGACATGAAAAAGCAAATCAATGAAGAATCTCCATTAATTAAATATCTGGTTAGGATAAATATGATTTGCTGGTGAACATATCATATAGAAATGTACTTTTTACAGTTTAAAATGCAACACAATTGAGAAGTTATTGTTGGTAAATAAATGGCAGCTAAATGAATAAAATTCAACATTGTAAACTTTTTAAGACAACTAGTTTGATTGAGATACATATATATTTTGGTCCATGGACAGAAAAAGAGACTTGCACAACCTTGCAAACAATTTTACTTACATAGACAGGAAAGACAAGATTGCAGCAATAAGAATAAAACTGATCATATTATAATTTAAATTGAGTTTTATAATAAAGTTTAAAGTGCATTGTATTATATGTATGCTGCTTCGTGGTCCATGTTAAATGTTGGTCTTTGGATTTCTTGAAAAAATAAAAATCATATTAACAGAAACCACAAGAGCTAGAGCATTGATATTATAATTTGGTATACATATTCCTTGAGTGGCCCGGAATAAAAAATGTGCAAAGAATTTTGATCTGTCAAAAAATTTGCCTGCCACGTCTTGATCATTTTCCATATGCTATGAGACAATTTTGAAAATCTTATTGTAAGAAACTATGGCCACGAGGGGCGTTGCCATTTTCACATATGGCTTTATCCTAAAGCTGGGAAAATCTTCCTGTAAGAAAGTACAAAAGCTAGAGCCCAATTGTATAAATGTTGCTTTTAATTTTATACATTACTAAATCCGATTGGGTAAGTTGAAGCAATCCAAAACAATTACAAAAATCACAAATCTTGTATAGATTTAATGTAAACAATGCCATTAGGCCATTGTTAGTCTAACCTAGTTACAGTGAGAGCCCACTGTCAAGGTGGGTGTGGCTACACCCCATCTAAGGATGGGTCAGTAATGCAGGGCCTTAATTCCCCATGTACTGATGACAAATTAAAGTATATTATAATGTCTTCATCCTTGTCAGATGGTGTCATCATTCAATTTATATGTTATCAAGCAATACGAGAAAACACGATTCGTTAACTTGTACTTGGCCCTAAAAAAATAGCAGCGAGGTTAGAAATGTATTTGGATATTCAATAAATTGTATATAACACTTGATTAATGCACATAGATTTGGCAAGATGTAGATTTGTTTAGATTAAAAGTTATTTGATATTTTGTACCAAAACTTCGTAATTCATCCACTTTTTAAGCTTGTTCTTTAGGCAAATCCTGGTTATTACATTGGATTATATCGTATGGTAGGCTGGCGTCAAAATTTCATTAAGTCTTTAGCTTTTCTTTTATCCTAATTGTCTGTCGTCCTTCCTCCAACGTCAACATTTTAGCTTGTGAACACGCTAGAGGCCACAGTTTTTATCCAATCTTTATCAAACCTGGTCAGAATGTTTGCCTGCTTGAAATCTTGGAATATTTCATAATTGGGTCACCTGGGGTAAAAAACTAGGACAAAAGGTCAAATTTTAGGAAATCTTGACTGACTTCGTTACTGGGCCACGTGGGGTCAAAAAGTAGGTCACCAGCTTAAATTTTAGAAAAAGCTTGTTAACACACAAGAGGTCCTATTTATTGGCCCAATCTTCACCAAAGTTGAGCAGAGTGTTTTCCTGCATGACATCTTGGATAAGTTCATACCTTGCCCACGTGGAGTCAAAAAGTAGGTCACTAGGTCAAATCTTAGTAAAAGCTCGTGAACACATTAAAGGCCACAACTATAGTCCAATCTTTACTAAACTTGTTCAGAGTGTTTGGTTGCATGAAATTTTGGATGAGTTCGTTATTAGGTCATGAGCGGTAAAAAATGAGGTCACTTGGTCAAATTTTAGAAAAGGTTTGTGGACACAGTAGAGGTCCCATTTATGGCCCAATCTTTACCAAACTTTATTAGAATGTTTGTCCGCATGACATCTTAGATCTGTTCTTAGCTGGAACACATGAGGTCAAAAAGTAGTTCACTATGTCAAATCTTAAAAAAGCTTGTGAACACAATAAAGACCACATTTTGCGTTTAATCTTCACCAAACTTGGCTAGAATGGTTGCCAGTATGAATTCTTAGATATGTTTTGAAGTGGGTCACGTGGATTTAATATGTAACTAGTAAAAATCTAGAAAATGTAATCAGCCCAGCGGCCACACTAATGAGTCAGTCTTCACCAAAGATTTCTAAAGTAAATAACTCTTAATTACTTGATGCCAGATTTGTGCCTACTAAAAGCCTGTGTCATCAGATGAGCGATTCAGGGTCATCATGGCCCTCTTGTTTGTGATAATTGTCTTTTTGTCAGTAACAATTTAATGTAGAGCTTTGATACTAAACACAGTTGTCTGACATTACATTAGCAATTATCAGGACAATTTATCAACTCTTGACTTTATTTGGTCATAGTTATGCCCCTTTTTTCTCTATGAATTTTCATCAAGTTTTTTGTTTCAGTTGTATTTTTCTCAGTAACCATTCATAAAAGAGCTTTGCAATCTAACATTTCTTCACACAAGTGTTTATTTAATATGAAGGAGTGTCTTATCTAAGAACCATGCTCTACCTCAAAGGTCAAGGTCACACCTAGGGTATTAAGTGTAAACAATGCTAAAATGTAGCTTAGTTTACTTCAGTACTTAAAAAGGGTAGTTCAGTTTAGATAATGAAAGAATGTTCCCCTCATTGAAACAGTTTTGCTTCTTAGAACCATGACCCTTCCTCAACTGTCAAGGTCACACTTAAGAGTTGAAAGGTCAAAATTTGTTCAAAGGTTTAGATTCTGGAGCATAACTCTGCAACTAACCAAGGGATTTCAGCCATATTCCACAGAATTGTTAATCTAAGCGTAATTTACATGGCAAATTATAGAAAATGGCCGAGTAAAACAAGCATGTTACCGAAACAGCTAAGTTTGAATATCATAATTCAAAAAGATGACCTAAGAAAAATGATGTTAAAATCCTTAGCACCTTTTTCAGTCAGTGTTTGGTTAAGATTTTGAAATTAGAACCAATGTATGTAAAATATTGTTTTCTTTTCCAAAGGCAACTTCTAATAAAAAAAACAGCTAACAAAAACAAAACTCAACAACAAAAACCATGTATTATAAGGGATAATATATGGTGGAGCTGAGCTGAGGATTGGGAATTGGCCCTAAGCACAAATAACGGCCTTCGGGCCTAAAATCCCTCGGGATTATTTTTACCAGCAGGCCAATTACCCGAACAAAGTTGTGCTTCCCCTTATGTTTTTGTTGAAGTATTGCAGAAAACTAAATTGTTTCAAGTAAAGTTAAGGTTAAACAGACATGGTAATATAAACAGAGAGTAATGCTGATCATTTGAAACACTGTTTGTGCATCAATTGACATGTAATGTAAATCATGTGAAGACAATTTTTAGCTGATAATGGAGTGGCAAATCGATGTTTATTCTTAATTCAAAAAAAATATCACTTATTTGAAGTGTTTATGTGTGGCTGACCCGTATTTGACAGTTAGGGTCACCGGGTCGTTACTCATTTTAGATATTGTGCCATTTACCACTTGGAATTTAGTCATACTCAAGGTCAGACATGTGATGTATTCCCGCTAACCAGTGTTGTAAAGGCTGTTCTGTTCAGACATGTGTCTGGGGTCTTCCTCCATCTTACTATAATGACCAAAGTGGGGTCGCTGCAATGTACTTCAATGCCTTTTTTCCCTTTCATTTCAGGAAATGCCAGGAACCACAAAATATAAGGGAAATCTCTGATGAACTCAATGCTGACCCTGACTTACAAGCTGTCCCTGCACAATTAAAATCGGCTCTGGACAATATCAATAAAGCTATTGAAGCATTAGACAAGCACATGACCAATATTCAGCAGAGTGGAAATGGTTTTCTTAAAGATCTGGAAGACTATGCGAAGAAATTGTTGGCACGAATTGAGGAGCTAAAAGTGAAGGGTAAGAAGAATATCAAAAGGAAACAATAAGAGCTTCTTGCAGTCACCAAACATCATCGACAGTCGTGTGCTCTAACTAAAGATGAAATAAACCAGTGCTTAGAGAAAATGACAAAATCAAAAGAGTGGAAAGCCACTACGTTTGTTCTTAAAAAGAAGGGTCAGACAATTGCTCAAAAAGTTGATGCTCTTTATACCGAGTCGGACAGTCTGATAAAGGGACATCAATTCATCTTCATGACTGAAATGAAGATATTTGACTCCCTCAACTGTTTCCATTCCCTTGTTAAAGAAGTCAGTACAAAGCTATCAGAAAAGAAACAAATTAAGGCCAGGATAAAAAGGGATAAGAGCATGTGTGATAACCTAGGTAGCTGTTATCTCAGTGATGGGAGTCTGGTAGTAGCTGATTACGGAAACAGCAGACTGAAGCGAGTAGACCCATCAAGTAGCATGGTAACCAAGTTCTGCGATACAGATGGACAGCCAACAGATGTATGCTGCATTGGTCCACAAGAGGTAGCAGTAAGTATACTTTCCGTGTCCCTTTGCCGATTTAATTGAGATGTATTCTATAATGTATAATTTTGACACGTGAGGTATTCAAAGTAAAAGAATTAAAATTAATTTAAGTCAAAAGTTGCATGTGCATGATTATTGTAATTATAGGTCTGGTCAATTATATAACGGCATTCTCCAAAACAAGCTTAAGTGGGCATCAATGGCTTAGTAATTGAGACATTGGACTTTGGATGAGAGGGTGCCGACTTCCAACCCAAGGATGGATAGCGCGATGGAAGTCCTCCAGCAAGCCTTTTCTGCACATTGCTACATGTACTAAGTACATGAGTACTGGTTCTACCCAGAAAGTGGGCAGTTGGAAAAAAAACTTTCCCAAGTGACTGTAAATAAATAGTTTTAAACTGAACAAAAACTTAAACAAAAACTATATCATTGACATAGTGCTTTAAATTTACTTAGCCTTATGTTAAAGATAGTACATGTTTCTACAATATCAGTGTTTATGCCAACTCATCATGTCCAAGGCGGATTTGAGACTTACATCCTGGAAATTTGGTAATCATCCAGGAAATCTAAAGGTCATGTTTTTAATAAATGTATAGATCAAAATAATATTTTATAAATATTTTAATATTAGTTTTAATATTTCAAGAAGTTATTATTATATCTCCTCATTTGTCCCAAACAGTGTAGATTGACAAAGTCATTAACAGATAATATTTTACCCTAAATGATAAATGATGCAATACAAATTTCATGTTTAGTTTACATGGGTAATACAAATCACTGGTCCCATTTGCAATGATAATTGAATTGTTTTGTTTTTTAAATATATCATAGAGGCCAATTATGATCACTATGGCAACGTTCAGCTATTTTGGCAGAGGAATACCCCAGACGAATGACTGGGTAGATCCACTGGCGAACCGCACATCAGCTGAAAGACATTCTCACATTCAGTCCTACACTCTAAATGGGACTCGCACCCACCCAGTGGGAGTCGAAGAAGTTGGAGGTAATACATGCGCTGAATACACGCGCCAACTCCACCACTACAATACACGACTACACCACGGCGCTCCTCCTGATTGCGCATAGCGTTACCTAAGGCTATAAAATTTGTAATTCTGACATGACATGAAGCTACATAGAAATTTTAAATGTTATTAAACAAAAAGGTAACTGTTATTTAACGATTTTGATATGTTAAATATAGCTTGATATAGCTTTTTTTGGTACACATGTTCCTTGAGTGTGCTTGTATTAAGATGATTCCAAAACTTTTGATCTGTCAAAAAACATGGTCGCCTGGGGTCTGGCCATTTTTCACACTTGACTTTATTAGAATATTTAGAAAGTCTTATTTAAAAAACAACAACAAACAAACATCATTTTCTACGCCATACTAGACAGATATAATTTTGAAGATTTTAGTGTATGATTGTTTGTTTTGTTGTTGTTGTTGTTGTTGTTGTTTACAGTGGTCATATATCACATAAGTGTCGTAGTTAGAATTAGCAAGGAATATAATACACTACAGGTCTGATGAAAGACAGGTAAAGACTAAATCATTCGACTTGACAGTGCGTCGAGGTGGCCCATTTGCACCTCTGATCAATCACATGTATCGAGGATAAGATGTAACAAAAAGCTTAACGTTGCCTACATCTACTTACATTGGGAAAATAAATTATATGCTAATTGTTTGCGGTATCACAAAGCACCAAATATAGGAAAAATACATTTCAAACTTTGCAGAAAATCTTTATTTGTGAAAGAGAGATAAATAGTAATAAAAAATATATACAGAGAGACGAAATTTTCCGAAATTACGTCACATAAGTATACTTCGGAACTGTGACTGACAGTGGAAATTTATAGTCATCACTGTGGTATATTCGGCACAAAATAGGACAAGTCATTCGAGTTTATTATGTTTTAAGAAAACAACAAAAACGTTTTAATTGATAGTATAGGAATAATTAATAGTTAATTATTTATCATTAGGTAAACGAAGCAAGCATGTTAACCGAATGTTCTGGCTGAACATTCGAAATATGATAGTCATACGCGACGAATTTGAACCAACATTTACACATAGATTGCCGGGAACTTCATTTGGCGTGTGTTCGGGAAAACAGGAGAGAAGCAATGTCGGAGCCCACGGCTACTGAATACGTTTCACTTCATTCATACACTGTGCGATTTTTATCTACGATATCGTCGTATTTAGAATAGACGTTGAATAGATATCAGCCAATCAAAACAACGATTACATTTCCGCTACTCCTACGTGTGGAGGTAGCTGAGTATATGGAAACTTGAATTCTCTTTGCATTGATGACGTCATTTGGGAAAGAAAGCCAAAACAATGAAAATAACTAGCTTTATCTTTGGACTGAAATCTTCATCGGATTATGAAGCGACCATTGAATACCATTAGCAGGAACGGCAAAAAGTGAACTAAATATCCCACGGGCGATGAATGGAGAGTAACGGAATGGATCGGTCGTGTGTTCGACGATGGGAGAGAGGGTGTATCAGAGGGTGTATGTTTATTATCTGGATTGAGATATTTTAATATACATAAGTTCCTTACGGGAAGAGTATGTTTGTGGTTGCTTTGGGTGTCAGTCTGGTCAAAGTCACTGCTGCTAAGAATATATTTCGCAATATGCTGTCATATTAGTGCTCTTTTGGTTAAGGAAACATGGTACAGGTAAGAGGACAGACTGTGAGATAATAAACGGCGGTTTCTTTTCAAAATGCCATCAAACTACTATTAAGCAGCCACCCAAGGGATAGCCTAAAATTGGCTGCTTAAAACAAGTTGGCTGCTTATCACAGAATATGACATAATTGATTGTTTGTCAATTACTTTGTTCATGAATCTTTATAGAAAGTATAAAATAGTAGATCTGCTGCAATGTACTGTTTTAATAAATATTTAACACTGCAACATAACTGAGTTTACGTGTCAACATATGATTAATAATATCGGAAGTGTCTCGCTAAATCAAAGAATATTGCTCCATTATTAGTAGTTTGGTCACTTCCACTACAAAGCATACTGTTAAATTATTACCGTCAAATGTATACTGAGTGTAACGTAATCTTCGTCAAATCGCCGAAAAGTGTAGATATATTCCCGGAGCAAGATTCCGGATGGTGCGAGTTTTTAACTATTCTTTAACAAACGCAACAAGGACTGTGTTATTAGAAAAAAAACAATTAATTTTAAACATAGTTTAAACAATGTTGGTATCAACAAAACCTGAAACTGAAACAGATTTGTCTACATGTAGTCAAATAAATTTGGTAGAATTATTCTAGGCATAAATTAACTCGCTCATAAATAATGCTTTGCTACCCGTTTCACTAACATATATGCTGAATATATTTTGGCTGAGACATTTATTTTGCTCCAATTGCCCGATAGATTATACTAGGAATCGAACATGATTGGGAGATCGAGGCAGTTAATTGTAATATTGATGAAAAGAGGGTGGGCAAAGAGCAGCGGATTAACGGTCACGCATACATGGCGTCAATTGATGATTGACACATGCTAATCTACCGCTAATTAGGAAACTATTAAAGAAGGCTCAATCAAGCTGAATGCTGATTACACGACAATTTAAAGACAAATTGCTTGAGATGATCTAAACTTACCGCTTACAGCATGGTGGCCGCTCGTAACAATTGTGTATATTTAACAAGTGGTAATGATTCCCTAATTTCGTTATTGAAGGGACATTATTCTGCCTACCGCATTTACTTAATGTTACCTCACTTCTCGGTACGTATTTGAATTTACGCATCAAGAACGAAATTGCTCGTTACTCTGTATGAAAGGAGCAAACTTTAGAAGCTTTCTTAACAATGCTCCATTGACACACACATACATGCGCGCGTACAAAATCGCGCGCACATAGAATGCAAGAATAATGCACTTTATAATAGTAAAAATGCAATTCAGAAGAAGAAAAAGAAACGAACTGAAAATAGTAATAGTCGTTCGACATTTTTACACAGTGTAAGCAGTTCCGCTCAATCTACGACAGCATGTTACTGAACATCTAAATGCATTTACTGCTTACTCGTTTTTACTATTAAACAAACGCGGTAGCAATATTTGTGAGTTTATGATCGTTTTTTTTAACACATGAGACTTTCAAGACAATGATGTTTTCGGGGTCTCGTAATTCATTGAATGTTACAACAACACGAGGACAGTAGCAATATGTCAATAAATAATTGTCGACACGTCGTTTACTGAATTTCGATTTTTATTCTTGTTTTGAGAACTTATTTCCATTGACAGGAGATACCAATTTGATACCAGCCTGTACTGCCCTATCTATGAAGAAAGTACATAAACATGAGATTTACAATGCTAATTGTTAGAATTTTCCATAAATAACTACACTTTAAATACATTTATTTATTGTCCCATGGACTTTAGATATAGTCCCTCAGATGGAACGTCTACTTAGATTCCAACCTTAATGTCGATTCTGTCATCGACAACGAAGCAATTATAGGTGGGACATTATTGGAGTTTGTCCCCTATTCCACACCAATCCCTCCCCGGGATTGTACGTAAAATGTATCGTATCATGACAGACGTTAAAACACACTATTTCAAGTGGTGTGCGATACAAGTTATACAAATCAAAATAAGCTTAATTATACTCCTAAATTGCACACATTGATCATAAAAATTGTATGCCTAGCACAGGTTCTCGCGTACATATATACAAACAGTTGTTCACATTCTATTCGTCACGCGACAAAATATGACGTCATAAATACGTATTTGAAAAAACAACAAGTTCAGCGTTCATGAATTTTGATAAAAGGAATTGCTTCTGTGAGGTCTTGAGGGAAATATTTAAAGATGTCTTGTTTATTGTAAGTTTGAATATTATAATAATACTTTTAAATATATGACTTTTTAAATTGCTTTATGCTTCAATTTGGTTAAAATACAATTCAAAACCATGAGTGCATGACTGTGTTTTAGATCTCTGTTTCTTGTAGATGGCTAGATCTAGACACAATGCATTTTGCACATATGCTGTCAGTCTACAGTATACTTTCTTTTGTTATTGATTCAAAGAGCAAGACGTAACTAGATTTAACTAGATCTTAAATGTTGATTGTCTGTTATTTAAGTTATTACACGTTTTCACTTGTTCAGATATATGACAATATGCTGTTGTTGTTTTTTTCATTTCCACACTTTCAGACACAAATGACGACTTTTCCTTGTACTCAAGCTTTACCGAGCCAGGAGGACAGCAAGTGTAGCAAGTGTACAGATCTGTATTTTCGGGTGGTTTTTGAGTCATATTTTTCCAATATTTAGACCAGACACTAGCAAGCTGATCGACATGACCGACGGAGGATTAACATTTCATTTTAATGTTTACCTGCTTTACATGTGCATATTTTAGGTTGTTGTATGGATGATTATTCTGTTGGCCATTTTTTCTTCACCGCAAACAAACTGATCGAACTTGCCATGACACAAAGGCCTGAAGTCACCAAGCATTTCTAACTTAAGCCCAAGTCACGACTTGAGTCCAAGTCACCATTTTGAAAGCTTAGCTTTTGTATGTATAAGAAATGTGATTTTAATTTCAAAATAGCAAATTTAAATTGTCATGCTACATTTCATACTTACAGCTGAATATACGCTAAAGATATTGTGAATTAAAATCCCTGACCTTACCCAATCTTACTGAAGAATGATTGGTGTAAACGGGCCAAAGACCTTATTTATGTTCTGTTTTCCACTTCCCTCTATTTTCAGGTTTCAATCAACTGTGAACGCTGACGTGTATTTTGTCACCAACACAATCTGTACATTTACAATGTTTTACTCTGGTCTACATTTCTGTATTTCCAGGTTGCCTTTCATTCTTCCCAAGTCGAGGTGTACAACACAGTCAGTCGGACCAGGACACGAAACGTCGAGTTGGGACATGGGACCGACAGTATCGCTTGTCATAGCGGACTGCTGTACTGTGCTGCTGGGTGGCCAGATAACATCTTGTACATACACGACGTGAGTAGTGGCAGGAAGCTGAGGGAGATCTCCAGGGACTCCGACGGCCGGCAACTGTTCTCTGACATCAAACACATCGCCGTGAACATTTCCGGCGACCGAGTCTATGTGGCTGACTTGGTGAGAGGTCTTATATGTGTCGGCGTGGACGGGAGGCCGATATTTCATCTCTCCGAGGAGGATCTCGGACTGACTACAGCCTATGGTGTGACCACTGACCATCGCGGTCACGTGCATGTATGTGGATGGAACTCACACAACGTAATCATGGTGACCAAGGATGGTCATGTGGTCGGTCAGATATTGTCCAAGGAAGATGAGATCACGTGGCGTCCACAATGTCTCAGTTATGATGTGAGCGGGAGTCAGTTGTGTGTTGGAGGGGAGAAGAGTGATCAGCTTTTGATGGTGGAATTGTAAAGTTAGTATTAAATATTGCTGGACATTTATTATTTATGATTATACTTTTGTTGCTGATTGTGACATTTTGTGAATTAGTGACTTATTATAAATGTGGCATTAAATTAACGTGGAATTAACGTTTTTGCAACACAATGTTCCATCGACATTTTGTTTAGGAATAAAATGAAATTAAAACATGTATTTGAAACTCTGTCCTTCTGTAAATGTTACAGATAATTATATGTAGTGTGTGTATTGTTGTATTTCCATTTAATATTTTGTTCAAACGTTCCTACAATTAAAGTTTATTTAAATTCAGTTTGATTTTTTCATCTCAGTTCGCCATGTTTGTATATTTTACATCAACACAAAAACAATGACGTCATTAAGCATAACAATATGACGTCATCACACGCGGATAATACATTTTCCCGCAAAATCAACAAAAAGACGCGACGTCATCAATACATTACTGCATTAGTTAATTATTTGGCATTCGTATCAGATATAATCAGAATTAAATATTTTTTAATTAAAACATTTCATACTACTATTCGCATTTTGGTTAAATGTATGTGTAACATGTAGCAGTATGTGCATAAATGCAATAATGTCCGAGAGTTGTTATATAAGCAATCGCCAATATATTTTCAATGTTATTCTTGTTTAAACAATTGTAGCTGTAACCAGCAATGGTCAGTTTTAGTATATATTTTATCGTATCTAGTTAGTATATAATGTTTATAGTATATAAACTTTACAATTAACAACCTCGAGATGTGTGGTTCACTCAGAATTGTGCATAACTGTTTTATCTACAGCAAATCAAGTATCAGTGATGATGTTATAAAATAAAGAAACATATTAGGTAGATCTATGACAAGTTGATTAAGAAAATAAATTTATTCTAAATCACTTCTAAAGAGATATGACTAGTTTATATTCTTATCGAAATTGATCATTAATTTAAGTTATATAAATCGTACAATAGCGATTTGATATTGCATATACAATTTTGACTAGGACAATTTATGTACGCAACATTGTGTATAAAACTATAATTCTGTTAGGTTTAAGGGTTTGTTGCTCCCCTTCACAATCACAATCCGATCCTGGATTAAAAAATATACATATGAAATTACAAAAAATATTGCACAAGAAATATTGCATCTTTTTCTCCAGTTCGTCAGTTATCTATTCTGTGAACAAATTTGTCAATGAAGATGTATATATAATCCATAATTGTTATGTTGTGTTTATTTTTTATGAACAGAACAGGTTCAAAGCGACCAGGACATAATTTAACATGCACTGTATGTCTTTATGATTTGCACTTAATATATTTTTAATATTTCTCCACTGGTAAGCAAAATATTGTCCATTTTATTATTTACACTACTTGTTCATTTAAAATTTTGCATAAATTTCATGTCACTGATTGTTCAGTTTATGCAAGAAGTATACACGTGATGTGTATTTGAGAAAACGCTGTTTAAATGTATACTAGTTAGATTTAGTTTCCTGTAGTTAATTAAGCTTGAATAACGCTGTTGTTTGCTTTGCTTAACCTAAATTACAATCAATTTGGTGGTCGACTATACACAAATGAAATACTCTTTTCTTGAATTTCGCCCAAAAAAGCTTTTAGCAAAAATAACAAAATATGTTCAATTGTCGAGGACCAAATGCAATACGTTTTCCGGCGTTTTTTATGAACGTTTTGGCGAAAACTCAAAAGAAGCGTTATTTGTCTGTGTACAAACCATTCCTCTAAATGGGGCCTTTATGTTGATTTACCATTAAAATGTGATACCAATGATTGTTATTGGAATTGTAAATTTTTGCTAGAACATAGCTTTAACAAGTAGATGCTTAAGTTGACTAGTACATCGAATAGACTATAATAAAATCTGTACTTATGTACGTGTATTTGAATGTAGAATATATAACTTGTGTTTGCTTTGTTTTTGTTTTCTTTTTTAAGTAGCTACACTCTGTACACATAATAAACGATTTAATGTATGCTGTTGGTCATTCTGTCAGTAAAATCCCCATAACCTATAAACCAGAAAAATATCAGTTTGCTTTAACTTACTCTACAAATATTTTCCAAACACTAAATGCTGCTAGAGGTAAAGACAGTATTGTAAATATTAATTTAAATAACATAAAGTCATGTCTTAGTGATTTAAATGTAACAAAACGCTGTTAAGGTTAAAACACGCACAATAATATATATATATATATATATATATATATATATATATATATATATATATATATATATATATATATATATATATATATATATATATATATATATATATGCAGGAGATAATTAAAATATTTCGAACATTGTCAGCTGCCGTGTTAATGAGATCGACGCGTTAATGAGAACGAGATATGGAGGGTCGGAGGTAACAACCCCCGAGAGTAATGTTTTAAATAGCTTAATATTTAAGGATTCCAAAATGTGTAAGTATTTTACATTACTATAAGCGTTAACTCAATAAACCTTTTATATAGATATATTGTATTTTTACCCCCCTTGGTGGATACAGATATTCATAAAGGACAGATATATAGTTATGAGCACCAATAAAGGAAAACCAGACGTTTGGTCTACGCTTGTTTTGTTTTTTTTGTTTTTTTTGTTTTTTTGTTGTTGTTGGTTTTGTTTGTGTGTGTGTGTTTGTTTACAAATCTATCGTTACGTTTTATCCATTATGAATCTTTAATCATTTTTCGATGCTTATTTTTTTTACTAAGGGACTCGTATTTTTTTCTTACCGCACCAATCAATCATGGTCACTTCCAGCTTCTTTGGGTGGAGAAGGACCCCAGACAAATGTCTGAGTTAAGAGACCTTCCCAAATTAAGTCCTTTGCCCAAACTCGACTCGAGCCAACACAAAGGGAGGCTGAGCAGTCAATGAAATCACAAATTGGCGGCTCTACCACTACGCCACGGGTGTCCCCATCCCATACTCACCCCCCCCCCCCCCCACACACACACACACTGTCAATGTCAACAAAATAGTTAAATGACGCAACATCGCTTTTGACGTCTCGCTGTGTCAAGTTGTGGAGGAGGTCGCGTAAAACGTTCGTTCTAGTGATAGCTTCATGAATATTGAAGTAATTTCTTCTATTAATTATTGAATGGATTAATATTTAAAATACACATAATTAGTAGTAACTACTTTCTGTGCATGCCAATGCTGCTGGTTTCTACCGATGAGTTATTTATAAAAAATGTTGAAGAAATTATTTACGAAAGTTTAATTGAAAGAAAACAATAATCAAATGTCAATTAACAATTGAGGTAAATGCGTGGCGAGTATTAGTATAGATGTCTGATATAAAAAGTACTTACACACAAATTTTTACTTGTGATTTTTGTATAACAACAACTCTGGTCAACTATATAGGTTCGTGGTTTGTTTTTAGCTCACCTGAGCACAACGCGCTCAAGGGGAGCTTTTGTGATACCGCCTCGTCCGTCGTCCGTCGTCAACATTTTAGCTTGTGAACACACTAGAGGCCACAGTTTTTATCCAAACTTCATCAAACTTGGCCAGAATGTTTGTCTGCATAATATCTTGGATGAGTTTATTATTGAATCATCAGGGGTCAAAAAATAGGTCACTAGGTCAAATTTTAGGAAAAACTTGTGAACACACAGACCACGTTTATTGTCCAATCTTCACCAAACTTGGTCAGAATGTTTGACTGCATGAAATCTTGGAGGAGTTCGTGTAACTGGGTCACGTTGGGTCAATAAGTAGGTCAGTAGGTCAAATCTTAGAAAAAGATTTTGAACAAACTAGGGAACACATCTATAGCCCAATCTTAACCAAACTTGATCAGAAGGTTTGTCTGCATGAAATCTTGGATCAGTTCATTATTGGGCCACGTGGGGTCAAAAAGTAGGCCACTATGTCAAAGGTAACCAAAAGCTTGTGAACACACTGGAGGTCGCATTTATGGCCCAATCTTCACCAAACTTGACAAGATTGTTTGCCTTCATGAAATCTTAAAGGAGTTCATAACAGGATCAGGTGGGCCCAAAAAGTAGGTCACTAGGTTAAATCTTAGAAAAAGCTCGTGAACACATTAGAGGACACACTCATAGCCTTATCTTCACCAAACTTGATCAGATTGTTTGTCTGCATCAAATCTTGAATGAGTATGTTATTGGGGCACGTGGGGTCACAAAGTAAGTCACATTTTAGAAAAACCTTGTGAAAACACTTATGAGGCCACATTGATGGCACAATCTTTAACAAACTTGGCAAGCATGTTTGCCAGTATGAACTCTTACATATGTTTTGAAGTGAGTCATGTGGATTTAGTAGGTAACTTCAAGTTTAGTTACTAGTAGGTAAAATTCTAGAAAATATATTCAACCCAGTGGCCACACTAATGGTCCAATTTTCACCAAAAATTTCTTAAGTAATTACATGAATCCAGATTTGAGCCTCTAAAAGCCTGTGTCATCAGGTGAGCGATTAAGGGCCATCATGGCCCTCTTGTTTGTTTTTTCAGCCACGTCCCGAAAGTTGACGCAAATACGAGTCACGAACATTTTGGTAGGCATTACGCCATGGCAGCAATTTATAGGGCATGAGAACGTCAAGGCATCAATGTGTAGGGATAATAACGTTAAGGCAGCAATGAATGAGGTGTGATTACGTCATGACAGCAATGCTTATGGCATGATAACGTCATGGCAGCAATGTATACAGCATTAGAATGTCATGGCAGCAATTTGTAGGGATAATAACGTCATGGCAGCAACGTGTAGAGATAACAACGCCAAGGCAGCAATGTATAGGGTGTGATGACGTCATGGCAGCAATGAACAGGGCGTAATTACGTCATGACAGCAATGTTTAGGGCAAAATAACGTCATGGCAGCTATTATAGGGCAAGATAACGTCATGGTCGCAATGTATAGGGCATGATAAGGATATGGTATAATAACGATAATAACGTCATGGTAGCAATGTAATGGGCAAAATAACGTCATGGCAGCAATGCATACGGCATGATTACGTCATGACAGCAATGTATATGGCAGGATAACGTCAGGGCAGCAATGTAATGGGCAAAATAACGTCATGGCAGCAATACATACGACATGATTACGTCATGGCAGCAATGTATATGGCAGGATAAC
The DNA here is from genome assembly GCA_007844125.1 of Sinonovacula constricta. Lineage (NCBI taxonomy): Eukaryota > Metazoa > Mollusca > Bivalvia > Cardiida > Solecurtidae > Sinonovacula > Sinonovacula constricta. The sequence continues at coordinate 53,604,633 of CM017566.1, forward strand.
GTCATGGCAGTAATGTATAGGACATAATAACGTTATGGCACCAATGTATAGGACATAATATGTCCACGGCAGCAATGTTTAGGGCCCAATAACTCCACAGCAGTAATGTTAAGGGCATAATAACGTCATAGAAGCAATGTATACGGCATACTATATCCATGACATTAATATGGTATTACTACCGTTTAAATATTTTACATAGAGAGTAAATATCGTTGCCAAGGGAGAAACACTTCGCAAACCGAAATTCTCTCTAAACCGAAGTTTTCTGTTGGTCCGGAACACTTCCGGTTTAGGGAGTTTGTACTGTATATAGGCATAATAACGTCGTGCCAGAAATGTATAGGACATAATTTCTCCATGGCAGTAATGTATATAGCATAATGTCTCCATGGCAGTAATGTATAGGACATAATATCTCCATGTGCAATGTATAGGACATAATATCTCCATGGCAATAATGTATAGGACATAATATCTCCGTGACAGCATTGTATATGGCATAATATCTCCATGGCAATAATGTATAGGACATAATATCTCCATGGCAGCAATGTATAGGGCATAATATCTCCATGGCAATAATGTATCGGACATAATATCTTCATCGCAGCAAGGTATATGACATAATATATCCATGGCAATAATGTGTAGGACATAATAACTCCATGGCAGCAATATATATGACATAATATCTCCATGGCAATAATATATATGACATAATATCT